>LR990630.1:6443485-7043485 GCA_905147815.2 Phalera bucephala
AAGCAAGAAAGAGAATGTTAACTATTAACAGTTGAGTAATACTGATTTATTCGATTTACACGATCACTACTCATGAAATGAAACTATTTTTCTGGTTTATAACTCGCCAAGAAGATCAGTCAGTTATTTACCATCGGTCAAGTGTACACATCCCTCTACAAAATACAGGAGTATACAAGCTTGATTGTGAATGTGGTCTTTCTTTGATAGGACAAACAAAAAGACCGGTAAAACTCGGGTCAAAGACCACATAGCTGACCTAAACACCGGTCGCTCAAAGAAGTCTGCCCTCTGTGAACATGTGCCTTGACCGCACCCGCCATAACATCAGATTTGATAGACCACAAATCTGCGTACAAGAACACCGATTTCTACCAAGGATGGTTCTCGAGGCTATTAAATTAAAAAAAACATCCTAATTCCAAGAGAAGGTAGCTGTGTGCTTCCATCGACTTAAGATCCGGTAATTAATATAATCAAATCCAAAACCAAGGATATACACTGTAAGACCTCAAGACACCGTGAGCTCATTCTACATAGATCGGACCAACAAAAATATTAAGAAGTTTGAAGGACCCCGGAACAACCTATGCCTTTTGGATGTCTAACACCTCAGTTCTTCCAGTGTCCATGGTGCTGCAAAGCATTCGACACGTCGGGAACTTAAAAAAAATCATAAACAAACCGCGATAGGAATCCGAAAAATAGTTTTATTTCACAGTTTAACAATTTGTCAATATTCGAGTAGAGCTGGAAAAAACATCTATCCAAGCATTTCTATCTTTTAAATAATCTTACAACAATTTGGAAAATAGAAGGGATAACGCGCTTGTGTCCTATATTTTGAAGCTACTACGCGGAAAATTTTCACATCCAAGGGTTTTGCAAACAATTGGTCTGTGCGTGCCGGACGAGTATGTGTTGGCGGCGACGGCGGCCGCAGCTGCTGCGGTTGCCGCGCGGCAGAACCAACTTGCTCAGCAAAGCGCCAATGACGCGTGCCTTGCGAACACTGAATCAAGTTCCAAACAAAATAGACATTTTCACATGCTCTACTGAATAAATTTGCAGCAACTGTTTGTATGTATTTTTACATGTCATAAGGTGACACTAATGCATAAAGAAATTCCTGTAATGTTAGTTGTGTATGTGAATAATAAAAAAAATATCTTATTTTGTATATAGCTTGGCTTACAAAGTGTTCGTTTAACACATGTGTTTGAGGTGTATTCACATATCTTTCACCGACAATGTTAGGCGCCAATATAATAAAAATTAAGACCATTATTATACTGGACACAGTTTTAGACGGCGAAGCTTTAAAAACTCGCTACCCAAAGAGCATATTTAATCACACGCACATATAAAAATTTAGACTGTTATTGAGGTTTTTTCGATAGTCACGACATTTTTGTCAACATAGGAAATGAACTCGGACTTCGCGCCATAGACCAACAATGGAATTCAAAGCAGAATGCTGAACTTTCCATTGGATTTTTGTATTTTTCAAGCTAACAGACGAACAATAAAGGTACGTAACCTTACATATGTATAATAAATAACGAACGAACCTGTTGGAACTCTGCCTACCCCGCACGGGGATGTGGCGTGATAATAATAGATTATAAATAAATCAATACAAGCTGTCGCAGATAGAAAATTATTATATATATCTATCAATAATATTAATATATTATATGAGGAGCGATTTGCTTAAAAGAAAAAAAGAAAGTCGCGAGTTCTATTCCTGCATGAGACAAATCTTTGTGTGACCTGCAATCATTTGTTTCCGTCTGGGTATTTGTGTATGTGAATTTTCATGTTTGTAAACGCACCCGCACTGAAATAAATCCTAGTGTGGAGCTACTGTTGTTTTAAGAAAAAAACTATCGTTATAATCACGCAAAGATGCCTTGCGTGGTAAGTAGAGAATACAGGACTCCAACCAGGTCTTTACAAACCTACCTGGCTTCCGCCGCTGTCATATTTTCGTATCATACACACTCCCATATAATATTAATTAAAGTGGAATTCTTGGAGATATTTTCGTTGAGTACAGGTACCTACTTTAAACTCGACACAAACATATCAGAATTATTAACGGAGCTAACAATCTTAGAGTACTACTGTTCGGTAACTGGGCAGGGACCGTTGTCAATCACAAAACTTTGAAGTATCTGAACGCGGTAAATTGGCAACTTCTTGCAGTAATTAGTACGGACTGGTGGTTGAAGATAACGGACGGGAGGTTCGAATCTGTCAAACTTTTGTTCGCGTTTGACGCCTGAAGAAGGAAACATTTAAGGGCATTTACTCAACAGGTCGTACGAATTGAGACCCGTATTTATAGACAAGTATATGCACTAATTATGTGAACTTAAGAATTTACTTAGCCGAGTAAAGTTATGTGTTCAAAATTCTATCATTCAAAATCCTATTTCATAATCAAGTAATGGCCTATTCAATCAAAATATTTTATTTCGGATATTATTGGAACCATATGCGATAAATGCCAAATTAATAATAAAATAATAATATCATATAAAATAATAGCAATTAAATAATAATAGAAATAATTTTTAATGATTAAATATAAAAAGAAATAAAATAATAATTAAATAGGTACTGGTTATAAATACCTTCTCTCCGCATGGCTACTGTTCTGTGTCTATCACAGCAATGCCGGAGATAAGGGCAGTCCAGTCTGTCGGCAAATCATTTTCAGGATAAACATTGGAACTGTCCCGTACGTCTGCGCACTAAAGACGTGCTTAGTTTACGCATGTCGCTTGAAATCAGGCCGTGCGTGCCTCCGCAAACATAGTCGAAGCGATGCAGAAACGGGGCAGCCCCAAGATCATCCTGAATGCATTATTGTACAAGATGCGGAGGTCGCTGTAGATCGCTTATTATAGTCCGCCACAGCGCTGCCGAAATAAAAGATGTGCAGTAGGCTCGGAAGAATGTAAGTTTGACCACCTGTGAGCATCTCGTAAACCTGCGAGCAATCATATTGGCTCTCATCGACAACGCCCTCCACTCCGTTCAATGTCCGCATTGCCCTAAGGTCTGAGGGTCTGAGGTCAATCGAAACGTCGGGAACTTAATAATCATAAATAAGCCGCGATAAAATCCGAAAAATAGTTTTATTTCAAATAAGTTTGTTTTAGTGAACTTCATTACGGAAAGCATGAGCAGTGATAGCCTAGTGGTTAGACTGTTGGATTGCAAAGTCAGAGGTCTCGGGTTCAGATCCACGCACCTCTGTCATTTCAAAAGCATGGTGCGTATTAAAAATTAATTATCACTTGCTTTAACGAGAATGAAAACAATCGTAAGAAAACCTGCATGCCTAAGAGTTTCTCGAAGGTGTGTGAAGTTCGCCAACCCGAACTAGGCCAGCGGGGTGGACTATGGCCTAAGCCTCTCAGGTTAGGTCAGATTCCCTAACAGGGCTACTATAATTATTATATTATACATTATGGACACATTAGCGTAATAACACTACACAGCTCCATTCCACATCGTCACCGTTGTGGTCCCGGCATTGTGTAGCCCAGTTCCCGTTTTTGAGCGCAACTGAAACGCGCGCTTTTCTTATTTTTTCCTATCATTTCCTGTACCGTAAGTGCGTTTAAAAACATGAAATTCTATCTATCTATATCATCACGCCAGGTCCCTTACGGGTAGGCAGAGAGTACAGAGTTCCAAACAGGTTCTTCCTTACATACCTCTCTGGCTTCCTCTACTCTCATAGTTCGTCTCATACACGCTCTCCGGTTACGGAGGACACCTGACTTGTCCTTCAGATAAGACCTGGTCTATTTGGTCATGGTAATTATAGGTATACTTTCGCATATAATACTTTCGCATTGTATATAAGTTTTGTCATTCTTTCCTCGGACATTCTTTCTATATGCCCGAACCAACGGAGCATACCCTTTCTCATCTTTACACCGATACTATCTTTCATACCTATTCGCTTTCTTACTACGCTGTTGCGAATACGGTCGGTCAGCTTCACTCGGCACATCTTCGCAGAGCTCGTATTTCCACCGCATTTATTCTTCTTTCATTTTCCTCTTACATACCCAGCTCTCGCTGCCATATAACAGCGTTAGGACAAGCACTCCATTATGTATGGCCGGCTGCGCTTTTGGCTTAAGTGCCGGCTCCCAAGTAACTTTCCCATCGCGCCATTCGCTTTTTTCCCTGCACTCACTCTTCTCCTTGAAATGAAATTCATATACAAAAACACTCAGACTAAAGCAAACATAATTATGTAGGTCGCACAGTAGCCGCAGTAGTCGCACGGTAGATTTATCTCGTGCGGGGATCGAACCCGAAACCACTTGATCGAATAGGCGGAACGGCTTGAGCTCTTAACGACTAGACCAAGTTGACATTTAATATCACTAGGACTTTACTAGTATATTTTACTAAGTATGTAACTAATAAATGTTTTTTTTTTTTTTTTTTTTTTTTTTTTTAAACGTAGCCCCACACTAGGATTTATTCCTGTGGTCGTGGGTGCGTTTACAAACATGAAAATTCACAAACAAATACCCAGACCGGAACAAATAATTGTGGATCACACAAAGATTTGTCCGTGCGAGGAATCGAACCCGCGACTATTCGACACAGTGGGCGGAGCAGCTCAAGCTCTTAACCACTGCGCTAAATCGTCCGTCAAAATAGTGTTTTAGGGGTTTCCCTTCTTAAAATTAACAGTCTATAGCCGAAAATTATTATTTTTTCTATTTAGAAGCACTTATCTATTATGCATGGCCACACCCCAGTACAGGCAAAGGCTGAAGAGGCCGTAAAAGTTTTACCAAGTGTGTCGATCCGTTAACTTGGAACCACCAGAAGCGAGGTGCAACCTTTGGAAGGATGAAGGTGTCCCTTCCCCATGTCCCAACACCTGCGCGCAGCAGGACTTAATGACAGCCACCGACAATGCTGTCAAATTCGCCCGCGTTCCTGGGCTGATTCTATATAAATTCAACGTGTCTGTAATTGAAACGATAAGGAGGGGACTTTTCTTTACTATTTACACTACGCGTAAAACCATAAAAGCTTAGTAGAACGTCGGTGCCAAAAGAAATTATTCAGATCTTTAAGTATTGGTATCAGAACCAGGTCAACGTCATAAGATGGTCGAATGAGTTTTCAGAGACCTACAGGTTGGAGTGCGGAGTACGGCAGGGAGGGGTGACATCGCCCAAGCTCTTCGACCTGTATGTGAACGCTCTGATTGAGGAGCTCAGCAGTGCTCGTGTCGGCTGCCATATTGACGGCATATCCCATAATAATATCAGTTATGCGGACCACATGTTGCTGAGTGCGTCAGTCTATGGCTTGTCAAAACTACTTGGCATATGTGAAAAATATGCGCTCAGCCATAGCCTATGCGAAAGTGAATGCTTGGTCTTTCGGGCCGGAGGTAAATGTCCAGATTATATACCAGCCATCAGACTCAACGGTACCCCACTTAATAGGGTTGAACAATTTAAATATCTTGGGCATATTGTGACCTCAGGCTTGAAGGACGATGCAGATATAGAGAGAGAGCGTAGGGCGTTGTCTATAAGAGCTAACATGATCTCCCGAAGGTTTGCTAGCTGTCGAGGGGTGTTAAAATTACTCTTTTTAGAGCTTTTGTGCGTCCTTCTACACGAGCTGCCTTTAGGCGTATTACACACAGCGGCAGTACAACCCTCTGCGCATACAATATAATACTGCGTTTAGAGTGCTGATGGACTGCCCCGGTTCTGCAAGCGCGTCAGGAATGTTCGCCGAGGCGAGAGTTGATTGCTTTTTCGCCACTATGCGGAAACGGTGCGCATCCCTGTGCGGAGGGTTCGGGGCAGTTCCAACAGCATCCTAAGGGCCATGGCTGATAGACTCGACTGTCAGTACATGAATCATTGCTGTATGCTTCATGTACAGACTTGATTTGTGTGACTTATTGCGTTTTGTTGTTGTTACTGTTTCTTTACTGACTCTTATATTAAGACTAAATGTTTTACTAACTAGCGACCCCCCAGTCGTCGAAATAAAGATTTTATATTATTATTATTATAAACCTAAGGTTATTTAGTGAACTTGATTACGGACATCCCTAGGAACTAGCGTAATAACACTACACAGCTCATTCAACATGTTCAGCATTGTGTCCCAGCAATTGTGTAGCCTAGTTCCCGTGTTTTGAGCGCAACTGAAATGTAAAATTACTTTGTTTGGTATGAAGTAAATTACTATATGCTTTGTTATGGTTATAAATCGAATTAATAGTAAGTATTAGAGAAATTGTAATAATACAAACACACAAGTGCAAGTCGAGAGTCTCCGTAGCGAGCCTGTGTAGGAGATGAGAGTGGAGGAAGCCAGAGGAGGTCTGTAAGGTAAGAATCTGTCGGAACTCTGTACTCGTAGTCTACATTGCAAGGGATCTGGCGCAATGATATATATATAGCAAGATACATAACATACTTACACTTTTGTTACATACACTCGTGCAATAGCGCACGATATTGGCCGAAACCAGTGTCGCCGCTTTGCCATATACCTATGCACAATTTGAAAATAATAGACTCAGACTAACACATTATTGCTGTGAAAAATATTTTATGACGATTATTTCTGATTATTATTTTGTATTTTTTGTGTGTGTGAGTGATTTACGCAGTTGGCAGGGAAGCCTTTACAGCTTCACCGGACGAGAGGGCGAGCGCGCAAACAGTACGCTCGCCCCAAAAGGGCAAGGGAGCAACTAGCGGCGTCTTAAGGAGGAACGGCCTCGGCTTGGGCAGTCGCTATGAAGGAAGGAATATACTAGGTGTCTCGCCGTGGTGCTCTGCACCGGCCGGTGTCCAAGGAATTCTTCGAGCTTGCCGGCGAGGTCGGTGTCTGATCCTGCGTGCGGTATCTGTATTTGGAAGAAGAGAAGTAAGGGCATCGGGAGGGTCGGTAAGAATATGCCGCGGGCGGCGGTAGGGGCTGTAACTACCGACGGTCTTGGGTTCGACTTCATGTTGTAATCGTTTTTTATTGGCGGCTTGGTAAGTTCTAACAACAGGGTGGCCACAAATCTGCCTCCACATATCCGCACTGGGTCCACGTGGTAGAGAACAATCTATTCTCACTTCGATTTTTGCAAAGAAAATAAATAAAATGAATGAATTCTAGCTCTTCTCTCTCACCTAGGTTTGTGGGAGGGGGCCTTTACCCACCCTGGGACTTCAAACGTGTATCAGAGACCTTTGAACCTGTATAAAGCATTTTTAACATAGAAATGATATTCGTGTCTGCTGCAAATATATTCGTTTGCAGCCTCTTCGTAATTTAGAATATGAGAGAATCTACATCTAGCGATTGATGTAAGAACTAAATTTAAATGAAGAAAAAGAAAGAACATTGTTACTCATAATTTCTATAGTAGGTGCTAGATGGCGCTATTATTAATTTTATCCTTTGGCAGCGTAGATTTAAGTTTTCGTGGTTGTTCATAGATGGCGGTAATAATCATATTTTAAAGTGGGATATAATTGAACGTATTTTTTTTAACCCTTTTACAAAAAGTTTTCATCATGACTCAGGTCTTCAGGTTACGACTTCGATCACGGCGGAGTTAAGTTGTTACATTAGTCAATAGTTTCTATAACCACCTCAGAGTAAAGATAAAGATGACTACTATCTGGTTCCTTCATGAAACCCAGGACACTATGTAGGGGTCTAGTACTTGTGAGTCAAAGTGTGTAGTTGAGAAGCTACTATGGTCACCTTCCGATTTCATTATTAGTCGCCGAGAACGCATTGGTATGCCAATGCATTACTTAGATTTATATATTTTGAACCAGATAGGCATACTAACAAAGTACCTACCTAACTTAAAAGCTTGTAAAAATGTATTTGACGGACGATTTCGCACAGTGGTTAAGAGCTTCTTAATCCGCTCCGCCAACTGTGTCTAATAGTCGCGTGTTCGATTCCCGCATGGGACAAATCTGTGTCCTAATGTAACCCACAATTATTTGTGTCAGTCTGGGTATATATTTGTGTATGCGAATTTTCGTCTTTGTAAACGCACTTACGACATCACGAATCAATCCTAGTGTAGGGCTACGTTATATTTAAAAAAAAAAGAAATTTATTTCTGATTTTACGATTTCTTAATGAATCGTTTTAGTTCGATTTAGCGCAGTGGTTAAGAGTGTGTGATCCACAGTTATTTGTTCCGGTCTGGGTATTTGTGTATGTGAAGAAAGAAGTCTGCAGTCTGTGAACATGTCCTTGACCGTACCCACCATAACATCAGATTTGATAGACCACAAATCCTCGTGAAAGAACACCGATTCTTACCAAGAATGGTTCGGGAGGCTATTGAAATTAAAAAAACATCCTAATTTCAATAGACAAGATGGCTGGGTGCTTTCATCGACTTGGGATCCGGTAATTAATATAATGAAATCCAAAACCAAGCATAACACTGCAAGACCTCAAGACACCGTGAGCTCATTCTGCGTAGATCGAACCAACAAAAATAATTAAGAAGTTTGAGGGTACCCCGGAACAACTATGCCTTTTGGACGTCTAACACCTCAGTCCCTCCCGTGACCATGGGGGCTGCAAAGCACTCGAAACGTCGGGAACTAAAAATCAAAACTAAACCGCGATTAAATCCGTAAAATAGTTTTATTTCATGTGTAATATTCGCGTAAATCTAAGAACTCAAAAATATACCAATTTTAAACGAAAAAAACGCCTATCCTATTTTTACTTACCACTAGATAAAGGTCTAAATTTGGAGGGTTTATTTCGCGAATAAGTGTCAAATAGATTCTACTTGATATAAACTACTTTAGAAAATACTCTCTAAAGAAATTGACTAACTAAAATCTTTGCCGAAGAAGTCTTTACTAAGGGATAAAAAGGATTTAAACTGCTAAAGAACTATTAACTAGGATAAGATTGTAAAAGGAACGGATATTTATTGGCAAAAGGGGTTCAAAGTGCTTCAAAATGTCCACGTCAGCAGAGATTATGGCGTTTGCTGACTTCATTCCGATCTGCATTATCGCCTAAGATATCTTACACATTAAAGATTTTGATGCGCTTTTAGCGCGGGATCGCAGTATTCTTAGCGATCGCAGCGTTTGGCCCGGAAAATTTGAGATGTATGATTATTTGAGCGTCTTCGTGCTTCGAAAGGCACGTTAAGTCATTGGTCCCGGTTATCACTTAATGTGGTCGTCGTTAGGCCAAGTTAGAAGTTTTATGGCTGGCTTAATAAGCTTAAAACAGCAGGTGGCCACAAACCTGCTTCCAACAATACGCACTGGGTCTGCGTTGTGGAGTATGACCTATTCTCTAGCACCTTAAATCAGAAAGCCTTTACCCAGCAGTAAGACAGTATAGGCATATTTACATAACATTTACCTAATATTGTACGGATAGAACTATGCTCGTAGTTTTGCGTCGAGACCGAAAGAGGCCCGATATTATCGATATAGCGCTCAATTTTGCTAAATATTTAAGAGGCAGTAAAATAGGCACATCCCTCGTTGAGTTTAAAAATATCAAAAAATTTTATTCAGGGACATAATTATGTAAAAATTCTGGCGGCAAAATGATATCGTTTCAGGACTATAGGTACTATGACTCCGGACTGCTGAAAAATCTAAAAAAAACACACTTAATCTGACCAAATCAAAACCTCGTGATCGCCAACCGCATTATGCGCCAATAGACTAACCACAGAATATAGAAATTTTCGCTCTGTGAGTCCAATGCATTAGACAAAAATGATCCAAACGAAAAAACATCCTACAAAAAGTTTCATAAAATTTTATTAAATTAATAGGTCTGCTTAGAATCTCTTATACTATTACATTTATTTATATGCTAGAAACAGATATTATTGGCTAAGTAAAGTGATCACTAACAAGTTAACATAACATTTAGGACAAACAAAAGGCACTAATCATATATAAATGGTAATGTAATAGAAAAGAAGGAAGCTTGAAATCTCTACGTTTCCTGTCGTCAATGTGCGCCACATCTTACTAAAATGCTCATATTTCTGGCCGGGCATGAGTTAATGTCTTGGAATAAAGATAAGGGACCCTGTGAGGGTTTTGCTCCGCCATTTGCCGCTGTAAGTGCAAGCGAGACGGAAAACCATTTTTATATCGATTTCAGATAAATATTTTATCACTGCAAAGCTTAGGGTTAGCTAACCTTTATCAAGTATCGGAGAAATTGTCGATAAATCCTGAGTGTCAGTGCGGAGTCTGCAGATCTGACCAGTATAAGGCAATAGTGTTCCCTAGTGTTCCCCGATTTTTATGAGAGTGCGAGTATTCCACTATAATAATAATAATATTAGCCCTGTTAAGAAACAGTCCCACCGTTTGGCACGGGCCTCCTTTCAAACTCCGAGGGCTTAGGCCATAGTTCACTACGCTGGCCCAGTGCGAGTTGGTGAACTTTGCACACCTTGGAGGAACTCGTAGGCATGCAGGTTTCCTCACGATATTTTCCTTCACCGTTAAAGCCTTACGGATCATTACCCGTATTTTTAGATCTATTTCTAGATAAATAGAACAAATAAACCGAGTCTTATCTGAAGGACAAGTCAACAGTCTCCGTAACCGGCGAGCGTGTATGAGACGAAATATGAGAGACTATGACAGAACCTGTTGGAACTATGTAACGTCTACCTACCCCGCAAGGGATCTGGCATGATGATGTAGATAGACAAATAGATAGTTTTAGATCCGAACTATTCAAGCTATCTTACTGCAGTACATTATACTTAGAAAATACAAACATATTTTAAAGCATAAACAAAGTTTAGATCCATATTCACATGAAGAATTTTAGTATTCTGCTAACACAAACTCGACTCCAGTAGATATTTTATCCTTTCGGTTTATCACCTGCATCTAGAACTTTCCACACAAAGTATCCGAACTGTCTAACTGTAGTACATTGTAATTAGGAAACTAGTTGCGTTGAAACGAATGCCGGTGTATTCTGGATAAGCTTTAAGCTTATGATGGTATTATGGTCGAGGAATTTAGAATTTAAGTTATTACCTTCGCAACCTAAATACAGTATTTGATTTTTGAACGGGGCAGTATGTGAACACATTTTTATAAATTTTTCTTTTACTCCAATCACTTGATCCGATAGTTTTTTATCTTTATAAGAAGCAGAATAAATTAAAATCAAAATTTTTTTTGTTAAAATTTCCCGATTTCTGGCTGACTGTACATTTCTTTTAAAATCTGTGTATGTAGCTGAAAAAGTTACAGATAATCTTTTCAGACTTTTTTTTGTGGCTATTGCTCATTAATATTGCTATGAAGATATATATTATTCATTATTATACTCAAGTAAGTGTAATAATAATATTATTTTATTTAGGGAGGCGCTGCTTAATTGCCTATATGCAATGCAGGCCTCTGGGGAGCTGTCCTTACCGCCCCATCCAAAAAATCAAAAATAGAAACAAGGGCCTTTACATCGTGGGCGAATAGTGGGTGTACATAGAACACCTCTGCCACCCCTACTTGGCAAATATAGGCGTGACGATGTTTATATAAAAAGAAATTAATGACAAACTGGTTCAACTTTGGACTAAAAAAAACTTTTCTCTCCACGCTCTCATCAGAATAATGGCAATTAGTGACACATAATCGATAGTTAGCGCTTTATAAGTGATCTGCTAAGTAAAATTATTAAACAATTTGTATGCAAAACTAATTTTGTGTTGTTGTTTAAATTTAATTATTTCGATTCGATGAGCTCGAAATCGAGCAAGAATATTTAAAGATCGAACTAAAACTTTTAAATCAGACAGACTATGTTCAAAATAGAACTTATTTCAAATTTTAACATAATGTTCTATTATGCAAGCATTTTAAACGCCCTATCATTGCTCAACTTTTGATTCTACGGAATAAAGAAAAAATCTCTCTACGCTCGTATCAGAATAACGGCACTTGTTACCGAAGCTTCCAAGTTAGTGACACATAGTCGATAGTTGGTGCTTACCCCTAATAGCTTTACAAGTGTTGCGCTAAGTAAACTTGTTAAACAGTTTGTGTGCAAAAGCAATTTTAACTTGGACGCGTGATTTGGAAGGTTTAACAATGGAAAAATTTTAGCTATGGACAAATTTTTATAGGCACTCTCACAAGCGTACCTAGAAAGAGGTATTCTGTGAAAAAAAAACTATATTATTTATTCATTTAAGATCAGTACATGTTACAATCTTATTTGAACTTATATTTAAGTAGGTATATTTACCGGTTTGCCTGAACTAGGTTGAGACCTGTGTTTCAGGCAGGATTAGTGCTAAAGCACCATAAATCTAATTTCTTTTTTTAGCTTATTTGAAAGTGACTTAACTAACAACTTGTTTTATTCTAATTTTATAATAAAGCTATGATATGCTATGACAAAATATGTTATCTACAAATTGCTAGTAATTGTTCCGTCTTTTCGTAGGACATACTTTGTAAATAGATATATAGCATTTGTTTATAGCTAAAATAATTTAATTTGTATATATTTAGTGCTTTATTTATTCTATTGTACAGAAAAGGTCCTAGAAAAGTGAAAAATCTGTTAGTATATATATGTTTTGAGGTTGAATTTAAGAGGCAGACTATATCTTTCCGTCTCTTATTAGTAGTAGTGTCAGCTGTATAAGCGAGTGTTTTGTGTTGTTTTAATAGTAAGTGCAAAATGAAAAGTTGGCGGGCTGTTAACACCTTGCAGGATTCATATAACAGGATAGTGGGAAAACGAAAAGCACGGAAATTGGCAACTTTTAGAACTGCTCTTTGGGCACGTTCAAGGGGCAGTGAAACAGTTTTTAGGGCTCCTCCCCATGAGGTGATACAGTACTGAATTATGGACTGATATAGGGTTAAGTATACTTGTGTCACTAGTTTCGAGTTAGTAATTTTTCTGAGTGTTTTGAACAACATATATTAGTTTACGGACTCATCTGACCAAACATTCAACGTAAAGGAGAGTGTATCGTCGATAATAATTCCGAAATTCGAGGTATTTTATATGGTTGGTGTTCTGGATAGTAAGACAGTTACAGGTATTAACAGTAGGGTTTTTACAATGGTGTGCATATAGATGAGGGTTAGTTACACTGTGGTATGGCTTGCGCATGACAAAGTGAACATATTTGGTTTTGTCAGCATTTAATGTTAATAAGTTGTGGTAAAGCCAATGTGGTGGTGCATACTCGTATACTGAGTCATTGGCGTAGGATATAATTTTGCCGTGTCCAATGTTTAGATTACATAGGTCATTAATGTAAATCAAGAACATGGTAGAGGCAAGTATACTACCTTGAGGGACGTCAAAGCCTGTGTTTCTTTAGTAATAGCTTGTAAAATTATCTACATATTGGTACCGTTTGTCCAGGTAGTCTGCGAATAGTTTTAACTGCGTGCCCCTCATGCCCAGAGCCTCCAGTTTTTCCAAGAGCAAAGGAACGGAAACGGTGTCGATTGCTTTGGCTAGATCAAGGAATATTCCTAAGGTCTGATTTCCTTTGCCAAGCTATTGTGTCACAAATTTATTAAGGATATGCATTGCGTCAGCCGTGGATAGTTCAGCTATAAAACCAAACTGCATTTATGATAAAAAAAAATATTTGTTTCAAGATAATTGACTAATCTATGATTTTCTTCTAGTATTTTGAAAATTGAGGGAAGCAACGGGATAGATCTATAGTTAGTAACGAAGTCCTTGCTCCCGGATTTGAAGACAGGAATAACTACTGCCTTTTTTAGACATTTAGGGAATATTCCTCCAGAAGGACAAAGTTGGAATATATAGGTTAGTAGCGGTACCAAGATGTGCTGGAAGCGTTACTCTACCGGTCCTCCAGCAAAGGTTTGCAAGGGCCCGGAAAGCGTCCCGGACGCAAGTTCCACCATATTTGATCATCTCGGCAGATATCATGTCTACTCCCGCAGCTTTACCGTTTTTCATACTTCCTATCGCCCATTCAACTTCTTCCATAGTGATGTCCTCCGTTGATTCTGGTGCCGCAATCTCGCCTTTAGGCACGTCTGCGGCATCAGCATCCGGGTCATCTCCATACATTTCTCCAAAATATTCACTCCACCGGTATAGCACAGCTTGTGTGTCTGCAAGAATGTCACCATCTTTAGATTTTATCCTTTCCATTCTGGAGCCTGACGAATCACCTCGAGTCTTTCTCACCTTCCTCCAAAAGAGTTTGGTGTTGTTCTCGAAGTTCTTCGCCAGCCTCTCCTCCTCAATCATACTGGCTCTTTCACGCTTTTCTTTCACTAAAGTTTTAGTGGCATTTTTGCATTGCCGGTATATTTCTTTCCTCATCTCTGTCATACTGGCATTCAGGTTCAAAGAAGATACACAGTCCTGCCACGCTTTCTTCTTACTTTCTACGGAGCTTTGCAACTCCGCATCCCACCATGCATCACCTTTTGCTGTAATATGCTTCTTTGAGCAACCACATACTTCTTTCGCGGATTCCACCAAACTCTCTTTCAGGCTATTCCAGCATTCATCTACATTTGAGTCCGAAGAGCCTGCTGTCAAAAGCTTGTCCCGGACTCTGTCTTCATACATTCTCCTCACGCTCTCATCTTGCAACTTTTCAACCTTTAATCTTTCAAGGTCTCCGAAGGGGATACGCTCTCGCCAGTGCCTCCACTTCCTGAACAGACCACTAAACCGCGCAACTACGAGATAGTGGTCTGATTCCAGAGTAGGGCCTCTATACGCACGCGTATCTTGTAGTTTGCTTCGGAGACGGTTATCAACCAGGATCAGATCTATCATGCTTCATGTGATCAGATCTATCATGTTCAGATCCAATGTTAATATTAATGTTACCTGTTAGTATAATATTTTTAAATGACGCTAATGCTATAAGTGTATGATTTAACGAGTTTAAAAATGGGTCTAAGTTCCTAAAGGAGGGACACCTATACATGGCAATAACCGCTGTGTTTGTACCTTATTTAACAACCAAACAGTTACAGTCTTGTACAATTAGTTTATCGATAGTGACCTTCAGCGATTCCTTAGCATAAATTACTACACCATCATTTTGATTGCGGGTCGTTTTGCTATAAGTTAAATTGTACCCGGGAATCTGTTGGAGGATATTGTAGCGGTTTGATAACCAGCACTCGATTAGGACTATTAAATCGCAATCAAAATTGAGCCTATGTACAAATAAATAAAAGCTCTCTACATTCTTGTAAGTACTACGAATATTTTGGGTAAGTATGCGAATTTTCGTTAATGGTGAGATATTGTCTGCAGTTCTCAATATCACAAAGCCCTGTGGCTTTGACTCGGAGATGATAGCGTTATCTATTTCACTGATTAAATTAATATCCATCCTAATTAATTTAAATTACTAACTTTTAATTAAAAAGTTCTAAAAACACAGATGACTGTGGCGCTCTTAGGCGCCTTCATAGACAACAGAGTTAATATACCTATTTTCAGCAGCGTTTCTAGCCGGGCAGTCGATGTCGCTTGTCCTGTGATCGCTGGGTTTTTTGAAGCGCTGGCATGTTGCACATTTAGATGAGTCAGTTTTATTTGTGCAGTCTGAATTGAGTGGCCTTCCAGCCCGCAGTGGCCACACGTTGGCGTTGTAGCTTTGCAGAATTTAGCTGAGTGACCGTATTGCTGGAATTGGTAGCATCTGGTCACTAGTGTGAAAACTCTGTCCTGGGTGATAAGGGCTTTATGAGTAACTGCCGATATTTCTAGGATGTAGTTGCAAGTATCCGAGGTTTTCTTGCCTGATGTGTGGCTTAATTGTGTTGTATTCAAAAATGTATCCCGAAGTATAGCTGGAAGTTTGTCCACTATATTTTGCTCGAAAATACATTTAAAAACTTCTTTCTCGGCCATTGTTGCGGGCACTCCTAAAATAATGCTCCATGGTTTACGATTATGTGGTTCATCTATTCTGAGACCCAACGTAGTCAACTGGACATTCTGCTTCAGCTTTTCGGAGTCACTTGTTGTCTCAGTGCTTATGATGACTCCACCGTTTAGAAACTTGCGGACTAAAACTTTTAGCTACATTTTTTCGGGGCATATTGCTTGTTGGACTATTTGTTTTGTTTCCTCACTCGTCTTCAATTTATCGTAAGAATAAATTGCCACGGAACTGAGGGTGCTCGGACGAGCGAAGTATTTTGATTTTTCTAGGCTAGGGTTTGTTGTATGTTTAAGGCTTGCAGTGAACTGTGTGTTTGGAGCGCTTTTTGTTTTAATGACTGGTACTCTACAGCTATCTGTCCGACTCCATTTCCAACTTTTCAACAAAGGTTAGTGATTTTAAGTTTCTGCTCCGTATTTAACTTCGCGTCGGCAGCAATGTTGCAGATCTCGTTTAAACATTCGCTCGATTGAAGACAACCAGTTCGTTATCTCTAGTTCGGGTGTTGAGACGACTTCCATCCTTTCATCCTTTTGTCTCTGGGTTTGAGGAATGGGCATCGATGGAGAGGTGCGGCGTGTCAAACCGCTCCGATTAAAGGGGCAGCTGTCCATAACTATCAAAAACCACTATTGTCCATTTCAATTAGTCAATAAAGTTACGATTATCGCGCTAAAATACTAAACTTGACCTAATAATGAATTGTTTAAAATTATTTAAATTATCTAGCAGGAGTGGCAGAGGTGTGCAATGCACACCCACTCTTCGCCGACCATACTAGGTCCCATGTAATAAATGGCGAACCTATTGCCAATAATTATAATAATCTTAATTTAAATAGATCTTTTTAAAAACAAGCTTAAATAGCAAAAACACAACTTAGATACTTACATAGGTGAAGAGTTCCTGTGGCCTCCTTTAACTCCATCATCAGGTCCTTCTTACCATCTGGGACTACAGTCGGTACTAGAGTAGATAAATCCAACGTGCCCATTCACGAGTTATGCTGAGTGTATTGGGTGGTGGCATTGGCCAACTTTTGGATATATCATCAGACCCTGAATAGCATCTGGTTGTATAGCACTAGTCAATACTAAACCAACAAGCCTAATCAGGAAGGAATTATATTATGTAGTTGACATCTTCCTATGATCACCATCCGACTCAATCATCAGACCAGCTCTATGGTACCATATAATTGCATTGTCAACGAACTTACGAACGTATGCCAAATTTCAGGTCAATCGAACACCCGCAAGTGCTCAAAAACGGATCACAGAATTTGAACCGGAAGGACAGACAGACAGACATACGTACATTGCACGTTAAATAAAAGCTTGTTAAAATAAATTACCGTCACGTCTATTGCAAGTGCGGACGGCAGTGATGTACTTTGTACACCCTGATTTCCCTAACGATATTTAATCTTAATACGTTGAGACTTAATGACTGTAGAGTGATTATACCGGTGACAATTTCAGACGCTGATTCTTTTTAAGCATTTTTAGATGGCAAAACTTTTATCATATTGTCCAATTTAAGATTCAAACCCTCGTTATCATCAGCCTCGTCATCATACTATGAACTACTTGAAAACGAGCCAGTCTTTTTAGACAAGAATTTGTAAACCTCATAAGGTTTATCATGTTCAAAAGGAGAGTATTAAACACCAAAGAAAAACAAGAGAAAATTCATATGAAACAATCATTATAAAAGTATGTGAAAGTGTGATAATAATTTTCTTAGCCTCGGTTTAGTCATATTATAATTTTAAAATTACAAAAGCAGAAATAAATTTAAACGCCCCAAAATTATATTCCCCACTGCAGTACCAGTGTCAAGAAAATAGCTAAAGCGAAATAAATACAAACGTACGCTTTTCTTTGAATTAAATATTATTTTGTGAGTGCATAAGGCTCATGCGTCGTTTACAAAAGGCAAGGTCTAAATAACCGCGGTGAATTTTGCTTGTGCCCACTGAATACAAATATCTGATATGTATGGTGACCAAAAGTTTTGAGTAAGAGAATTGTATATTAAAGACAGGCCCGCTGAGGTTCTCGCTAAATCTTCTCAGTGGAGATCATGTTCTGATCCGGAGGTAGTTTAATAGTTATTTTTTAACTAACCTATTATGTCCCACTGCTGGGCAAAGGTCTCCCCCTTCTCCCTCCAAAGAGTTCTAACCTTGGCTAATGATGGCCATTCGGGCTGATATGCATCGAGATCATCACGCCACCGTTTTTTAGGCCTACACCGACCACGATATCCGTGTTCTGGGACCCATTCATTGCTTATTTTAGCCCACCTGTCAGCGTTCATTCGGGTCATGTGACCAGCCCAATCCCACTTGAGTCTAGCGGTTTTTACACCCGTATCTATTACACAGGTCGTAGAAAGCAGCACAGAGTTCCGCATTCGATCCATACGTTTAACACCCAAGATGCTGCGCTCTATTGCCTTTTGATAAACCTTGAGTTTGGAGTTTTGAGCCTCGGTTAGTGACCATATCTACGCACCGTAGAGGAGAACAGGCAAAATACACACGTCGATGAGCTTGCGCTTCAATGTCAAGGGAAGGTCACCCTTTATATAGTGACCCATAGACCAATAACTCTTCCAGGCATTTTCGATACGGCGATCGATTTCTTTACTTTGCCTGTTTTCGAAGGAAACTAGCTGGCCCAGGTATATGTACTCATCAACATAGTATAGAATTTGCTCATTCACCTCAACTTTGTGTTTTGTGCTGTTAGTCATTGTATGAGTTTTTGACCGATTCATCATAGGTCCAACCTCGAAGCTTGTCTTGCTCAGTTCTCCGAGCATTTGTTCTAGTGCGTGGGCTGTTTGAGCAAAAAGGACAATGTCATCAGCAAAACGCAAATTCATAAATCTGCTACCTTTGATGACAATGCCCTTTGTTGCCCATGAAACCACTAGGATTTTAAATATCTACTCAAGTGCATTTGTAAATAACTTTAGTGAGAGCGGGTCACCCTAACGCCTATTTTTGTTTTAATTAAAATCTACTTTTTAGGATGGACCGGTAGAAGAAGAATTTGTTTTTATTGAGGCTGTGCTTTGACAACTTGGAGCTTAATAGTTATATTAGATAAAAAATGTAAACTGACAATTTATAAGTACCCACTGCAGGGTTTATGCAAAATAAATTATTAGAGTTTGAGTTTGGGATTGCCCACTCAATCATTGCGGGATCTTCCAACAGTGGCCAGAATAAAACTATGTAGAGCAACTAAATCCCCAGCGCCTTACTTCGTCCTATGTCAGGAACAGCTACCGCCTGGGCACCAACTATCATGGCCGGTGTGGAAATCATTAAATCTGCTCCGCACATAGGTAGGTAGATGCAGGCAAAGCCTGTGTACATGGGGATCCAGAGATCTAAATTTAACAGCCTGCGACTATGGTGCGACTTCACAGACTATGCCCCACCAACTGTACAAGGGAAGAGCTCAGCGCGGCCACAGGCGGCGCGATCAAACTAGCCACTCACTCAGCCAGACAAATATGAACCATTGACACGAAAAAAAGAAGTTTGGGATTCGTGATATCATCTATTTCTACCGTTCGGAGCGCTGTAACACTACGGTTTTCGTAGCGATCAGCGAAAAGCGTTTGTGTATGTGAAATTCATGTTTGTAAACGCACCCACGACACACGAATGATTCCTAGTGTAGGGCTATGTTTAAAAACAAAAATAATCAATACTAAGCAACTTTCGGCTTGGTCAGTCTGAAATGTGTTACCGTTTGTGGCATTATCATTGATGAGCGTCCCTGTGCCTTGCAAAGCACGGTAAGCCGATAGTCCCGGTTACACAATTCAAGCTATTCATGTGATGGAGTAGTGTCAGTTTGATTCGTGTGATAGCGTATGACCTCTCATTTCGATTTGAGCGGGAAGGCATGTGACCAGCAGGTATTTGATTATGGTAATATAGAGAAAGTGCTTATGCCGCTAGAGAACTACGGTGTTTTTGGGATTATGAAGGTTAAGATGTAGCGTTTTACCTGGTCAGTTTTAGATGGAAATAGAAATCTATAGTTCTAAAACAAGTTGGAAAAATATAATGCTTTTAAACTAAGATCAAAAAATTTTACAGGTTAGTGAAAAAATCGCCTGATCGTCCTAAAGTAAGAGCCGGCTTTTTTTAGATTACAAGCACACACACACCGTCACGCCTATATTCCACAAGCGGGGGTGGCAGAGGTGTACTGGGTACACCCACGTTTCGCCGACGATGTTAGGTCCCATGTAATAGGGAGCGAGCCTATTGCCATATACCGGGCACAATTCCAGACTCCGGACTCGTACGGGGAAGCTTTCGTTATAAAAAATACACTTGTCCGATCTACGATTTGAACCCAGGACCTCGTGATCACAAAGCGATACGCTTTGCCACTAGACCAACTAGGCAGTCTAGAATGAAATAAATCAAAATGTTATTGGTATTAGATTTGTATAGTAAGATATGGATTAAGATACCTTTGCCTGGTCAGGAATAAAGCAACTGATCTGAAATTTTATGATCTTAAGTTGCAATTTATGGAAAAGTAAACGACATAACTTTACCTAAGAGTGACACAGTCAGTTAAGCTATTAAAGAAAAATATCATTTTGACGCAGATTCCTTTTAACTAAGCTTGTTCATTTTTGTAAGGATTGTGTCCCGCAGTAGTTCCAAACATATCGACCCTACATAAGAACTTCATATCTCTTGTACGATGCTCATAATATTTTATGTTATGTGAAAAACTATAGTCTAAGCCTACCGTAAGCTGAATACTAAAAAGGTTTGATATTAAATTGATTTTCAGGTGAACTTTAACCAAGTTATAATTTATTATTATGATTTACATTGCTGATATGATGCAAATATCTTCGATAGTAGAACATAGAATAAAATGCTTTCGTTATACCTATACTTTCAGCATCTGATCAGCTATTGACTCTTATCTCACACGACGGAAAGTGACGATGGGGTCAAAGATGTCGCTCGCTGACTTAGTATATAAGTTACTCCAAACACCTGAAAACGCTCATTGAGGAAAAAAACAACTCACAACGCGTTGCGGTCACTGTAAAACATCTACATCGTGAAATTCGTCTTAAGGCTCTAATAAAAACCCCCATGCCACGTTGTGGTGATCACAACAAGATCACATAGTGGAATTTGTGTTGTGCGATTCGTGAAAAAGCCATGTGCATTCGCGATGTGGATGTTTTACAGTGACCACAACGCGTTGTGAGCTGTTTTATCGCTCAATGGGCGTTTTCGGTGTTTAAGTGTTATACATGCACTCTGAATAAGACGAGGAGATGGAAGTTAGAACGAGTAGCAGGACCCGCTTTCTCCTTTGCTTTGTTTCGCTTGCGGGACGCGTCGGATTCCTACCGACTAAAAACCACAGGGTGGCCGACATCAGCACTTTGGAGGGGCTCCGGGATCTCCGTATGGAACGCACCGGTGCCCCTCTTGTGCCGCGCTCTGAAGAGCCCGCCATCAGTAGGAGGCTTGTGAAGGACGCCCCCGCCCCTTGCGGCCGCGACCCCAAGGGCCTCCCTGCTGGTGTTGATGCACTTAGCCTGTATTCTTAAGCCCCGGGCTAATGGGCTGGGTGGCCTGGGCGGGCTGTGCCTTCGCCCCGGCGCGCTGGGATATAACAGTCTTGCAGAAGGAGGATGCGATCCCCCACGCCGATTCCCCTGCCAGCGTAGCCGCTTCTACTGCCGGCAGGAAGAGGTCCGTTTTGATCCAGTCGACCAGGACCTCTCCTAGGACATATGCGGGCAGCATGCCGGAACACGAGTGGGTCGCTTGGCAGCATGACTTTGCTGGGAGGAATATATCTCTATCACTCTCACTTGAAGATCTCCTACTATTCCACTTTAACCAAAATATGTCCACCACAGGACAAAGGCATACCCCAGAGACTGCCAGTAGGCGATAACCACCAACGGATCTGAAACTAACTACTACTTGCTCAAGAAGCTTATCCGGGCTAAATTTTTCTCAATTTTTATTTCTTTTAATTCTAAAAACACTGAATTATGCTTACCTGATACTAGTAATACATCCATATAATTAATAGATAATCCATTACAGCTTCTTTCGCATTTTTCTTAGTCGACATAAAAGCTGTTGTCTTCCTTTAAAGTTTTTCACAAAGACTCGACGAAGCAAGCAATTGAAAGACCTCGCTCGATCCCTTTCAGCCTGATTGCTACATTCTGTACCTTGGAACTAATCTAATTGAAAAGCTTTGCGTTTAAGTACCTGTATCTAATAGACGCCCTGGTAGCACTGCGTTGCAGTTTTTTTAAGCAAAAACGTAGCCCCACCACGGGGCCGAGACGTGGACACTCACAGTGGGACTAGTCCACAAATTCAAAGTCGCACAGCGGGCTAAGGAGCGAGCTATGCTCGGCGTCTCTTTAAAGGATAAAATTCGTAACGAGGTAATCCGACAAAGAACTAAAGTTACCGACATAGCTCGCAGACTCAGTAAGCTAAAGTGGCAATGAGCTGGTCACATCTGCAGAAGGACCGACGGCCGTTGGAGCAAGCGTGTCCTAGAGTGGAGACCGCGACTTGGTAAGCGTAAGGTAGGACGGCCCCCAGCTAGATGGACCGACGACAAAGGTCGCTGGGACAGACTGGATGCGGAAGGCGGAGGACCGTGTGCAATGGCGCGTGTTAGGAGAAGCCTATGTCCAGCATTGGACTATGATAGGCTGATTGATTGAGTGACCCTAGGATTTATTCCTGTGTCCTGAAACATGAAAATTCACATACACAAATACCCAGACCGAAATAAATAATTGTAGATCACACCAAGATTTGTCAGGTGCGGGAATCGAACTCGCGATAATTAGACACAGTGGGCGTAGCGGCTCCTAACCACTACGCTAAATCGTCCGACATCGGCAGTGAACACAAAGGTTAGGCAGGTTTTAGATCAGTCAGTCAAATGTGAGCGATTTTTTGTGGCAATTCTATTTGAAAGCGTCTTCATACTTAAGAAGCTATATTAAGCCGTTGGACCCAGTTACCGCTTACTGTTAAGCAAAGTATAAGCAACTTGATAAGTTCCAATAGCTGGTGTCCAGACGGCTGCTTCTATCAATCTGCACTAGGTTCGCGTGGCAGAAAACACCTGTGATCTCTCATCTTGATTTATGAGAAGAGGCCTTTGCGCAGCGGTAGGGTAGCAAAGTGTGTGTGATGAAAACGGGTTATTATTGTTTATGTCATGGAGTCCATATTTTATTCCACTTGACGTCACTCAACTTAGTGAAAATAAATTCATCACTCTTCAGTCACTCTTGATGATTATTTAAAAGATAAAAATGCTTGGATAGGTGATGTTCCAGCTCCACAAGAATGTGGATAACATGTTCAGCTATTATTATTTATTATTCCCTCTCTTCCTTCTAGTAGAGAATTATAATAATTAAATAAAATTTATCATTTTTCTTCCTCATTTCTTTATCTGTAAATGAGAGAACCATGTAGCCATTCACATGAATAGTTTAACTTGGTTAATTTAGTTTGACTCACCTGATACTACATTGTTATCCCATACCCCACAACAAAATGTAGATGGAAAGATTGTAAAAATATTATTTTAAAAGAGTAACCGTGGAGTTTCTTGCCCTTCTTCTCCACAGGAATGACATTCCGAAGTGGTGGTAGAGTCTTTGTTACTATTTTGACGATTCATAAATACTGTAATGGTTTACATGAATAAAAAATATTCTGATTCTGATTCTTATTGACTCAATTATATTGATATCATTTGTTATTACTTCATATTCGGCAAACTGTAATTATTTTTAAAAAATTGGACGTTGACCACTGTTACTAGAATATTACTGTCGTAAAATTATTGGTATAGTCTTATAGTTATTAGAATGACGTAAAAACTCTGAAGAAAATGAACTAAAAACAATTCTAGTAACAACTAATTCCAAACATAAATAAGAATTAAGGCTGAAGTCAAGGCTGTGTTTACGCTCTGTAGTATTGGGGGCTCAGCGGGGAGAGCTTAAGAGAGCGGTCCTGGAGGAGTGGCACGCAATCATCGCAGCTATTTGGCCGGTTTTCTGACAATGGGTTAAGATGCGTCACGGGGTACTTACCTACATGCTGACACAGTTGCTGACTGGGCACGGTTGTTTCGGGCGGTGCCTGTGCCGGAGTGGTCGGGAGGAGACGGCGGAGTGCCACCATTGCGGTGATCCGGAGGAAGCAGTTAGCCGCTGAGATCGGGGGGAGGGCGCTCTCACTCACGGCTGTGGTATGGCGTGGTATGGCGCCTGGGTGGCTATGGTCGCCTTTTGTTAGGCTATAATGACAGGAAAGGAGACGGCAGAACGGGAACGGGAAGAGATCAGTGTGAATCCCGCTCGTAGGAGGCGTGCTGGACGGAGGCGTAGAGCGGACGCTGCTAATGACCTTCGCCCACCGTGAGAAGTGGCCTGCGGACGCCGAGCGTGGACAGCTTGACGCCCGACCAGTAAGAGGCTCTTGATGGAAGTGCGCTGCGTTCTGCGCGCCCTCATAAAGAAGAGCACGGGATGAAGGCGAGGTCTGTGTGAAACAGACTAGGCCCGCCAGCGCCGCAGATGTTATGCCACTGGCGATTCTTGCGGCAGGGCACTCGGGCAAGAGACGGACGCCGGGGGCTTTTAGTGGATATGAGCCTCACATAACTGTCAGACAAAAGCCCGCGATGTGGCAGTATGCGCTAGGTATTTCCCCCCCGTTAAAAAAACAGCTGTGTTTATGCTCCGCACAGATTACCTGCATGCGGGTTTACTGATTATCTAATCTTATAGTCCGCAGTATTCTACTAAATCGAGTTTTAAGTTTGGTATTATTTTACCCAAGCCATGATACGAATTCCATATAATATTGAGTAGTGATTAGTAATCGAAATATGAAATTATTAGTTTGAACGAGAATCGAAGCTCCATGACATCGGGCACAATCCAACTTTCGAACCGCTACTGAAAATTTTGCGATTAAAAAACTATAATATACACCATGTCTTATATGAACGGCATTTCAAAATTATCCGTTACCGGCGAGCTTGCACGAGACGAAATAAGAGAGTCAAGCAAGCCAGAGAGGACAGTAAGCAAAAAAATCCAATAATACATACTTTGTCAGGCCTAGAACTCGAGCTTAGGAATAGCTCGAAATCGCTAGTCACGCCATACGCGACAAGATCAAATAAATACTAATTTAATTCTAATTTTTTTATTATACAAATAAATTTCATTACAAAAACATTTTCATAAAATCTCTTCAAAGATGAAAAATTAATTCACTTGTTGGCTTTTATTCGGTCTGAAATGGACCAAAAAATATCAAGGTAGCCAATTACGAGTATTTCTTGAATAAATTGAATTTCAAAAGGCAAAAAACCTTGGTCGGAGTCTAGTAGAACCAAAAGGAAAATAAAAGTTGGTCAGGTCGTTTAGTAAGAAATGGGTTTAGGGATAAAGGTTCCGTATATACCGAATGGAGCATCACTGAGTGAATATACTTTATAATTGCAGGTATTATTTGAGTAATGTCGCCTTAAGTTGCATGTGGGAAAGCGATAACTCTACAAGAGGGAGAAAGTACTGATTCCTGCACTCTTTGAAATGTTGATTATTACGGCTTAATCAAACCAAATTATTTGTCTTTTAGTCTGTAATTTAGATGCCTTATCAAATACATAAGAGCCAATTTTATTACTGTTGCAAAGTTAAGGTCTATTATAATCAAAAAATAAAAATTCCCAAAATTACTTTGCTGATATTTTAAGAAGCATCAATATTCCCTTAAAATATGTTTATTGCTTAAGCAAAACTTTTTACCTAAATATTTTAGCATTTCTAGAATTTTGAGACTCTTAAAATGGCTCTTAATATACCAAGGTTAATTATCAGACTTTCAAATATTTCATTAATTAGATAAATCCATAGACTAAACTACAACCCAGTCTGTTTAACTTTTTCTGAATGTAGTTAAACCAAGTAAAATCTAGATTGTTGATTAATGGCCTGTTTCAATATTTAACTAATGCTAATGACGGACGATTTAGCGCAGTGATAAGAGCTTAACCCACTCAACCCACTGTGTCTAATAGTCGCGGGTTTGATTCCCGCACGGGACAAATCATTGTGTGACCCACCATTATTTGTTTCGGTCTGGGTATTTGTGTATGTGAACGTGAATGTTTGTAAACTCACCCACGTCACAGGAATAAATCCTAGTGTGGGGCTACGTTTTTAACCTTATTGTATAATTCCCTTGAAATATTGTAACCGGCCATAAAATTATTTATTTCCACCATTTAACCCTAAAAAAGTGAGGACCAGTGAGCTTTTTAGTGCTACCTATGAAAATAGTACCATTGAAAAAGCTTATTTACTCTGTACCTATTTAACACGAGTTTCTTTTTAACAGCACATTAAAGATTTTTGCAAAGGAGCCATTAGGGTATCTACCCTAGATATCTAGTACTGTATATTTTTCAAACCTAGCCCCACACTAGAAATTAATTATGCACACATGCACAAACACTCAGACCGAAACAAATATTTATGGTTCACACAAAGATTTGTCCCGTGCGGGAATCGAACCCGCAACTATTTAATCCAGTGGGCGAGGGGAGTGGGGAAACTCAAGCCCTTATCCACTGGACCAGGCTGTCTATCAAAGTCAAGAATTGCAATAAAATTAATCCCCCTAAGGTACTCCCGAAATAATTTTTGGCCGTCAAACGCCTCAGTCATTCCCGTAACTATGAGTGCCGTGCACTCAAACATTGAGAAATTAAAAAAAAACGACAAATAGACCACTATAAAATCCAAAATATTTTATTTAATTATTTCACAATTACCTTTCGGTCACACCTTGGTTCGAATACTATGTCGGACAAGATGTAATTTTTAAATAGAAAAAAAATCTTTACTGAAGAATTATAGGCCCATCACACTGCTGAGCCATGTTTATAAGTTGTTTTCGAGAGTCATCACGAATCGTCTCGAACGCAGGCTTGATGACTTCCAGCCTCCCGAACAAGCCGGTTTCCGGAAAGGCTTTAGTACCATAGACCACATACATACGCTGCGGCAGATTATACAGAAGACCGAGGAGTATAATCGGCCACTCTGCTTGGCGTTTGTGGACTATGAGAAAGCCTTCGATTCGATCGAGACTTGGGCGGTTCTTAGATCTCTCCAGCGATGCCGCATTGACTATCGGTACATTGAAGTGTTGAAGTGCTTGTATAATAACGCCACCATGTCAGTCCGAGTACAGGGGCAGTGCACGAAGGCGATCCCCATAAAAAGAGGAGTAAGGCAGGGAGACGTCATCTCTCCGAAACTGTTTACGGCCACCTTAGAGGACGCCTTCAAGCTCTTGGAATGGCAAGGACTTGGCATCAACATCAATGGCGAATACATCACTCACCTTCGATTTGCCGACGACATTGTGGTCGTGGCGGAGTCGCTGGAAGATCTAGGACGAATGCTCGGTGACCTCAACAGAGTATCTCAACAAGTGGGTCTTAAAATGAACATGGACAAAACGAAAATAATGTCTAAAGTCCATGTCGTACCCACCGCACTCACCGTTGGGAACTCTACTCTTGAAGTTGTCGACGAATACATTTACCTGGGACAGGTAGTCCGGTTAGGTAGGTCCAACTTTGAGAGAGAGGTCAATCGACGAATCCAACTCGGCTGGGCAGCGTTCGGGAAACTGCGCAACATCTTCTCATCCAAAATACCTCAGTGCCTTAAGACTAAACTTTTTAGTCAATGTGTGTTACCAGTGATGATATATGGATCAGAGACGTGGTCTCTTACAATAGGTCTCATAAAAAAGCTCAGAGTTGCTCAGCGAGCTATGGAGAGAGCTATGCTCGGCGTTTCTCTACGCGATCGAATCAGGAATGAGGAGATTCGTAGAAGAACCAAGGTCACCGACATAGCCGTTAAGATTAGCAAGCTGAAGTGGCAATGGGCGGGCCACATAGCGCGTAGATCGGACGGGCGTTGGGGCAGAAAGATTCTAGAGTGGAGACCACGTATTGGCAAGCGCAGCGTGGGACGACCGCCTGCCAGATGGACCGACGATCTTGTGAAAATCGCAGGAAGTCGTTGGATGCAGGTGGCATCGGACCGGTTACGCTGGAAAGCGATTGGGGAGGCCTATGTTCAGCAGTGGACAAGTATAGGCTGAGATGATGATGATGATGATGATGATGATGATAGTGCTACAATTATCTTTTAGCTGATTTGCATCCAGGCGATAATCATGATTAATCGAAAGACCTCGATTACTCCTCAAAAGATCCATACGACGATCGGCTTTGCGCTTTTGCGCGCAGAGATTGGCAAATGTAATCAGATTAATGATTAACCATATTCCGTGATATAATCATTAATCTGATTGTATTTTTCCTATCTCTGGCTAAGTATCCATCTTTTACCTTCAAACCAACATCACCAAACATCTATAGATCAAAACAAATGTTTGGTGTAACATTCTAGTGATGTTTGTTTATTCTAAGAATATTAAGATGTTCATTCAGCATTTTTCAACCAACCAAATTTATTTTTTCAACCAACAAGGAACATGTTTTAGGCCCAAAAACGCTGCATACGATCAATGTGTAATCTGAAACAAACAGATACGTGCAGACCCCATTTTAAAAACCTAAAGATTCTGTCGTTACCTTGTCTGTATATATATGAATGCGCACTATTCACTAAAAACAACTTGCATTTATTCAAACAACAAACTCGAGCTCGTCACTGGAATAAACTAAATATTGTGCCGAGTAAAACAAAATTACTCCATACCAGTGTCTTTTGCATGTCAGTCAAAATTTACAATCAACTACCGCATGAGATTAGAAACCTTAATGATATTAAAACATTTAAAATAAAACTACAAAGTTTCTTGATCGAAAAATGCTATTACTGTGTAAACGAGTATCTTTCTGATAAAATATGACTACCTAAAACCTGCCGGAACCATGTTATAATTTGACAAATTAATATAAATTAGACATATGATTATAATTTAGACCTAATTTTTATTCCTTTATTTTTTTTAATGATGACATGTAAGTTTAATTATATAGACGACATTTCTGTAATCTCCAACTATCATATATATATTGTATAACATTCACATGCCTTAATCAGGCCAAATAGATATAAGTACCTACCTATAATGTAACACCTTACCTGCTCTATTTAGTGTGAATAAAGAATTGAATTGAATTATATCTCGTTAGTTACAAGAGCTTTATTGCAACCATAAAGGAGAATTTCCGCCAATATTAAAATTTAACAATCAATAAAACAACACAGGTAATGTTAAAATGAAATGAACCTGTTGTTTGAACAATAAAATGAAACATTAATGATAGGGTTGCCACATGGAGAGTCAAAAATTTATTTATTGATTTATTATTATTATTTATTTCAGATGTCAAGATCCATTACATAATATAATTATTATTATTAATACAATGCATTAGTCAGTAAATGAACCATGTTGCAGTGGTTCAAGTACTGACAGTCAAACCTCTCCGCCAATGCGTTAAGGATACTGTTGGGGCTGGCCCGCACCCTGCGCAGCAAGGACGCGCACCGCTTGCGCATGGTTGCAAAAAAGCAGTCCACGTGCGCCTCGGCGAACATTCCCGAAGCGCTACAAAAGCGAGGCAGCCCCAAAAGCACCCGGAACGCATTGTTATATTGGACACGTAAGGCGCCGTACTGTCCCCGCGAATAAGCGACCCACAGACTGCTCGCGTAGAAAGAAGTGCAAAATGCCCTGAATAAGGTTATTTTGACTCCTCTCGAACAGCGAGCGAATCTGCGGGCTATCATATTCGCACGAACAGACAACGCCCTACGTTCCTTTTCAATGTCAACATCGTCTTTCAAGTCCGAGGTTAACACATGACCTAGGTATTTAAATTTGTCGACTCTATTTAGGAGACACCCTTTTAATTTGATGGTCGGTATATTACCCAGACATCTGCCTCGGGCCTGAAAGACCATACACTCGCTTTTTCTCACGTTGTACAACAAGCCGTGATCGTCAGCGTACTTTTCGCAAATGCCAAGCAGCTTAGATAATCCACTCACTGAGGCGCTCAGCAGCACCATGTCATCAGCATAACTAATATTATTAAGGCATGCTCCTCCAATATGACAACCGACATGCGTACTGCTCAGCCTCTCAATCAGCGCATTTACATAGAGGTTGAAAAGTTTAGGTGAGGTTAGCCCCCCTTGCCTCACTCCGCACTCCAACCTATATGAGGTCGAATAGGCCCCCGCCCACCGAACAACGTTGACCTGATTCATGTACCAATATTTAAAAAGACGTATTAAATCCGCTGGCATTGATGTTTGTTGTAGTTTTTGCCACAAGATGTCATAACAAACCAGGTCAAACGCCTTCGACAAGTCGAGGAAGCAAGCAAAAATAGGCGTATTCCTATCGGTATAGTATTTGACAGTTTGCTTTAAACACAATATCGCCATTTCTGTGGAGAGACCTGACTTAAAACCAAATTGGTTGTCGTGTACATGTATGTGTTTTTCAAGCTGAGTGTTAAGCAAACCGTCAAGCACTTTCGAGATAATAGTGGCCAGGGAGATGGGTCTATAATTGCTCCTGTCACTAATATCGCCAGTCCTATTCTTCACGACCGGGACAACCACAGTCTTGAGCATCTGCGAAGGTAAGTACGAGTGTCCCACACATAAGGAGTAGAACATCGCCAGCACTCGGGGCAGATGAGTACCTGCATATTTAAGGTGCTCAATGCTCAAGTCGTCATGGCCCGGAGACTTACCCTTCGACATAGATTTAATGACCTCTCTTACTTCTTTTGCCGAAAATCGGGCACTTACCTCCTGGCCACTACAACCAACGCTACATGCATGCTGTGATGGTCCCAGAGGCGATGTTATAGTAAAGTGCTCTTTAAACATCTCAGCTATGCCTACCAAGTCACTAGTCCCGTTGATACTCACAGGTAAACCCGGCCCACTATTTAATTTATTAGTATATATATGTAAGATATCCATTTTGATTTGGTCTCTATTATTTTGACACCATTGCAAACGCGATTTAAAAATCCTGCGACTCGTCTGCATGTTATTCCAAATACATCCCTCCCGCGGCCTACCATTCCAAACCCATAACTCAAACTTATGCCGGGCCTCTCTGTGCGCATCGCTCACATACCTGTTCCACCCTATAACCGGTTTCTTACGCGTATGAACACTCTGATTGTAACTCACACAAGCTGCCTGGCATAATACATTAATAATGTCATCATACATTTTGTCAATAATATTTCTGTGGTCCAAATTATTACAAACATAATCGCTACATGTACTTAATTCCATTGGAAAGTCAATTAATTTTAAATTACTGTTACAAAATTTTGTATAAATGTCAATTTGCTCCGGTTTTCTTTCCCCCCAACGAATTTTATTATTACGTCGGGTTTTATTAGTTCCGTAAAATTTATATTTAATATTATCTAACTGACATTGAATAACGAGGGGAAAGTGGTCGGACCACAGAACGTCATACATCACATAAGTGTTTACAATAGTTTCCATAGCTGATTTGGTCACTACGCAATGGTCGAGCCAACGTCTCGCACCATTCGCTTCACTTATGTATGTGTAAGTGTCAGAGTTTAAAGCTAGTAATTGGATGTCAGCACACAATAATTCCAATTCCATACAATAACATACCAACTCATTATAAAATTGTTCATTTGGATGCGCGTTAAAGTCCCCGAGTAAATATACAGATTCAGTATTCTCATTTTTTATAATAGCACTCACCAAACCAAGGCAGTCCGCGAAATCCGTAAGATTTGCATTATTATCTGTGGGCATGTAAACACTAAACACAAGGAATGATTTTAGATCCATGGTTACTTTTATGGCACACACTCGCGGATTATCACATTGTACAACCGTTACATTGTTAAAGACACTTTTCCTCCACAGCAATGCAACTCCACCGTACGGCCGCCCTCTCAGCATACCGGCGGCGGTATCAACCGCTGACGTCCCGGTGCAACCGTACTCGTCATCAATATCGCTTAAGAAGTGAATATCGTCTGGCAGTAACCAAGTCTCTTGTAAAGCAATAATGTCTGATTTACGACATAATTGCCTGACACTCTCCACCGAGCGTTTCACACTTTTGCAGTTGAAACTTACTAAATTGTATATAGATTTTGTATCCATTGAATAAGTTTCATTAACGGTCATTTACAGTGCCATTATTTACACCGTTCGCGTTCGGTTTCCGTGCCTTAAACGGAACAAACCGCCTAAATATTATTCCCTCAGGCCATAATTTATTATCAAGGAATAATGACAATTTGTTTTCCTTGATAAAGAATTTGTAGGCTTTGTAGTCTCTGTCATATTTAGACTGTATGTTTTCTAGCGTAATTCTCTCTTTCGTTTTTTTATATACGTAATCTATTATGTCTTTTTCAGTCGTATCTGTATGCACCTTGGTAATGAAGATAGGCACTTGTTTCAGCACTGCTTTGAACCTTCCATCATTATCCCGAGAAATACCGGTAGTACCTAGATAACGGTATCTCATTGGTTTCTTACGGTAGGAAACACTTTTCCATCCTTCATTATCATCATTTCGTACCAGCTCGCGTTCAGGAACCGACAAAACTCGAGTGTTCGCAATGTCCTCAACGCCCGCTCGTCTTTTGTTATTATTGCAATCAGCTGATAGTTGCGACGCAGAGGCCTGCCCATGTGACGTCACGGTCAGCTGTCTCGAAACGGTTGGACTCGGCGCGGTGTCTGTAGCCGCAGCGCGAGGCACGAATCCACCGCCACCCATTCGCTGCGATATAGTGCTTTTTTCATTGGCGTTTTGTTCTACTCCTACCGTCATAATTTTTCTCAATCGATGTGCATTATTGTTGTGCCCGTGTACCAAGTTTTCTTCAATATTTTCATCTATTGATGAATTATCATTTATGTTGGACAATCCCATAGGGCCACTATCCATCACCCAAGCACCTCTTTTCATATTTATTTTGCAAGAAGATACTAATTGGTCATTTTGACTTTTTAACATCTCCTCCTTAAGTTCACTCAGCTGTTTCTGCGTAGCGTATGTTTCTTTTACGTCTTTTAGCTCGTTTTGCAGTCTGAGCAGGTCTTTTAGAAGCTTTGTACAGTCCAGATGATCAAACAACCATTTTAAATTATCAAGCTATGTCAAAAATGATTCATATTAGATAAAAATATCATTTGGAAAAAAGAGAGCAAAAAAATTTTCTTTCGTTACAAACTTTAATTAGTTTAATTTATCACTCCTATTTTTGCCAAAGCAAAAACGGAAGGTGTCATAATACGCCAAGTTTTTATTGGAATAATTATTTTTGGATCCTCATTTTTTAATTGTTTTATGCTGCATCATACAATTAAACATATGATATAAAAACCATGCACTGAGGTTGAATTTATAGGCATAAATTTAATCTCAGTGCATGGTTTTACAATTTCACAATTCGCCATGATTCTAATAGCATCTTTAAAATAAATTCGCTTAAAATCATAACACTGAAGTATCATAAAATATTTTACGTCTGGCAAACAGATTAAAACTAATCGAATTACAAAAATTAGAGAAAATCTAACCTTATCTTTATCCGGACAACCCTAAGGGCAGTAAAATGGCATAAAACAAATGAACAATGCGCCAACAGGGTTGAATGGGACGTAAGGGGCGAAATGGAACCCCATTTGAAATATTACAGCGCGCTTCTGTATAATTGTTTGACAAATGTTTGTTTTCAATCTAATTGAATTTTTAAATGAAATGATTATCTTTAGAAGAGCGTAATTTTGACTCTTAGCGAACAGTGCGCAAACCTGCGAGCCAGCATGTTTGACCTCATCGACAACGCTCTCCGCTCTTGTTTAATATCGTGATCGTCCTTAAGGCTGGGAGTCAATATATGACGAAAGTTTTTAAATTTAAATACCCTCTCTAAAGGCATGCTGTTGAGAAGTATTGGTAGAATTCTGTTAGGGCTTCTACCTTCAGCCTCAAAGACCATTACTTCCGACTTTTTTCACATTGGCCGACCAATTTTCTCAGACAACAAACCGACGCATTCAGCAGCACCATGTTATCTGCGTAACTGATATTATTAACGCAGACACCATCTACATAACAACCGACCCTGCTGCTGCTGAGCTCACCGATCAACTCATTTATATACAGGTTGAAGAGCGTTGGCGAACTCAATCCACCCTGTCTCACCCCGCATTCCAACCCATATGGTCGAGATAATGCCCCAGCACAACGTACATTATTGACTTGGTTTCCATACCAAAACTTAAAGATGTCAGTAATCTCTGGTGGTAATTTACTCTTTTTAAGCTTACTTCATAACTTGTCATAAGAAACCAGGTCTAATGCCTTAGATAGGTCCAGAAAACAGGCATAAATAGGCGTCCGTCTCTCAGCATAATATCTGACAGTATGCTTGAGGCTTTGTACAGCACTTTCCGTCGATAGACCAGGTCGGAAACCGAACTGGTTGTTATGAAGTGATAAGGCCTCGTTTAGCTGTTCATTGAGCATGCTGCCAAACACCTTGGAGATTACCGTTGCCAAAGAAATGGGCCTATAGTTACTGGAGTCCGCAGGGTCACTCTTATTTTTTATAATTGGTACCACTACTGTCCGCATCATTTCACACGACAAGAAGCTGTGACTCATGCACTTTAGGAATAAAACGATTCGAATTCCAAAAAGTAAGGCAATCCCATTGAATTATTATGAATTACGTACTAGAGAAATCATCTCAACTGATTTGATGGCTGCTGGCGGTGCCGCGCGCCAGGACCTGCTTGCTAGCCAACTCGCCTCTGACGCGTGCTTTGCACACACTAAATAAAGTTGCCGAGAGAATTGACTTATTTATCTGTTCCATGAGCGAATTTCAGAAAGCAACTTTATATGTCTTATCTTATAATATAATTTAATATATAATTAAAAAATAATTGAATATAATGTACAATATTAAATAATAAATAAGTTAATGTTTCTAATAAAATGGACGAACTAATGTGATGAATGTATTGTAATGTATTTAAATAAGTTGACTACACTATCGTATTAGGAAAAAACCTGTAAAGATAGTTGTTGTAATTTGAGAATAAATAAATTAAATAAAAAATTTTGTACTAAAAGTTTGAGTGCATCACTTTGTGTCAGGCGCTTACCGCAGCGTGACACGTTCGAGTACTAAGTTTTATTTCAAAAATATGCCTTCATGTGCACTGGGATACTGTTTAAACAACTCATCTCAAATATTTGTGTGACCTACAATTATTTGTTTCGGTCTGGGTTACTAATGTACGTGAATTTTGATATTTGTAAACGCACCCACGATACAGGAACAACTACTGGTGTGGAGCTACGTTTAATAAAAAAAGCTCGAGGAACATTGGATTTTATTATTTATGAAAATACAGTCATCCCCATTAACTCAGCGGTCAACAAGTCATGTGCCATTTTTTGTTTGAAGTAGCTTCTCGCGCTCATAATAACTTAATAGGCAAACCTATTCAATAATTTTATCCTGACAACCCTAAGGGCAGTAAAATGGCAACAATCCAACGAACAACGCCAACAGGGTTGAATGGGACGGAAGGGGCGAAATGGAACCCCTATTGAAATATGACAACGTGCTTCTGTATAATCGTTTGACAAATGTTTGTTTTCAATCTAATTGGAATTTTGAGTGCAAAGACATTTTTATTTGGATGGTGTAGGAGAATATCGTTTAATTATCACACCGTATTTTTTTTGGTAAACGCAAAGGCTTTTAAATTTTATAGTTGAATTTTGGATGAGATATTTACTTTTGTAATTAAACAAATTTTAAGTATTTTATAATATTACATTAAGCATGAATAATGATTTAAAAATAATGTAAATTTGTTATTTTAGTTTGATTTGAATAATTTAGAATTTCAGATTTCGCAGACGATGTTAGGTCCTGATATAATAGAGGTGAGCCATGGATGAATAAAACTGTGTACTCTTAACTCATCCTGCAACAAACGTGGCGTGATAATATAGATTTATCAAATTTATCTTACTCATACATTATTTTCTCTTCAAACACATAATTGAATAACTATAAGTAACTGACATTGAATTATTAACCACAATACTTACATCATCTAAGTACATAATCTTCTGAGTCCAATTACTTCGTACACTGTACGAAATACTTCGAAAGTAAGGGAGAGGTTTCACAGAAGGAGCGCAGCGCAAATACATTCCTCTGTTGCGATGACTCTACGCTATAGGCTTAGTCCCAATACTCATGAATTTTGGTAAATCTACTAATTTTGTTCATTCACTTACACTTTTATTAAACTTACTCTAACTGTTGTCTTTTGAAATTACACGAATGAACTAATCACAATACATTTCGTCGTTTCTCGCATTCTCGGTACATTTTTTATACACGGTGTGATTTTAGTCGTGCTGAAGCGAAAGCCCCAATACACACTGTTCAATGGTCATAAAAAATTAAAAAAAGAACACTTCAATAAGCAAACTATTTTTGCACCAAGCGCAAAATGACACTGATACCTAGATACCTTCGGTGTTCAGAATATTCACCCTAGCAGTAGGTAGATTGCAGTGTTCCTTTTATTGATTTTTTAATTACCAGTGAACAGTAGTCATTGAATATATCATATGGTCTTTCGCTCTAAGATAACTAAAATAACACCGTGTATACTTTGACGAAATAAACTTTAATGATTTTGAGAATAAATCTTGTTACTTATAGTCAAACTACTATATTTTATTAAACGTAGTCCCACGCTAGGATTTATTTCTGTGTCATAGGTGCCTTTACAAATATGTACATTCACATGCAGAAATACCCAGAGCGAAACAAATAATTGTGGGTCACACAAAGATCTGTCCCGTGCGGGAATCGAACGACTATTAGACACAGTGGGCGGGGCGGGTTAAGCTCTTAATCACTGCGCTAAATCGTCCATTACTACATTTATTATTTTATATTCGTATTATTATTAAAATATTGTTTTCGCTACACTACAATGAAAACACAGCCTTAAATCGACATTATAAGTGTAATTCAGCAGTATTCAATGGTCCTCATATTACGATATCACTAAGCCTTTTTTCCTTCAATAGGTACCTATTACCTGTGACTAATCCGAAATTTAGTTCAATCAAATCAATCAATCAATCAGCCTATCGTAGTCCACTGCTGGACATAGGCCTCTCCTAACACGCGCCATTGCACACGGTCCCCCGCCTTCCGCATCCAGTCCGTCCCAGCGACCTTCTTGAGGTCGTCGGTCCATCTAGCTGGGGGCCGTCCTACCTTACGCTTACCAAGTCGCGGTCTCCACTCTAGGACACGCTTGCTCCATCGGCCGTCGGTCCTTCTGCAGATGTGACCAGCCCATTGCCACTTTAGCTTACTGAGTCTGCGAGCTATGTCGGTAACTTTGGTTCTTTGTCGGATTACCTCGTTACGAATTTTATCCTTCAAAGAGACGCCGATCATAGCTCGCTCCATAGCCCGCTGTGCGACTTTGAGTTTGTGGACTAGTCCCACTGTGAGTGTCCACGTCTCGGCCCCGTAAGTCATAACAGGTAGAACGCATTGGTTAAAGACTTTAGTCTTCAGGCATTGCGGTATAGGCGAAGCGAAAACGTGACGTAGTTTGCCAAATGCTGCCCAACCCAATTGGATCCTGCGGTTGATTTCTTTCTCGAAGTTGTTCCTACCAAATTGGACAACTTGTCCAAGGTAGACATACTCCCGAACAACTTCGAGCATCGAACCATCGACGTAGATCGGTCCCGGCGTGACATGCTCATTAAACATGATCTTGGTTTTATCCAAGTTCATGCCGAGACCGACACCTCGAGAGGCTCCATTTAGGCTATGCAGCATTCCGCTCAACTGTTCCAGTGACTCTGCCACGATGACGACATCATCGGCAAACCGAAGGTGTGAGATGTATTCGCCATTGATGTTAATGCCCCGCCCAGTCCAGTCCAGCGTCTTGAAGACGTCTTCGAGTGCATTGGTGAAGAGCTTGGGGGATATTACATCCCCCTGTCTTACCCCTCGATGCAGCTCGATCGGGTTGGTCTTTTGGCCCTGGAGCTGGACGGTCATTGTGGCGGTATCATACAGACATCTCAACACCTCGATATAGCGCCAATCGATGCCACATCGCTGCAGAGCATCCAAAACCGCCCAGGTTTCGATGGAGTCGAAGGCTTTCTCGTAGTCCACGAAAGCCATACACAGCGGCTGATTGTACTCTTCGGTCTTCTGTACAATCTGCCGAACAGTATGGATGTGGTCTACGGTGCTGTAGCCTTTTCGAAACCCGGCTTGTTCCGGTGGCTGGAACTCGTCAAGTCTTCTGGCGAGGCGGTTTGTGAGTACTCTCGAGAACAACTTGTAGACGTGGCTCAGGAGTGAGATGGGTCTGTAGTTCTTCAGCAAGGTTTTGTCACCTTTTTTGAAGAACAGAACCACCGCACTCCCGCTCCACGCTTGAGGTGTTAAGCCCTGGTGGATGACGGAATTAAAGAGACTCGCTAGCTTTTTCAGGATTGGAGTCCCGCCTGCTTTTAGGAGCTCAGTGGTGATTCCGTCATCGCCTGGCGACTTGTTGTTTTTGAGCTGCTCGAGAGCCACTCTGACCTCGTCCTGGTTGACATCAGGGATGTCTTCCGTATCGTGGCGTGCTAGTGGGGCTCTGTGGTCGTCAGCGCTGGGTCTCGAGGGTTTAGCCATCCGTGATGCGTACAGGTCTTTGTAGAAACTCTCAATTTCCTCGAGTATCTCGAACTTGGAGGTCACGGTTTTGCCATCCGCTGTATTAAGTTTCGTCAGATGGGATCTACCTAGCTGGCGAGCGAAGACTTTGGTGCCTCTGTTCTGTTCAATCGCAGCCGCGATGGCGCGGGTGTTGGAACATCGGAGGTCACGTCGCACCCGCTTCCGGATCTTCCGGTTGAGGTTCCTCCAATCCGGCGAAGACGCCTGCGTGGATGACATTTCCCGTCTCTGCCTCATAAGTTCGAGAGTCTCGAGCGAGTTGTGTCGGTTTTCTCGTCAACATTGCCTTCGGTTTCCAGCAGGTCGAAACGATTTTGAAGCTCCAGTTGGAACTTTTCGGACCCTAAAGCTATTTGAGGCGCAGTAGGTCTGAGAGTAGACCTCATCATGCGACGTCTTTCGGCCTTGAAGTCTATATTTAGAGCGCCTCGGACAAGTCGGTGATCGCTGCCGGTATTAAACCTGTTGATCACGGAGACGTCTCCAAATATAGACTTCCTGTCAGTCATGATGAAGTCTATCTCGTTCCTCGTCACAGTGTCGGGGCTTCGCCATGTCCACTTTCTATGAGGCTTCTTCTTAAAGAACGAATTCATCAAGAAGAGCCCCTGCGACTCCAGAAAGTTGACCAGCATCTGCCCCCTGTGGTTTCGGCGCCCGACGCCGTGGGGTCCGATTATCGTTTCGCCGCGTTCTTGTACTCCCACTTTGGCATTGAAGTCCCCCATAACAACGTTGTAGTGAGCCTTGGTGGTGCCATGTAATGCCTTGGCTATGTCTTCATACATGGCTTCGGCTATGTCGTCGCAGTATGTCGAGGTCGGCGCATATACCTGTACCACCTTCAGGGTGTACCTGTTGGTGATTTTAATTATGAGGTACGCTACCCGTGTCGACACACTGCTGACTTCCACAACGTTGTTAGTGAGAGCTTTGTTGACCAGGAAACCGACACCGCCCTGAGAGGGCCGATCACCTTCCCGAAAGTAAAACAGGTGGCCTGACTCAAGGGTTATCGTGTCCTCGCCCTGTCTTCGGACTTCGGATAACCCCAATATGTGCCAGTTTATGCGACCTAGTTCTACCTCGAGTTCAGCGAGGTGTTGGTCCAGCCGTAGAGAGCGTCCATTGTACGTAGCCAGGGTCAGGTTATTTAAATGACAAAACAGATATACAAAAATTTAGTTAAATGAGATTAATTGTCTCTTGAGGGTAGACTCTAGTACTGCTGCAAAACAGGAGTGTTCTAACTGTAACCAAGGTTTACCTAGACTCGGACAGTCTGGGATGGATGACCGTTTGTCGACGAGCATCTTCGTGACCCTGTGAAAAATTTCAATAGCAGTTACCAATTTCTTCTCTTACCCCAACTGGACTTACTACTGAATCCAGTCAAACAGAAAAAGAAATACGCTTTTATTGAGTGTGAATAGTTCATAATCATCATCTCAACTTATACTTGTCCATTGCTGAATACAGGCCTCCCTAATCGCTCTCCAGCGCATTTGGTCAAAACCACCTGCATCCAACGACTTCCTGCGATCTTCACAAGATGGTCGGTCCATCTGGCAGGCGGCCGTCACATGTGGCGCTTGAATGTAAATGTTTATGCCTAAAATTTTCTTAAGCACCAAAACTTCATCAACTGAGACTTGCAAATAAGGTCTATTATGCGTCCCATGAGATATTTTGCACGATTTTATTGGCAAAATTGTTGGGCGATAAGTCCGTTTACTGTATGTGTAGGGTGTACGTGAAACCTGCTTAACGGCAGGTTGTGTGAAGAATCAGCGCACGGATGTGGCATTTTATGAAAGTTACCTAGCTTTTTTTACGTTGCATATATCTTTTTATTAGTTTGTATCCGCGACTTTGCCCGCGTTGACTTTATACAGGCACCTTACATTTTTCCGGAATAAAAAGTGTACTATGTCTTAATCCAGGTAATAAACTATTCGTGTGCCAAATTTCATTTAAATATGCTTTTCTAACTTGCTTGTTTCTCTATTTATTACATATGCGATATTTATTTCCTGTGTCTAGTATGTGCGATTGCGTCACCATTCATGTTAGCCATGTATACGTAAAGACCGATTGAAGAGGGGTTTGGCTGAACATCAGTGTTGGAGGAGACCCCAGTCCCCCCTAAGCACATGCTGAGCAAACACCTTTCGGCACAGCTCACACCGTAGCAAACAATACCTATAGTAGATACTCATTGTATCTTAGTCTTTGTTTTTTATTCCTGTATATTTGCTGTGCTGAATAAATATTTTTCATTTCATTTCAGTTCAAACATCTAAACTTTCATATTAATCTATCTATCTATCTATAACCTCACGCCAGATCCCTTGCGGGGTAGGCAGAGAGTACAGAGTTCCAACAGGTTCTTTCCTTACATACCACTCTGGCTTCCTCGACTCTCATAGTTCGTCTCATACACGCTCGCCGGTTACGGAGACTCTTGACTTTTCCATCAGATAAGACTCGGTTTATTTGGTCGTGGTAAGATAATCTAGGTCTTCCCCGGTACCTGCATCCTTCCACTTTCACATTGTATATCTGTTTTGTCATTCTTTCCTCTGGCATTCATTCTATATGCCCGAACCAACGGAGCATGCCCTTTCTCATCTTTACACCGATACTATCTTTCATACCTACTCGCTGTATTATATTAATAATATTAGTAAAACTAGCTGTTACCCGTGCAATCACGCGTTTATTGTAATATCTATAAATCAGGTCATTCGACAGAGGACCAATGTTCTTCGGATAAGTAAGCTGGTGTGGCAGTGGAGTGGGTCGCTGGGGCAAAGGAGTTCTTGAGTGAAAACCACGGACTGGCAAACGCAGTGCAGGATACTCTCAGACTAGGTAGAGCGATGATTTTCGTAGGGCGCCTGGCAGAAATTGTAGACAGTAGCCGAGGATCGTACCCAATGGCATGCAATTAGTAAAGCGTTTATGCAGCGGTGGACTAAATGATGATTATAAATTATGGCTTATGTGCTATTCTATTGTATGTAAAATATTATCAAAATCTGTACAGTAGTTTTTGCGTGAATGAATAACAAGCTTATTTTAAGAATAAAAAGGATACTATATGTAATATATACTAGGTCTGCCAACAATTGTTACGACAATACATTCTCAAAAGTAGTTAAGTATGGTTTTACACTAACTTGCACAACACAATATAAGCAAACATCGCAAATCAAATAAGGAATACTGAGTTTATCTTTTAAATCATCATTCATCTGTGTTCAGCATGTAAAGTTGTAACATACTTTGATAAAGAATAAAACGAAAATAAATATGCATTTAACCTATCCAAAGCTTCTTTCCTCCATAACTTCATTGCCCTTTTTCAGCGGCACGGTCTCACGAGGCCTTATATTCTTACTTAGCCCAAAACCTCGGCAGCGCCATTTGACAACTTTACGACTTCTGATAAAAATGGTGCTGGTTTTGTAGTATATAACGTAAATATTGGACTAGTAGATTTCTCTGTCTTTATAAACGCAATACGTATATATATATATATTTGATGATATATATTCTAACTTGAAATAACCGAAACGAGTAGCAATTTTATCATCATCATCTGCCAAAACTTGTCAGCAGATCGCATGCCTCCCTCAAAGAATGCACAGACCAATCAGCTCTCTTTTGTACGCCTTCAGCTATGTCATAGCAAATATTTCATATAGCTACTACACGAAGCGATAGCGGAAGTAAGGAAAGACTTTGTTAGAACTATTTACTCTCTGCATTGCCCGAAAGGCTCAGGCATGATTATATATATATAGAGAGCTACTACTGCACGTCTAAGGCAGATTCTATAAACTGCCATATTTAAAAATTTAAGCAATGGCGGTTTATAGAGGAGGATCTTTTGACTGTCCTGTTGGAACTCTGTACTCTCTGCCTACCCCGCAAGAGATCTGGCGTGAGGTTATAGATAGATAGATAGATAGATCTTTTGACCAGGCAGGTGTTATACTTGATAGAGCGTCTGCCCTGTGATATCAAGATCTAGTATATTATACAATGTTTAGCATATTAACCAAAGATTATGACTAACGAAAGGAATATATCTAGCAGTAGGAAGCGTCGGTCGAGATCACCCAGGGAGAACCTATCATGACCAAATTAACCGTGTCTGACTTAATCGCCAGAAATGCATGAGGAGATGTATGAACATTAATGAAGTAACAGAGGTGTGTTAGATCAAAGTATGTAGCAAACTGTAGTCTGTGCCTACCCCGTAAGTGTATGTACGTATGTTTAGCATTTTAAAACTTTTGTCGCGCATTGAAAGCATGTAAAGAGTTGTTAAAGTATCTGATAGTTGTATCTATCTGTAATTCATTTTAGTAAGGTAGTGTTACCAGATGTGCCTCCTTGGTGTACTGGGGAATAATGCGCTTGCGATCACGAAGTCCTGGGTTCACATTATATGTCGGACAAATGTAGTTTTTCTAAATACCCAGTGTCAGTCGGGAGTCTGGGATTGAGCCCGGTATATAGCTATCTAACGTCGACAGCTGAAAGTGGGTGTACACAAAGCTCTGCCGATACCGCTCGGGGAATATAGGTGTGACGGTGCGTTAAGAGATGCTTAGCCGCATCGCTTCAAAGAAGGTGGTAGAGAAAACTAATCTAGGTTCGTGATGCAACACCCCTATGTTAGCGTACACATTTGCTAACTGGGTCGCTATCTTTTTTCTCTCTTCTCTCTCTCAAGGTTCTTATCTCCTATTATGCAAGTGATTAAAAACGTTTTGGTAAGATGCAATTATTGGTGTTATTAATCCTCTTCTCTACATTTTATAAAATAAAGTCCCCCCGCCGCGTCTGACTGTCTGTCTGATCGTACGGTTTTCACCAATGGAACGAGTGATTCATGAGGAACGTTTATGTGTATAGTTCACCCGTGCGAAGCCGAGACGGGTCGCTAGTTAAAGACAGAATATGACGTACGACCAATGTAATTTAGTATCCCCTGTAACACATTTTCGCAAAAAAACTGGTGTGATTTAAAAAAAAAGATATAATCCTCTTTTTCAGCATGGATGCCTCCATTTAATAATATTATAAAATTCTAATTCAATTTAAATTTCATACGTAGATTTAGGCTAATATTATTATGAAACTACAATAACAAATAAAAAACTTAAGCGACTACCAAAAGAAATAAGTAAAATAGAATGGTCTGCGTTGTAAAAATGTACGTAATATTCTTTTTCAAGAGAGGCAACAAAAACAAGCAGCAGTAATTTTTATTGTAGCAGAACATTTTTTATGTGAAAACGTAAGGATGCTGATACATTAATCAGCGGTCGAGGCAGCGGATGCGAGACCAGATTAAATAACCTTAGCAAGTATTTACATTTTGGTGCTATAAATAAAAATAAGCATTGTTACGCCTATATTCCCCAAGAGGGGTTGCAAAGATGTACAGTGTACACACTTCAGAGTAGTCAAAATGTCGTATTTTGATCACAATGGTGAGTCCCAATGAAAGGAGTGAGCTTATTGTTATTATACTGGAAACAATTTCAAATTCTGGGCCAGGAATCAGATTTTTGTTTGTATATCATTAGCCCGAGCGCTTATTATAAAAGCGTTAATAAGGCGCTGGAATGAAATAACGACTACTAGTACATTAAAAAGCGCATACGGTGCTTCAAAAATTTGCGTTAAAAATTACTTGTATATCCCGCCGCCGCTTGCCGCTGTATCTTAACACTATGTCCTCAGCATTGTTCAGGCCAAAATTACACGATGCCTGGGGCCCACCCAACAGATAATTCTTTTATTTTGTACGTGTTTTATATCTTCTAGAACAACTGAAACAAAACACCCCCTTGTAATGTAAAATGATATTTTTATCCCCTAACAAAAGACTCGTCAAATCTTGAAGGGAAAGCATAATTAAAACCAGACGTATCACTAGTATATTTAGAGCTTTTGAAAGGCATTTGCGTTATTTAAAAGCACATATAACTATGTATTTTTAATAACAATATAAATTAGGCTGTACCTACTGTCTTTATGTTTGGCAAAGGCCTATTCTCTCAAATTAAGATTATAGAGAGAAAGTAATTTGTTCTCTTTGCGAGCTAAGTACGAATAAGTGAAGGTAAGTTTGATGCGTATTGCTTTTCGAAGCTAACAAAGCTATACTTTTCGTTCAACGGCTACTAACAACTTAATTCCTAATAATACAAATGGTAATATTATAATACAAATGGTTACCTACATTGCTGATCGCTCCTCCACCTTGGCCATGCCTAACAACAGCACGGGATCGCCCAACGATACGAGAGCCTACGTCATCTACGAGAGCTACGAACGTCTCCGCACACTGTGAATGCTACGAAATACTACGCACGCCATAGCATCTACGAGCTTTAAGGTTCGGGCGCTTTGTTACCCGTATTAAAAAATAAAACAATTGACAGAAACTTTTATTTTTAGCATTTATTTCTCACATGATTATACTACACTTGGTAAATCACTACTTCGTCGTTCACATGTGAGTCTTCTTCAGGGTCGTTGCGTAATTCTGACTGCTTTAGTAAATTAGTGTGTATTACAGAGCAAACCGGTGGGCAGAAAGCAGGCTTTCTGCCCACCGGTTTGCTCTGTAATACACACTTCTCTCTGTCTGTCATTTTGATTAAGACTCTTTTTACTATCTGTAGCAAAAAGAGTCTTAATCAAAATGACTGTTGTTTGATGAAATTCCGGGGTTAATGAAGGCATGTATTGGTAATGTGCACTTTTGAATTAGTATGGAGGCGGAAACTGCAATGCAGCACTGTAGCTATAGATCAAAGAATAATAGAACGTCAATAAATCCTGTGAGTTTTGCGAGGTAGTGTTCTAAGAATTTTAATTTAAAGGACCCTTTTAATAACAAGTTTTTATAGCAAAGCACAACAAAGATATCTTACTTAGTTGAGGAGTTTCTATGGCTTCCTTCCGGCTTCTTCATCAGATCCTTGACACCATCCGGGTCTAAAGTACTCGGCAAGACAAATTCAACCAGCCCAAATACGGCGGAATCATATTGAGTTGTTTGGTGGTTCCAATTAGTATTATAATTAGACCCTGTATCATCTGGTTGAATAGTACTAGCCATTATCAATCCAACAAGCCTAAACACAAGGGCGTTACGTTGTATAGCTCACATGTTCCTATGGCCACTTTCCGACTCCACGATACTATTTCATTGTCACGGACTTTACATACGTATACCAAATTTCAGCTCAATCGGATACCCGCAAGTGTTTGAAATATGGATCACAATATTTAAACCGTAAAAACAGACAAACGAACATAGCATGTGAAAAGCTTGTAAAAACGATCGAGTTGATGCTTAAACGCACGAGTCTTCAAGTCGAGTCTTCTTCGTACTTCAACGCTCGTAAGCGCTCATTTTCACAAGCTTTTATTTAACTTGCACTGTTTGCATGTGTCTGTCTGTCTTTCCGGTTCAAATTTATGTTATCTATTTTTTCAGGCAATTGGCGACTATCCGATGGAGCTGAAATTTGGCATACATGTGGAGTTTTGTGGCAATGCAATAATATGGTACCATGAAGGTGGTCTAATGATGGACTCAGATGGCAATAGAAACGTAAACAACGCAAGATAATTCAACCGTGTTTAGTTTAGATTGGTATTGAATAATAACAAGATGGTATTCAGGGTTTGATGATAAAATTGAATGATGGCTAATGAGACCATCCCAACTACTCAACGTAACCGCTTCGTGTTTAAGCTCGTTGGATTTCTCTTTGCGAATACTGTAGACCGAGATGTAGAGCAGGGTCCTCAACTTAGTAAGATATCTCCGTTGTTTTTGCTATAGAATCTTGTTTTTAAAAATATCTTTTTAAAGTATTACAACACTACTACGCGTGTATGTGTATGTGTACACACGAAGTGAAGGTAGACACGCACATAATCATTATACTCATATCAGCCTATACTGCCCACTGTTGGGAAAAGGCCTACTCTCACAAATCGAGGTGAGAGAGATTAAGTCATACTCCACTACTCGGACCCAGTGCGGATTGGTGGAGGCAGGTTTGTGGCTACCTGCTGTAAGCAGTCTTATAGCCGGCTTATAGCCAAGTTGGAAACCTTATAGGCTTGATACTTTACTGAACTCGGCTTATCGACTACCATATCAAGTGGTAACCGGAACCAACGGCTTAACGCTTTCTGAAGCTCGGAGACTTTCAAACATGTAAATGCTACAAGCGGTCACCCATCTCAGGCCAACCGAGTCGAATGCTACTCAACCTTGATAATCGATAAGAAAACCGCGGTGGCACAGCGCTACGAGCAACTCGCGCTAGACACGTACATTACGAACTGTATTATGATACATACATTAGATTTATATCTACTTATAACGAATACCTACCAACGACATGACGGTATTGGAAAAAGATTAGGCGAAGTGAATGGAATGGGAGAAATATAAAGTTTCTTACGAGAGCAAAAATTGGAAGGGTTTCAATCGGTTTTTGTGAGATGGTAAAGATTATTCCAAGATGCGCACGTTATTCGAATTACTTTTATCGGGTTTTGTGTAATAATATCTGAGGTAAGTAAATAATAACAGAAAAAATACAAACATTTATTTTTGTTTCAGAATCAGAATATTTTTTATTAATGTACTCAAACTTAAATAATTTATTTTGTATAAGCCCTGCGAGGGTGCTTACAAATAGTCAATTTACATTTATGTTTTTAAATCTAATTTAACTACTAATCTGCCACCGGATCGGAACGCGGCCTCCACTGAGAAGATCCGGTGAAGAAACTCAACGGGCTTGTTTTTTTATTTACTTCTCTTTCTCTTTTTTCTTTTCTTTTTTTTCAATCACATTGTTTGATTACAATGTTTAGGTTACAATTAAATAGTTTACGATCTAGCTCCAGTATGCTTTACGATCGAGATATGAATCTAATGATACTATCTGTAAAGAGCGTCTAAAGGATTCCAGATGGACCAGACCTCACAAGCAGCACCCGTTTACGAGTATGAATGCTGAAACAGCCATCACTCCCCTTGACCATATTGGAGGGAAGGGAGTGTACGTGCCGCGCCAGACAGCCACCGCAAGCAAAGACATTATAGTGAGCATGAATGTAAGCCATTACAATATTTATGAATCGTCATAAAAGTAACGTCATAAAAGTCATTTCTGTGGAGAAGAAGGCCAGAAACTCCACAGTTACTCTTTAAAAATAGTATTTTTCCATTTTTCTATCTACATTTTGTTGGGAAGTATAGAAGAACAATGTAGTATTAGGTAAGTCTCAATTAAATTCATCAAGTTATACTTTTCGTGATAATGGCTACATCTCTCTCTCTCTCTCATGGCTCTCTCAACGTAGCCCCACACTAGGAATTATTCTTTAGTCACGGCAAAGCACTGCGTGATTGTCCGCCGTTCGAAGCACACGTATTTAATTCATCGTCTATAATTGTCTTGTTACGTGTATTTAAATTATATACAGTCCATTGCTCAGTGTCCGTTTATTCCTACCAACACCCGTAGGATAATCCACATCATTTCCATGGTCCTTCGAGCCGGATCCTTAGGTCGCTGGTTCAGATACGGCACGCTCCTTGCCGTCCCCGTCCTGCGTCCCGCGGCCTCTCCGCCGCATAGTGATAGTTCGACACCCAGACCGAAGCAAACGTTTGTGGGTTACACAAAGATTTGTCTCAAGCGATTCAAGTGCCATGTTATGACACTAATGATGTTATTTCTTAGAAGTAAGTGTCTAAAGGATTTCAGATGGACTAGTCCCCACAAGCAGCACCTGTTCACGAGTATCACTATTGGAACAGTCATCACTCTACAAGACCAAAATGGCAATTAATTAAACGAACCTCAGCAAAAAATATAATACATACTCGAAAAAAAAAGTTGCTTATTTCCACTGGTTTGAGAGTGTAATAATTATAAAAAAAAAAATTCTAAATCGAACGTTCAAGGGATGAAGATTGCTTAGCAAACATATTGGAGATAGGATCGTGGTATAGCAAATACTGCACTATTTGCTCCTAACTATAGGTACCATTTTAAAATACATTTTTGTTATTTTTCTGGATTTATTCGTGTGTCGTGGGTACGTCTACAAACATGAAAATTTACATACACAAATACCCACACCGAAAGAAATAATTGTGGATCACAAAAAGATTTGCCCCGTGCGGGAATCGGACCTGCGACTATTAGACACAGTAGGCGGAGCGGCTTAATCTTTTAACCACTGCGCTAAATCGTCCGTCATTTAGCGCATTGGTTAAGCGTTTGTAAACCCACCCACGCATTGGTTAAGCGCGCGCACCCACTACACAAGAATTATTACTAGTGTGGGGCTATATTTCTTTAAACATATAAAAAAAATCTCAAGCCCCTGTCAAGACCACTGTGGGCGGTTTTTATTATGACGGTATTTTGATGTACTTTAGTCTTCCCCATAGAGTACAATAAATCTTTTGATAATTTAGATCCATATTGTCTGAGCAGCAAACCGAACCTTACGCGTATTATGTGAGATGATTATGTGGATTTCCATAGCTAAAGAAGTCCATCCATCTTATATCAGAGTTGTACAATTCTAATACAAGATCAGAAGAATCTGTAACTAAACAAAATTTATAAATTTCAATGAAGGTTTCAATGAAGGGGAAGTCACCTCAACAAAACTCTAATGTAATTGGTGTGGAAATTTTCTAAGTATTTACTTAAAAATATTACATGCAAACCACCCGGATGAAAGTTTGACAATATAGCCTTAACTTGACCAGATGTTACGGAAAACTCTACAATATTACTGAAAATTTTTCGCTAAGGAATACTTGTAATGTTCGGTTGGTTAGTTTTTATGGAACTTAGTCGGTTTTTGGGTTTAATTTGGACGGATTCGTGTAGCAGTTTGAGAGTAAGGTAACTTGGATCACTGGACTGAATATTCGCGAAGGTACTCGAACGGAATTACAGATGGTCTATATAAAAACAAAATATCTCGCAGGAGTGTGTATAAAGTAGTTTGGTTACCCAGATTACAGCAATTCGTCATTCAGATAAAGACCAAGATTTTTTTTATCTATATCATCACGCCAGGTTCCTTGTGGGGTAGGCAGAGAGCACAGAGTTCCAACAGGTTCTTTCCTTACATACCTCTACATACTATTAGACATAGTGGGCAAAGCGGCTGAAGCTCTAAATCGTCCGTCAATTATATTATATAAGCAGACCACCCCGTTGGTGTAGTGGCGAATGAGGTCCTGGGCTCGAATCTTAGGTCATACAAAAATGTAATTTTGAGATAGAATTATAAATTTGCAATCGAGAACCAGTTTTAGTGTCTCCATTAACTTCTTTCCGGAAGTGAGTAGTTTTCCCGATAATTAAGCAAACTGATTTATTAACTAAACCCATTTGTCTACTATTTCCATTAAAATTATAATGAAGCTCTCTGTAGGGCAGATAATTAAATTAAGACAACTATGCACGTAGCGCTGTGCGACCGCGGTATTCTTACCGATCACCAAAGTTAAGCAGCGTTCGGCTCGGTCGGCCTGAGATGGGTGACCGTTTGTGGCATTTTCATATTCGACCGTCTCCGTGCTTTGGAAGGCACGTTAAGCTGTTGGTCCCGGTTACCACTTAATTTGGTAGTCGTTAAGCCGAGTTGGAAGCCTTAAAGGCGGCTTGATAAGTTCCAACAGCAGGTGGCCACAAACCTGCCTCCACCAATCCGCACTGGGTCCGCGTGGTGGAGTATGACCTAATCTCTCTCACCTCGATTTGTGAGAGAAGGCCTTTGCCCAGCAGTGGGCAGTATAGGCTTATATTATAACTATGCATGACTCATTGTAGATGTTTGTTTGGAAAGGGGTCTCCTTGTGTCTAATACGATATTCCAGCATAAGGACATACATATGTATACGTGGAGAAGGAATGAACAAAAAAGCATGATAGATCTGATCCTGGTTGATAACCGTCTCCGAAGCAAACTACAAGATACGCGTGCGTATAGAGGCCCCACTCTGGAATCAGACCACTATCTCGTAGTTGCGCGGTTTAGTGGTCTGTTCAGGAAGTGGAGGCACTGGCGAGAGCGTATCCTCTTCGGAGACCTTGAAAGATTAAAGGTTGAAAAGTTGCAAGATGAGAGCGTGAGGAGAATGTATGAAGACAGAGTCCGGGACAAGCTTTTGACAGCAGGCTCTTCAGACTCAAATGTAGATGAATGCTGGAATAGCCTGAAAGAGAGTTTGGTGGAATCCGCGAAAGAAGTATGTGGTTGCTCAAAGAAGCATATTACAGCAAAAGGTGATGCATGGTGGGATGCGGAGTTGCAAAGCTCCGTAGAAAGTAAGAAGAAAGCGTGGCAGGACTATGTATCTTCTTTGAACCTGAATGCCAGTATGACAGAGATGAGGAAAGAAATATACCGGCAATGCAAGAATGCCACTAAAACTTTAGTGAAAGAAAAGCGTGAAAGAGCCAGTATGATTGAGGAGGAGAGGCTGGCGAAGAACTTCGAGAACAACACCAAACTCTTTTGGAGCAAGGTGAGAAAGGCTCGAGGTGATTCGACAGGCTCCAGAATGGAAAGGATAAAATCTAAAGATGGTGACATTCTTGCAGACACACAAGCTGTGCTAAACCGGTGGAGTGAATATTTTGGAGAAATGTATGGAGATGACCCGGATGCTGATGCCGCAGACGTGCCTAAAGGCGAGATTGCGGCACCAGAATCAACGGAGGACATCACTATGGAAGAAGTTGAATGGGCGATAGGAAGTATGAAAAACGGTAAAGCTGCGGGAGTAGACATGATATCTGCCGAGATGATCAAATATGGTGGAACTTGCGTCCGGGACGCTTTCCGGGCCCTTGCAAACCTTTGCTGGAGGACCGGTAGAGTCCCTACAGATTGGCGCCGCGCAGTCATAGTACCCTTGTATAAAGGCAAGGGTTCACAATATGACTGCGCCAATTACAGAGCCATCAGTTTGATCAGCTTAGCAGCCAAGGTGTACGGTAAAATTATTGAACGGAGAATGCGCGTGAAGTCCGATGGAATGTTGTGCGAGGCACAAGGGGGTTTCAGGTCTGGAAGAGGATGTTCGGATCAAGTCTTCTCACTCCGCAGCATCGTAGAGAAGCATCTGGCAGTGGGCCGGAAGGTTTTCTGCGGTTTTGTAGATCTGGAGAAGGCATTTGACAGAGTTGTGCGAAAGAGACTTTGGGACATTTTGCCAGAGTATGGTATAGATGGCACTCTGTTGCGAGCCGTCCAGTCCACTTATGTGGGCTGCAAGGCATGCGTACGGGTGGGTGGTAACAGGTCACCCTGGTTTGACGTTGAAATCGGCGTCAAGCAGGGTTGCGTGTTGTCCGCTAGACTGTTTATAATATATCTGGACGAAAGTCTTCAAAGACTGAAAGCGATGAATGAAGGTGTACAAATGGGTGACTTAGTGGTAAACCATCTACTTTATGCAGATGACGCGGTTTTAATAGCGCCAACAGCCACTGATCTGCAAACACTAGTCACAGTTATGAAAGACGACTGCATGATCAATGGCTTACACTTGAATGTGAAGAATACCAAGATTATGGTTTTTGAAAGGGAAGAAACCAGAACGAATGTAAGGATTGTGGTTGGTAACGATGTGCTGGAGCAAGTGAATGAGTTTGTATATCTTGGATGCGCCTTCAGTAAGGATGGGAAATACACCGCTGACATAGAGAGAAGAGTGAGTGCAGGGAACAGAGTGAATGGTGCGATGGGAAAGCTACTCGGGAGCTGGCACTTAAGCCATAAGGCGCAGCTGGCCATACATAACGGAGTTCTTGTCCCAACGCTGTTATATGGTAGCGAGAGCTGGGTATGTAAGAAGGAGAATGAAAGTAGGATAAATGCGGTAGAAATGCGAGCTCTGCGGAAGATGTGCGGAGTGAAGCTGACCGACCGCATTAGCAACAGCATAATAAGACAGCGAGTAGGTATGAAAGATAGTATCGGTGTAAAGATGAGAAAGGGCATGCTCCGTTGGTTCGGGCATATAGAAAGAATGCCAGAGGAAAGAATGACAAAACAGATATACAATGTGAAAGTGGAAGGATGCAGGTACCGGGGAAGACCTAGACTATCTTACCACGACCAAATAAACCGAATCTTATCTGATGGAAAAGTCAAGAGTCTCCGTAACCGGCGAGCGTGTATGAGACGAACTATGAGAGTCGAGGAAGCCAGAGAGGTATGTAAGGAAAGAACCTGTTGGAACTCTGTACTCTCTGCCTACCCCGCAAGGGATCTGGCGTGAGGTTATAGATAGATAGATAGATATGCATGATAAAAAATACCCTATCACCGGGGAAGTCCTTTTTTCTTACTTCAGGAATCTTCTACATAGAATTTACGCGAGCCTCGGAGGAGCTCGCAGGGCGTGGATTTCTATAGAAAAATTCGTCAGGGTAGCCTACATCAGCACTTCAGAGGGGCTCCGGGATCTCCGTATGGAACGCACCGTCGCGGGGAGCCTTGACGCTCCCCGCTGCACCGACGCAGTGCTCACGGCGACGTGGGTCATATCACACCGCCGTCATCATGGAATCGCTTGTGAATACGCTCAGGGTCCCTGCTCGCCCTGCGGATGATGATACAGGAGGAGGACCAGAGAAGACCTAGACTATCTTATCATGACTGCATAGATTGTGGCTTTTCTGATAGACATGTCAAAAGTCTCCGTAACCAGTAAGCGTTTATTATACGAATTATAGGAGAGAAGGAAGCGAAAGAGGTATGTAAGAAATTGGGAGAGAAGTCATTAGTTACAATACCGAGCACAATTTTAGATTTGCGACTGGCCTTGCTTTTAAGAACGTAACCCCACAAACGTAACGGATTTATTCCTGTGTCGTGGGTGCGTATGAAAACATGAAAATTCACATACACAAATATCCAGACCGAAAAAAATAATTGTGGATCACACAAAGATTTGTCCCGTGCGGGAATCGAACCCGCGACTGTTAGACAATTTTGTGGTACCTCAATGGCATACAGAATACCGTTACACAATTACTTCACAAAGTTAACACGCCGCATTTGAACATAGTGACGAAAGGCCCTGTAGGGATTCCAAGGCCAGTCGCAATTCTAAAATTGTGCTCGGTATTGTAACTAATGACTTCTCCCCTAATTTCTTACATACCTCTTTCGCTTCCTTCTCTCCTATAATTCGTATAATAAACGCTTACCGGTTACGGAGACTTTTGACATGTTTATCAGAAAAGCCACAATCTATGCAGTCATGATAAGATAATCTAGGTCTTCTCTGGTCCTCCTCCTGTATCATCATCCGCAGGGCGAGCAGGGACCCTGAGCGTATTCACAAGCGATTCCATGATGACGGCGGTGTGATATGACCCACGTCGCCGTGAGCACTGCGTCGGTGCAGCGGGGAGCGTCAAGCCTCCCCGCGATGGTGCGTTCCATACGGAGATCCCGGAGCCCCTCTAAAGTGCTGATGTAGGCTACCCTGACGAATTTTTCTATAGAAATCCACGCCCTGCGAGCTCCTCCGAGGCTCGCGTAAATTCTATGTAGAATATTCCTCAAGTAAGAAAAAAGGACTTCCCCGGTGATAGGGTATTTTTTATCATGCATAGTTATAATATAAGCCCATACTGCCCACTGCTGGGCAAAGGCCTTCTCTCACAAATCGAGGTGAGAGAGATTAGGTCATACTCCACCACGCGGACCCAGTGCGGATTGGTGGAGGCAGGTTTGTGGCCACCTGCTGTTGGAACTTATCAAGCCGCCTTTAAGGCTTCCAACTCGGCTTAACGACTACCAAATTAAGCGGTAACCGGGACCAACAGCTTAACGTGCTTTCCGAAGCACGGAGACGCTCGAATATGAAAATGCCACAAACGGTCACCCATCTCAGGCCGACCGAGCCGAACGCTGCTTAACCTTGGTGATCGGTAAGAACACCGCGGTCGCACAGCGCTACGTGCATAGTTGTCTTAATTTAATTATCTGCCCTACAGAGAGCTTCATTATAATTTTAATGGAAAAAGTAGACAAATGGGTTTAGTTAATAAATCAGTTTGCTCAATTATCGGGAAAACTACTCACTTCCGGAAAGAAGTTAATGGAGACACTAAAACTGGTTCTCGATTGCAAATTTATAATTCTATCTCAAAATTACATTTTTGTATGACCTAAGATTCGAGCCCAGGACCTCATTCGCCACTACACCAACGGGGTAGTCTGCTTATATAATATAATTGACGGACGATTTAGAGCTTCAGCCGCTTTGCCCACTATGTCTAATAGTAGCGGGTCCGATTCCCGCACGGGGCAAATCTTTTTGTGATCCACAATTATTTCTTTCGGTGTGGGTATTTGTGTATGTAAATTTTCATGTTTGTAGACGTACCCACGACACAGGAATAAATCCAGAAAAATAACAAAAATTGTATTTTAAAATGGTACCTATAGTTAGGATCAAATAGTGCAGTATTTGCTATACCACGATCCTATCTCCAATATGTTTGCTAAGCAATCTTCATCCCTTGAACGTTCGATTTAGAAATTATTTACTTTTCGCATTCCATTTCTGTTCTCTTAGTTAATTTCCTATTAGATATTTGTTATAAATACTAGGATAAACGGCCTCGGTTGCTGGCAATCATTAGATTAAAATCTTAGGTCGGATAAAATGTGGTTTTTGCTATTGAAAGATTCTTAGTGATTCGATTGTGCTGTGGCTTCTTCTGCTTTTCGTCTCAATGGTTCATATCTGTCCCCCTAAGTGAGTGGCCAGCACAATCGCACCGCCTGTGGCCGCGCTCAGCTCTTCCCTTTTACAAGTGGTGGGGCACTACAATAGGCTGCCCCCGATACATAAGGATCTAAAATCAGACGATATGAGAGTGTGCACAGAACACTCTCACTATCCTCGCTTAAAGAATGTAACCTTGATTTGCGTCATCTCTGCCTAGCGTCGGTATTTAGAGGAAAATAGAATTGAGGCTTTGGGTGGCCGTGGTTAGATGTTTGTACACGTGAAATTCAAATTTCAGCTGTGAATTTGCAAAAGAGATTCTGTTTCTCAAAAAATCGATGCTTTAATGCTTATCAATTCTAAAATGTCATTGCCACCTAATTTTGAAACGACGTATTGCTTAACATAAGCCTACATAAATCGGATCTTTTGCCAATAATTTGAGCTTTTAGCGATAGACAGCGTAACCATTGAGGAATGTAAGGAACCTTTCGGAACTCTGTACTCTCTACCTACCACGCAAGGGAACTGGCGTAATTATATAAATAGATAGATAAAAAAGTATTACAGAATGCCCTTTTTTTAAAAGACTCCTCATTTGTAATGCACACACAATACATGAATAATGGTGTGTTATTTATAATACAAACAAATATTTTATTAATTTCAAGCCGCCATAAAATTAAAATTTGTATCAATCACTTTTAATACAAGAACACCATTTATAAAATATAATACTCGTGGAAATTTTATTTTGCTACTACCAACTTATTTGTCAACCGTATTTATTTCCAAATAAAACGTCACAAGCATCCCCTGAAACATTTGGTCAGGTTCAGACCTCAAGTGTTTGCGATGCCGACAATTCTATTTGCCTCTGCTGTTTGCGGAGCCATCTTCATTCCTCGGGAGCCCGCTGTTTGACCAGTAAATAAACCCTTAACTCAATGATAGAAGAAAAGTTTGTGTTTCATTAAGTATGAAATGCAATCCATTAGCTTATGAAGGTATGGGGCAAATAGGAGTAGGATTTTTATTACAAGGTTTTATTTCTATTCGTGTGTCTGTCTATTTTTTCCGTTCACATTTTGTTTTCAAGCACTTGCGGGTATCAGATTGAGCTGAAAGTTGGCATCCGTATATAAGTTTGTTGTCAATGCAATACGATGCAATAATATGGTACCATGAAGCTATTCTAATGATGGAGTCGGGGGACGACCATCGAAAAATTCAACTAAAATGATTGCACTATCGTGTTTGGGCTCGTTGGATCTCTTTTTATAAGTTCTATAACAACAGTCAAGGAACATTTCAACTAAGTAAGATATCTGTCTGTTGTTATTACCTCCAAAAACATGGTTTTAAAAGAATATTTTGCAGTTAACATTTCACAAAAATCTTCTTATATAGCATACCCTCTCTTCGCTTAATCCGATCAAGAGGAGGAAAATCCAACCCCATATTTTTTTAGAAACGAGTTACTTTTGGACATTTTATTTTTCCATCACAAATTATTTTGTCAAACGAATTTATTTTCAAATTTAACGTCACAAGCATCCCCTGAAGCCTTTGATTAGGTTCAGACCTCAAATGTTTGCGATGCCGACGATTCTATTTACCATTGCTATTTGCGGAGCCAACTTCATTCCTCGGATGCCCACTGTTTGACGAGCAAGTAAACCCTTAACTCCACGGTAGTAGGAGAGTTTGTGTTTCATTGAGTTTGGAATGCAATCCATTAGCTTATGCAGGTTCGTGGCAAACGGTGGTCGGTTTTTTAAGGCCGAATTTTAAGATGACATCTCAAAAATATGTTCATTCGATTTAGCATTTTAATTTCAAAATTATACGGTACATGTCTCTTGATCTTGTCCTTTGAGTGGCGTTGTTTTTTTAATTTAGACAGCGATATTGTAACTTACGATTCTGCTGCTCTTGATGTAAGTTGCGTTTTTACCATTAATAAGATATTAAAGAACATATAATAATATCCTACTGATATTATCATTGTGTATTGGCAAGTGCAGTGTAGGGCGACCGTCTGCCAGATGGACCGACGCTCTTATGAAAATTGCAGAAAGTCGTTGATTTCGTACCGATTACGCTGGAAAGCGATTGGGGAGGCCTAGCATAGCGATTCAGCAGTGGACAATTATAGGCTGAGATGATGATGATGATGATAATAAATGTGAAAGCTTGTATGTTTAGGTGTTTGGATCTTTGTAACGCAAACACACAAAAATGGTTTCGGATGAAATTCGGCACACAGATATAGTCTATTACCTGAATTACCACATAAAATACTTTTTATTCCGGAAAATGTTAAGTTCCTGTAAACTCGACGTGGACGAAGTCAAGTGCAGAAACTAGTAATAAATAATACTGTATCACTACTGGGCAAAGGCCTTCTCTGATAAAGTGGGAGAGATTGGGTCATTCTCAACTACGTGGACCCAGTACGGATTGGTGGAACCAGGTTTGTAATCACCTGTTGTTGAAACTTATCAAGCCTATAGCCTTAAGCTTCCAACTTGGCTTAATTATTGCAGTGGCGATCAAGACCAGTGTATTAATGCGCCTTCTGACACACGGAATGGCATTTCCATATTTAATGTAGAATACAACAAACCGTGAAAGAGCAACCAGATGAGAAAGGGTATGCTTCTTTGGTTCGGACTTATAGAAAGAATGTCAGAAGAAAGAATGACAAAACAGATATACAATGCAAAAGTGAAAGGACTATCTTACCATGACCAAATAGACCGTGTCTTATCTGAAGGACAAGTCAAGAGTCTCTGTAACCAGCGAGCGTGCATGAGGCGAACTATGAGAGCGGAGGAAGCCAGAGAGGTATGTAAGGAAAGAACCTGTTGGAACTCTGTACTCTCTGCCTACCCCGCAAGGGATCTGGCGTGGTGATATAGATAAATAGATAGAGCACAAACCGTTACTGCCTCGTTGGTCTAGTGGCGAAAGCACGATGCTATGGATTCAAATCCTAGTTCAGACAAACGCAGTTTTTCTATCGAATAATTCCCAAGTCCAGAGTCTGGAATTGTGCACGGTATATGGCTCGCCCCCTATTACACTATTACATGGAACCTAACATTGTCGGCGAAAAGAAGATGTACGCAGTACACCTCTGCCACCCCCGCTTGGGAATATAGGTGTGACGGTGTTTTATAGTTAACCTTTATTTAGAGAATGATACTGAAAAACTGTTAGATTTCTGTCTAAAGTCAAAGCGAATGAAGTCGCGGGGAGGAACTAGTAAATACTCAATGTAACTTTACCAACTTTATTACACTAGAAGGTCATCCCTTCCTAACGACCTACGTCATCTAAATAACATCACAAAGTGTGTCAAACATGTAATTTTGACGTTAAAACAAATCAACGCGCCCGTGGCTTCATATTTATTATGCCAGGCCCAAATGATCCTACTTATTAAGATTATAAAGGTAGCTGTTAATGATACGTAGAGAAGTTGTTAGAAATACTGTTGGAAGTGGCAGTCATAGGTGTGCTTAGTACGCCTATTTTCCCATTGTAAGAGGCTTAAGAAAAAGAGAATCTGCTTTGCACTCGTTTATTTTGTAATTTGACCGTGCACTTTTTCGGAACAAAAAGTAAAATAATTTTTGAAAAATCTTTTATCTCCTACTGAAAGTCCTATTTCAATCGATTGAGCCGTTCCCGAGATCAACTCAGACTAAAAGAAGGACAGACAGAAAAATAGTATTTATTACTAAAAAACTTCGTCTGGGGCTTAGCAACGTACAAATAGCCATATTATGAGCCTAAGAAAAAGGCTTTATTTCGAATTACAGACAGATAACTGAATTTTATTTGTCTGTCATCCCACTGCTGGACAAAGGTCTATTCTTACGATTCGACACAGAATGCATCACGCAAGAAACCCTCTACCGATTCTAATCGGACCTTTGATAGCAAATAGTCTGACTACACTGTCTGTCTGGTACTAATGAGAAGTCAAGCTATCTGGTTTTATCTTAATTAAAAATATTTGAGATATTCATTATCATTATCATCAGCTCGTGTAAGTCCACTGCTGGACGTAGGCCTCTTGCATGGCACGCCACTGAGCTTGATCTTCAGCTCTCCTCCTCCAACCCCTGTCCGCTGCCTTACCAATATCATCGCCTCACCTAGCTACAGGTTGCCCTACACTACGTTTGCCGACACGCCGTCTCCACTCACGAACCAGTCTGCCCCAACAGTCATCGGTTCTACGGCTGTGATATTACTTACTGCTAAATTTAATTTACAATTCAATTTACGAATGCTGTGAATTTTATCAAATTTTCTCAAACTTTCCGACGTGTGTACAAACTTTTGCAACATCTGAATAATGTGGCACAGTTAATTTCCTGCGCGTCCGATTGCTGGAAACCGACAGAAAGTCTTTACTCCACATCTTCCCGGATATTATCAGAACGGTCGATACCGAAGTGTCGATAGGAAATGGAAAACACTTTGACGTATGTCTTGTCCCACAGTTTGTGGGGGTAAAACTTATGGTGGGAATCATGTTTATTTTGGCACTCATTAAAATTTAACAGCATTTGATAGTCATCAGCATAGCGACAGTCAGGGAAGGGCCGTTTAAGGTGTTTCATTTTTTACCTTTTTCGTACTTAGGAAGACAGGATAAACCGTTATTCTTTTTGTCATTTAATCTGGTAGTCGTCAAGCCAAATATAGGTGGCTTGATAAGTTCCAAAAGCAAATATCTAATAATCCGCTCTGCGTCCGCGTGGTGGAGTGGTATGAAATATGAATCTATTTTTTCACCATGTTTTGTGAGCGAAAGCTTAAGGCAATATTATAGTTGGTCGTATCCGGGCGATAGGACCAACTATAATATATGGAGCCCAGATACTTACTAAACGAAACCTAAATAAACTACGTGTAAGTTCTAGTATGGAACGAGCTATAATGGAAAAATCTCTGAAACACCGTGTTAAGAATTTCATAAACTGGGAAAATCTTAGACACCTACTTCAAGCGACAGCAAAAAAAAGTGGAGATGGACAGGACACATGGCGGAGATCGAACAACAGATTAGGGAAACGGTTGCTTAAGTGGAGACCACGAACTAGTTACCGAAATGTAGAAAAACAACCCGCAAAGTGAACTAAATGACAGTGGAGTCCGGAAAGGATTGGATACGGAAAACATAAAAACCGAAGGGTAATGGAGTGCTATGGAAGAGACTTGGGCTCAGCATTGGGTAGATATTGGTTGAAAATGATGACGCTTGGGATTTATCAACTGTTTTAGGTATTGCGTATGAACATTCTTTGCACCTATATTGCATTTTGTCGTCAAATGAATGCCCAGCTTTACAATAACATTTCGAGTTTAATCTTTATTCAGTAAGCGTTGAGAACGGGGGTTGTCTTACTGTTAACGTTCATCTAATTAGTTTGAAATAACGTAATTCGTTATGATGTACTGTATATACCTTTCTCAAGCCTGTTTTGTATAAGTGTTCTATGTACACCTATAAAGTATAAAGTAATTATGGAAAATTATTCCAAATTTGTAAAATTCCACCAATTAATATTATATATATGCATATATATATATATATATATATATATATATATATATATATATATATATATATATATATATATATATATATATATATATATATATATATATATATATATATATATATATATATATATATAAATAATAATAATAAAGCTTTATTTAATTCCATGCATAGTACATATTAAACGATAACAATTGGTAACTTATTAACCTATAATATTCAATTACATTTGTTACACTTAGATTACACTGGTTTAATTCATTTACCATTTTGTTTAATTGGTGAGGGGCTTTTGAAAATAAAATTATGTCATCGGCAAATCTGAGATGACTTAAAAAAATCCCATTTATATTAATACCTTGATTGGACCATGGCAGCTCTCCCATTACGTGTTGTAAGACGGCTATGAATAATTTTGGTGAGATCGGGTCTCCTTGCCGGACACCTCTCTTTATGTTGATTACTTCGCCTACTCTATCCAGCTTGACTCTACTTGTGCTGTCAGAATAAATATTTTTTAGGATATTGATATACTTTTCATTTGTGTTTAGTGCTTTCAGCGATTCCCAGATGCTCTCGTGTGAAATTTAATCAAAAGCTTTTTTGTAGTCGATGAAAGCTAAATACAGGGGTTTATTAAATTCTATCTCATCACGCTAGCTCCCTCGCGGGGTAGGCAGAGAGTACAGAGTTCCAACAGGTTCTTTCCTTACATACCTCTCTGGCTTCCTCCACTCTCATAGTTCGTCTCATACACACTCGCCGGTTACGGAGACTCTTGACTTGCCCTTCAGCTAAGACACGGTCTATTTGGTCATGGTAAGATAGTCTAGGTCTTCCCCGGCACCTACATCCTTCCACTTTCGCATTGTATTTCTGTTTTGTCATTCTTTCTTCTGGCATTCTTTTTATATGCCCAAACCAACGGAGCATACCCTTTCTCATCTTTACACCGATACTATCTTTCATACCTACTCGCTTTCTTACTACGCTGTTGCGAATACGGTCGGTCAGCGTGACTCCGCACATCTTCCGCAGAACCTTTTTTATATAGTAGTATAATTTCCGATGTCATCAATTGATGTGGTACAGCTTCTTCGCCAAGTATTTTATTCCATAGGATAGTGATTGGTGTCAGTAGTAGAGTCTTCGCAACCTTGATACATTCGTTGGTGATTCCATCCGGTCCTGGGCTTTTTTCTGGCTTAAGTCTCATTATTTGTTTTAATATTACATTTTCTGTAAACTGGTGTATTGGAGAAGTATCCGTGTAGCTATAGGAAACCATGTTTTGACTTTGTGTGTCTGATTGTCTGTATAGGTTAGCGTAGAAGTCAGTAGCAGCATTTATGATTTCTGTGCGAGATTTGCATTTGTTGTTGCCAGACTTGAGAAAAGGAACCCATGTTTTGGCTTGATTTAGCTCTTTATAAGCTTTTTTGGCAGATCTAGTATTATTGAGGCGTCTTTGTATAGTTGTTGTTCTGTAGGTAACGTAGCACCTTTTTATTTCTTTATTGGTAAGTTTATACAAAGTTTTTAGTTTTTCTTTGTCAGCTACGCTTAATTTGGGCTTATTTTGCAGTTCGCTTTTTTCTTTCATGAGTTCTAGCGCTTTCGCGGATAGGATTTTGTTCTTATGTGTTCCTTTTATGTTTTTTAGACTTATCTTGATGTAGTGCATGATTTGTTGGTAGTATTCCTCGGCATTATAGTTGTTAGGATTCTTTATAAGTTCTGGTATAAAGCTGTAGAGGTTTGTAAGGTACATTTCCTGCTCCGCTAGAGCTTTTAGCTTAGTGGATGTATTAGACAAATTGCGCCTACTTTTCTTTGTTGAATTTAAGTGTATTGCTGCTCTTAGTAGTCTATGGTCCGATCCAAAAGAGAAAGATTGTAGTACTTCATATTTAGTGATCATGTGGTGCTTCGTGGTCATGATATAATCAATTTCATTTCTTGTGTTTTTATCTGGAGAGATCCATGTCCAGCGATTTTTTGGTTTTAATTTGAACATTGTATTCATAATTTTTAGGTTGTACTCTTGCGCATATTGAATTAGTCTCATGCCTCGAGCGCTTCTGATGCTGTAACTATACTTTCCTGTAGCGAGACGTTCGTATTTTTCTGGAATTCCGATTTGTGCATATATATATATATATATATATATATATATATATATATATATATATAAATTGTTCTGATTGCCAATTATCGTGACTGTAGAGGAAAGAATCGTCAGCCAGGGTTTACATTTTAATCTTATTCTGATCTAACAAAATTAAATAAAGTAAGCCCCTAATCATTATATTATCTCGTCGACCGTCGAAAGCTTTTAACTTCAATGAGCAATATATACAGTACGCGCTTGGTGACCGACGGCAGATACTATGTTCCGAGGGGACCAACAACATCGGTGACAGGGCGCTAAAAAAACGCATCCCATACATTCTGAATAGTCTGCCGGCGGACATAAAGGACGAGACTATTATAAAAGTTATTAAAAGCAAACTGAAAAAGCTTTACCTAAGTTACCGTTAAGTTAGTATTAACATAATATTATATTTGTGGACACAGCTTATCCCACAGTCAAACTAATCGCACAGTTGTGTTGGTGCTATGATTTCATATTTTGCATGTAGGAACCCCTATACGAGGCTGTAAAACTGTGACTACGAAGCTGTAACTACGAAGATCTGAATGCCTGCCCACAGATAGCGAACATACATGTCTAGAACGCGATATGAGAATTCGCACGACGCGTAACATATATACAATACAACATACCGATATCAACACTCGGGGGAGTGGCAGGCCCCGCCGGACACAACACAAGTCTGGCTGGAAGATCTTCCCTTTGACAATTCCTGCAACAACGTTCCTTCCAAAGTGCATTATGTTGTTTTCCTAAATAAATAAATGTATATTATTTATTATAATAATAATGTTTCGCCCATGTATTTCGGCTCCTCATTCTTCTTGAATTACCTCTCACAAAATATTTCCTCGTTCTTTATCGACTGCCTCGTTTCTCTAGTAGCGCACTTCCTTCGGCTAACGATAATTAGGAGGTTCTGGGTTCGAAATATTGTACTTTATATTGGAAAATTTATATTCTTCCTTACTGGGCTGGAAGCGAAAGAAAAACTTAGAATGCCCCAATAGCCTTACTTTTGCTAGGCTTGTGGTAAGAGTCCACCAAAGGCAGTAACGTCGTCCGATCAAGGACCAGAAAAGGAAAATTCAAAATAAACCCTATACCAACCCGTCTGGCCAGCGCGGTATAGTAGGCCAAAAAACCTCCTAACATGATAAGGCACCTAAATCAAAGGCCCCCAGTTCCCGGTAGTCCCGCTGTCCGCTGCCACGGTAGCGGTCGCGGTAACAGCGGGGCAGGGGGTGCAAAGAATCTCCGGGCTACGACACAAGGCTACCAAAAACACCTGACCCTGGCTAAGTACAATGGACGCTCTCTACGGCTGGACCAACACCTCACTGAACTCGAGGTAGAACTAGGTCGCATAAACTGGCACATATTGGGGTTATCCGAAGTCCGAAGACAGGGCGAGGACACGATAACCCTTGAGTCAGGCCACCTGTTCTACTTTCGGGAAGGTGATCGGCCCTCTCAGGGCGGTGTCGGTTTCCTGGTCAACAAAGCTCTCACTAACAACGTTGTGGAACTCAGCAGTGTGTCGACACGGGTAGCGTACCTCATAATTAAAATCACCGACAGATACACCCTGAAGGTGGTACAGGTATATGCGCCGACTTCGACATACTGCGACGACATAGCCGACGCCATGTATGAAGACATCGCCATGGCATTACATGGCACCACCAAGGCTCACTACAACTTTGTTATGGGGGACTTCAATGCCAAAGTGGGAGTACAAAAACGCGGCGAAACGATAATTGGACTCCACGGCGTGGGGCGCCGAAACCACAGGGGGCAGATGCTGGTCAACTTTCTGGAGTCGCAGGGGCTCTTCTTGATGAATTCGTTCTTTAAGAAGAAGCCTCATAGAAAGTGGATATGGCGAAGCCCCGACACTGTGGCGAGGAACGAGATAGACTTCATCATGACTGACAGGAAGTCTATGTTTAGAGACGTCTCCGTGATCAACAGGTTTAATACCGGCAGCGATCACCGACTTGTCCGAGGCGCTCTAAATATAAACTTCAGGGCCGAAAGGCATCGTATGATGAGATCTACTCTCAGACCTACTGCGCCTCAAATAGCTTTAGGGTCCGAAAAGTTCCAACTGGAGCTTCAAAATCGTTTCGACCTGCTGGAAACCGACACAGTGGTCAAAACGCTACAGGATGTGTCTCGAAGGGTGTTTCCCAGCAAAAGCGGTAACAGAGAGTCTAAACTCTCGCTCGAGACTCTTGAACTTATGAGGCAGAGACGGGAAATGTCATCCACGCAGGCGTCTTCGCCGGATGGGAGGAACCTCAACCGGAAGATCCCGAAGCGGGTGCGACGTGACCTCCGATGTTCCAACACCCGCGCCATCGCGGCTGCGATTGAACAGAACAGAGGCACCAAAGTCTTCGCTCGCCAGCTAGGTAGATCACATCTGACGAAACTTAAAACTGCGGGTGGCAAAACCGTAACCCCCAAGTTCGAGATACTCAAGGAAATTGAGAGTTTCTACAAAGACCTGTACGCAACACGGATGACTAAACCAGACCCAGCGCTGACGACCACAGAGCCCCACTCACACGCCACCACACGGAAGACATCCCTGATGTCAACCAGGACGAGGTCAGAGTGGCTCTCGAGCAGCTCAAAAACAACAAGTCGCCAGGCGATGACGGAATCACCACTGAGCTCCTAAAAGCAGGCAGGACTCCAATCCTGAAAAAGCTAGCGAGCCTCTTTAATTCCGTCATCCACCAGGGCTTAATACCTCAAGCGTGGAGCGGGAGTGCGGTGGTTCTGTTCTTCAAAAAAGGTGACAAAACCTTGCTGAAGAACTACAAACCCATCTCACTCCTGAGCCACGTCTACAAGTTGTTCTCGAGAGTACTCACAAACCGCCTCGCTAGAAGACTTGGCGAGTTCCAGCCACCAGAACAAGCCGGATTTCGAAAAGGCTACAGCACCGTAGACCACATCCATACTGTTCGGCAGATTGTACAGAAGACTGAAGAGTACAATCAGCCGCTGTGTATGGCTTTCGTGGACTACGAGAAAGCCTTCGACTCCATCGAAACCTGGGCGGTTTTGGATGACGACATCTCACACCTTCGGTTTGCCGATGATATCGTCATCGTGGCAGAGTCACTGGAACAGTTAAGCGAAATGCTGCATAGCCTAAATGGAGCCTCTCGAGGTGTCGGTCTCGGCATGAACTTGGATAAAACCAAGATCATGTTTAATGAACATGTCACGCCGGGACCGATCTACGTCGATGGTTCGATGCTCGAAGTTGTTCGGGAATATGCCTACCTTGGACAAGTTGTCCAATTTGGTAGAAACATCTTCGAGAAAGAAATCAACCGCAGGATCCAATTAGGTTGGGCAGCATTTGGCAAACTACGTCACGTTTTCTCTTCGCCTATACCGCAATGCCTGAAGACTAAAGTCTATAACCAATGCGTCCTACCTGTTATGACTTACGGGGCTGAGACGTGGCCACTCACAGTGGGACTAGTCCACAAATTCAAAGTCGCACAGCGGGCTATGGAGCGAGCTATGCTCGGCGTCTCTTTGAAGGATAAAATTCGTAACGAGGTAATCCGACAAAGAACCAAAGTTACTGACATAGCTCGCAAACTCAGTAAGCTAAAGTGGCAATGGGCTGGTCACATCTGCAGAAGGACGGACGGCCGATAGAGCAAGCGTGTCCTAGAGTGGAGACCGCGACTTGGTAAGCGTAAGGTAGGACGGCCCCCAGCTAGATGGACCGACGACCTCAAAAAGGTCGCTGGGACAGACTGGATGCGGAAGGCGGAGGACCGTGTGCAATGACGCGTGTTAGGAGAGGCCTATGTCCAGCAGTGGACTGCGATAGGCTGATTGATTGATTGATTGATATTGGAAAAAACTGACTGTCTCGTTGGTCTTGTTGCGAAATGAAATCAGAACTATTTATTTGTCATACATAGGTGTGATCTAAATATGTTTTTTAGTCTCCTATGTTTTGCCATTAAAGCATACAAGTATGTAGGAACTGATTAATAACAGATTTGCTTTTGAATTACTTAAAAGTTACATAATAACAATCTAGCATACTTAAATAATATTGTATAAATTAAAAGGTAATATTTAAATATAAATAAAATATTTTATCATTTAGGAATTTATCTATTGTATAGTAACATTTCTCAATTAGCAATTTATGAAGTGCCTTTTTAAAATTTATTAAGGGCATATTTTTAAAAACCTCAGGTATTTTGTTATATAGGGTAAAAGTCGGATAGTTGCGCCACTTTTCAAAAAAGCTCTATTACTAAAAAATATGTACTTAATAGGAATAATGCAACATGTATATCAAAACATAGGTCTTTGATCTTTTATATAAGCACATTTTTATAAACATAAGTAATATTGTTTTTGAGTAATCCTGTTTTATTTGACCTCTCAAAAAAGGGATAGTTGCCTACTGTAGCGGATAGTAGCCCAACGTTCAAAAATCTTCGGGGGATACTTGCCTCGTGCGGGGATAGACGCCTCACTATGAGTTTTTTAGATAGAAATACCAACCAAGATCCTATATTAAGTACTAATCAAAATTTTAAGCAACATTATAAAATAGTATTAAGTTTTAACGTTTTAACCATAAAAATAAAAAAATAGCCTCTAAACTTTAAGTTAGATAAGTTATTAGTAAAATATATTATTATCTATCTTAAAAATAGAACAATATCAAAATCAAAAAAATCAAAAATATTTATTTCATTAAAAATCTAGATATTAACCATGATATTGTGGTGACTTTCCTAGTAAGTATGAAATACCTGTAGCAGGAAGCCACCGCTCTTCCATCCCGTGTTTGCACATAGAGTAAAATAAAATTATATTATATTAAGAACATTAAATTTATCTAATATAAAAGCATGCATATGTTTATGTGTGGGTGGGTGTGTGTGTGTGTGTGTGTGTGTACGTGCGCGTGTGTGTGTATGTGTATGTGTGTGTTTTTGTGTGTGTGTGTGTATGTGTGTATAATTAAAACTAGTTATGGAGGGTCTATATATTTTAAATCAAAATATAGATATATACGTATAAGTAGATAAATATGACTATGCTATTTTCTTCAATAAATTTTCTGTTTCAGTATAGTTTAGAGATTTTAACCAGGTCATCAGAGTCCTCTTACAATCGTAATGGTTTAGGGGATAGATATTAAGTTTATTATTTATTAAATTATATAGATAGCCAGTTTGTCTCTCATTTTGTCTAGCGGCAAAGGCTGTTCTGACTGTTTTAATTTGAATAGCGCTGTCTTTTCTCCTGGTGACTAACTTATTTGGGTGGTATGTTATAATCTTGTGAAGTCTAAGTATAGAATTTAAAATATATAGTTTCCTGACTGTTAGAACGTCACCGTAGATATACAGCTCATTAGTGGAATATCTGTACGGCAAAAAGTACATAATTTTAAGAAGGGACCTTTGACTTCTCTCAATATCCAAAAATTTTGTTTTTGTTGCACCACCCCATATGGGGATACAGTAACCTAATATAGATTGAGCAAGTGCGTAATAAATTTTATTAATGAGTTCCTTACGGATGACATGTCTTAGTTTTTTGAAGACCCACATTAGTTTCCTTATTCTAGTCATAACCATTTCAATGTGTGGGTACCACGATAAGCGTTGGTCAACAATGGCTCCCAAATATTTAGTTGACGTAACTTTATTGATACAAGGGCAGGGACATATTGTGTTTGGGGGCCTTCCACAATTGTGTATGGTAATTTTAAAGTCATTGCTAGGTTGTGTTCTTTTGTCAATATTGAAACTTATGTAATTAGTTTTTGTAATGTTTAGGGTCAGGAGATTAGTGTTTAGCCATTTAGCAATTATAGAAAGCCCCTTTTCAGCTGTATTTTGTACTTCTGTCCATGAGTCTCCTGTAAATACAACAGCAGTGTCATCTGCGTAGGAAAATATCTTTGTATTAGGTATCTTCATATTAGATAGATCATTTATGTACAGCAAGAACAACGTAGGACCCAGTACACTTCCCTGAGGAATTCCGTAGGTAATGTTTGCGGTATCACTGAGGTTGTTACCTAGCTTAACTTGTTGTATACGATTGTGTAAGTAATCAGTTAATAATGAAAGAGGGGTACCTCTGAAACCATATTTTTCAAGCCCGTGTATCAGAATCGGGACAGAGACAGTGTCAAATGCCTTTTTTAGGTCTAGAAACACTGCTACGCATTTTTCCCCTTATCAACGTGTTCTACTATACAGGAAGTGAGTGCTGTAACCGCATCTTCAGTCGACAGTCCCTGTCGAAATCCGTATTGCGAAGGTGTAAGAATATTAAATTTGTTTATATAATTAACTAACCTGGTATTAATAATTTTTTCTAAAATTTTTGAAATAGATGTCAACACTGAAATGGGACGGTAATTACTGACATCATCTCTGTCACCACTCTTATACACCGGTGTTATAATAGAACATTTTAATTCTGCAGGGAAAACTCCTTTTTGAAAGCATAGGTTAGTGAGATGGCAGAGAATTGGCACAAGCCGTTCGTGTGCAATCTTTAGGAAACGATTTGGTATGTTATCCCAACCAGGAGAACTGTCCGATTTTAGGCTCATAAGCACATTATATACCTCATTAGGATTTGTTTCCAGTAAAACAAAAGAATTAGAAGAATGGTGATGAGATAGTAACTTAGATCGAATTTGTTTTGATGAGTGCTTAGAAGTTAATTGTTGAGCCAATTCTTTACCTATATTAGAAAAATAGTTGTTAACTGCATTAACTGACTCAAGCGCAGTAGGTTTTATAGTAAGTAAATCAGAGTTTGATTCATTTCTGGACTTGTAGTGAGTTATACTATTTATGCAATTCCACAGCAACTTAGGGCTTTTGTTTGATTTACTCAGTTGTTCTCTCTCGTATTTACGTTTTAACTTTTTTATTAAATTGTTAATAAAATTACGATACCTTCTATAGGTAAGTCTTAAAATCTCGTTATTAGGGTCTGAACGTAGTTTCATTTGCATTTTATTTCTATTTTTGATGCATCGTAAAATACCTGTAGAAATCCAAGGCTTGCTTATCCGTTTGCTTCTAGTGATTTTGATAGTTTTTGTATTATTTTCTAACGAATTTTGAATTAATTTTATTACTTTAGCTATTAAAATTGTAGGGTCATTACATTTGAGTAAATCAGAGAAGTCATTTTGTCGAAGTGTATTGAGGGCCTCGTTGTAGTCTATAGTTATTTTAGATTTTTTGTAAATATTATTCAAAGTATTAGTCTGTCCAAGAGCGTGCTCGTCGCGACCCCTGCCAGTCATTATGGCTGCAATCTTGGACCGAAGACGTACCGCAGTGCGGGCTAGGGCGTCCCCCCGAGGCGACGCGTACCGGCCCGCCCCCGTCGGTACGAATATAGGTGGAAGCGGCGATGGGGGCCGCCACCCATCACGCCGGGCCCGAACTGGCGAGTCGTGGGGTGCAGAGTGCCGAATAGGCACTTGGAATGTAAGAGGTGGTATGGAAGATAAGATGCATGAGGTGATTGATGTAATGAAAGAGAGACGCCTGGATGCTCTGTGTGTAACAGAGACTAAGCGGAGGGGCAGTGAAACCTGTGATCTGCCTGATGGAACGATGGCTCTGTGGTCTGGTGTACCGCAGAGCAGTCGTGCCAGCATGGGGGTGGGTATCTTGCTGTCCCGTCGCCTGGCCTCTGGAGTGAGAGATTATGGCCTGTGCGATGCGAGACTTCTCTGGGTCCGTTTAAAACTGGGTGTCACTAGAGTATTTTTGGTCGCAGCGTATGCTCCCGTAAGCTCGTCGACACCCCAGGACCTTGAGAAGTTTTGGGATAATGTCAGGGAAGTTCTGGATTTGGCTGAGGCTAACGAAAAGGTGATTCTGTGTGGCGATCTGAACGGATGGGTAGGAACCAGGCGGCAAACTTGCGACGCTGCTCTGGGTCCTTATGGTGATAAGAGAGTGAATGATGCAGGTAAGCTCATTGTAGATGTTTGTTTGGAAAGGGGTCTCCTTGTGTCTAATACGATATTCCAGCATAAGGACATACATATGTATACGTGGAGAAGGAATGAACAAAAAAGCATGATAGATCTGATCCTGGTTGATAACCGTCTCCGAAGCAAACTACAAGATACGCGTGCGTATAGAGGCCCCACTCTGGAATCAGACCACTATCTCGTAGTTGCGCGGTTTAGTGGTCTGTTCAGGAAGTGGAGGCACTGGCGAGAGCGTATCCCCTTCGGAGACCTTGAAAGATTAAAGGTTGAAAAGTTGCAAGATGAGAGCGTGAGGAGAATGTATGAAGACAGAGTCCGGGACAAGCTTTTGACAGCAGGCTCTTCGGACTCAAATGTAGATGAATGCTGGAATAGCCTGAAAGAGAGTTTGGTGGAATCCGCGAAAGAAGTATGTGGTTGCTCAAAGAAGCATATTACAGCAAAAGGTGATGCATGGTGGGATGCGGAGTTGCAAAGCTCCGTAGAAAGTAAGAAGAAAGCGTGGCAGGACTATGTATCTTCTTTGAACCTGAATGCCAGTATGACAGAGATGAAGAAAGAAATATACCGGCAATGCAAGAATGCCACTAAAACTTTAGTGAAAGAAAAGCGTGAAAGAGCCAGTATGATTGAGGAGGAGAGGCTGGCGAAGAACTTCGAGAACAACACCAAACTCTTTTGGAGCAAGGTGAGAAAGGCTCGAGGTGATTCGTCAGGCTCCAGAATGGAAAGGATAAAATCTAAAGATGGTGACATTCTTGCAGACACACAAGCTGTGCTAAACCGGTGGAGTGAATATTTTGGAGAAATGTATGGAGATGACCCGGATGCTGATGCCGCAGACGTGCCTAAAGGCGAGATTGCGGCACCAGAATCAACGGAGGACATCACTATGGAAGAAGTTGAATGGGCGATAGGAAGTATGAAAAACGGTAAAGCTGCGGGATTAGACATGATATCTGCCGAGATGATCAAATATGGTGGAACTTGCGTCCGGGACGCTTTCCGGGCCCTTGCAAACCTTTGCTGGAGGACCAGTAGAGTCCCTACAGATTGGCGCCGCGCAGTCATAGTACCCTTGTATAAAGGCAAGGGTTCACAATATGACTGCGCCAATTACAGAGCCATCAGTTTGATCAGCTTGGCAGCCAAGGTGTACGGTAAAATTATTGAACGGAGAATGCGCGTGAAGTCCGATGGAATGTTGTGCGAGGCACAAGGGGGTTTCAGGTCTGGAAGAGGATGTTCGGATCAAGTCTTCTCACTCCGCAACATCGTAGAGAAGCATCTGGCAGTGGGCCGGAAGGTTTTCTGCGGTTTTGTAGATCTGGAGAAGGCATTTGACAGAGTTGTGCGAAAGAGACTTTGGGACATTTTGCCAGAGTATGGTATAGATGGCACTCTGTTGCGAGCCGTCCAGTCCACTTATGTGGACTGCAAGGCATGCGTACGGGTGGGTGGTAACAGGTCACCCTGGTTTGACGTTAAAATCGGCGTCAAGCAGGGTTGCGTGTTGTCCGCTAGACTGTTTATAATATATCTGGACAAAAGTCTTCAAAGACTGAAAGCGATGAATGAAGGTGTACAAATGGGTGACTTAGTGGTAAACCATCTACTTTATGCAGATGACGCGGTTTTAATAGCGCCAACAGCCACTGATCTGCAAACACTAGTCACAGTTATGAAAGACGACTGCATGATCAATGGCTTACACTTGAATGTGAAGAAAACCAAGATTATGGTTTTTGAAAGGGAAGAAACCAGAACGAATGTAAGGATTGTGGTTGGTAACGATGTGCTGGAGCAAGTGAATGAGTTTGTATATCTTGGATGCGCCTTCAGTAAGGATGGGAAATACACCGCTGACATAGAGAGAAGAGTGAGTGCAGGGAACAGAGTGAATGGTGCGATGGGAAAGCTACTCGGGAGCCGGCACTTAAGCCATAAGGCGCAGCTGGCCATACATAACGGAGTTCTTGTCCCAACGCTGTTATATGGTAGCGAGAGCTGGGTATGTAAGAAGGAGAATGAAAGTAGGATAAATGCGGTAGAAATGCGAGCTCTGCGGAAGATGTGCGGAGTGAAGCTGACCGACCGCATTAGCAACAGCATAGTAAGACAGCGAGTAGGTATGAAAGATAGTATCGGTGTAAAGATGAGAAAGGGCATGCTCCGTTGGTTCGGGCATATAGAAAGAATGCCAGAGGAAAGAATGACAAAACAGATATACAATGTGAAAGTGGAAGGATGCAGGTACCGGGGAAGACCTAGACTATCTTACCACGACCAAATAAACCGAGTCTTATCTGATGGAAAAGTCAAGAGTCTCCGTAACCGGCAAACGTGTATGAGACGAACTATGAGAGTCGAGGAAGCCAGAGAGGTATGTAAGGAAAGAACCTGTTGGAACTCTGTACTCTCTGCCTACCCCGCAAGGGATCTGGCGTGAGGTTATAGATAGATAGATAGATAGATTATTCAAATTAATTATATTAGAGAGTGTAAATATTACTAAACAATGATCTGTAACCGTCGTATTAAGAACCGCTATGAATGCTGACATCTTATTGACCTCAAGTTTTACCATGAAATGATCTAGGCAGTTATGATGCCTTGTAGGTAACGTGTGGCCAGGGAGAAACCCTTGAGTAGAAAGCATATTTAAGTAGTGAAGTCGGTTATTGCGATCCTGTGCTTGTTCACTTAGTCTAGGTATTAAGTTTATATTAATGTCCCCAGTCACTATAATATTTTTGTGTATTTGGAGAGTATCCAAGTGGGTATTCAATGAGCCTATAAATTGTTCTGCATTGGAATTCGATGGGGAACGATATATGCCAATAATCACTAGATTGCAAATAGAAATCTGTAGACATGAGGCATGCAATAGATTGATTTCTTTAACTTTGGCCTGATGTTGGTTGCTTGTGTACACGACTACACCATCATTTTGATTTAAATGATTAGTTGTTCTGTATGAGTTATAATTTATAATAGGGGGAATAGATTTGCAAGGACTTAAACGGCATTCAGTTATAATAAGTATGTCAATATTAAAGCTTAGTTGTGATAAGGTTATTAGCAAGTCATCCAAATTGTTGTACACACTTCTAATGTTTTGTGTAGCAATTGATAAGTCTGTGTTTTTTTTGTGTATCAATTTTGACAATTCGCTTACTTCACATTGAACAGCCCGCGCAGACTCAATGCCATCTATTTCATTCATATTAATTAGGGAAGTATTCATGGTGAAATCATTAAAGGAGACAGATGTTTTTTAGATATAATTGGGTTAAGTGTACAATAGACGCAGATACACCCCATATAACTGCATAAATATACGTATGCTATGTCAAAACTAGTTAATTAATATATTTTGGCGTAAGTAATTTTTGAGTAGAGTATATGTATGTGTGTGTGTGTGTGTGTGTGTGAAAGTGTATGTGTGATAGAGATGTGCGTATTTATAATTTGTGTAGAGTGTATATAATTAAAATAATAATAAAAACGAGTGCATAATATTATTAGTAGTAGACAAAAGTTATTAAAACAGTAAGGACCCGAAACTAGTCATGCTCCTTGCATTAGTTGTTGAACTTGTGATTCATTTGTGATCAAAATAATTGGTGTATTTTCGTCTTTCCTGACGTAAACCTTTCCAAAACTAGTCCAACAAAATTTATGTTTTTTAGTCCTGGCCAAGTCTCTAGCTAAGAAGAATAAACGGGAACCCTTAGCTGTTAATTGCTCTGAGATAAATATTGGCGTATCTGTATTTTTGGTAAATCCCAGGTGTTTAGCGCAAAGCTTTTCTTTGTGTTTAATGTTGAATGACTTACATCGCTTGAGGTAGTCGATTTTCAGAGTAGTAGACGAAACTTCTACCACTATAGGTGAATTGGTGTTACCCTCTTTCTTGCTCCTTACTCTATAAATATCCTTTATGTCTGTCTTGGAAAGTTTGCTACCAGTATTTTATGACAAGGTCATCACCATATTTATTAAATTTTCTTTTGTCTCTTCCTTCGCTTTTGGTACATTTTTGATTTCAAAATTAGTTTTTCTACTGCCTCGCTGCAGGTCTTCTATCTTCTCTTCCAACATTATAATGTGTTCCCGGTCCTTTTTAGCTTGTGATTTGAATTGTTCAATAATCTTCTTGAACTCTTCGTTTTGTTGTGTGAGAAACGTAATAGAGTTTTCAATATTTCGATTACTTTGTTGTATTTCTGTGAGGGTAGGGGCAATCTTCTTTAGCTCATTTTCCTGAGATTTGAACATTGATTTTAGCTCCCTAATGGTTTCCTGAAGTGAGTCCTCTTCTACTCCCGAATCGTGTTCTCTTTTTCTCTTAATCTGTCGTTGTGTTATGAAATTTATTTCCGAAGTTTTTTATTCATCAAATTTAAATTTGGATCGGAGAGAGTTTTTTCCATCGTGTCTTCCATATTACTAGGGTAATATGAGTACCGAGGAGGTTTATCTTGCTCTAAGCTCGTCAATGTACGTCAAACAAATTAATTTCAAAATAGAGCAATGGATACGCAACAACTGTCACACTAGCAAGAGTGACGTATTTTAAGCGCTTTTCATTGGTCAGTTAGTATTAATTAGAAATTATGGCCGGTAGCTTGATTATCCAATCAGTAGTAAGTGGGCGTTAACAAAGTCAGGATTGCCGATATGCACGCGCAATATTGTTGGTATAGGTGTTTTGTTGTATGTATGGAGTACTAGGGCAACATCAATTGGTGCGGTACTAGCAGCCGCTGTATAGGGAGATTCCAGATAACGATGCGTCGCAGGTGTATAATCGTATCTACAGAGTACCAGGGCAGCATAAAATGTTGAGGTACTCACGTTTTCTTCGCGATGTATCCTCCGGTTTCTGCGCTCCTATTTTTTTTATATTGATTTTTTTCAATATGTTTTAATTAAATAGAATAATACAATTGAGTAGCGTCGATTTAGTGAAACGTTCACCTCGTGAGGTGGTTCGGGGGGAAGAGGATGGAAGGACAATATGGCAATCAAAGTTGATTGGCACTAGCATTAATTATCACGTGAAAGCCAGGATTTTCAACTTTCCACATCTCATGCAATGGTTTTTGAATGTTGTACAAGTTTAATGCAACCATATTCGACACATCCCACATTGAATCCAATCTGATTTCGATTTAGTAAAATTGTAATTCTCCAAACATTCTGCGCAATAATAAATTGAATTTTTTATTCGTATTTTCTATTTTGAATTAGCGTTTTTCACTTTTAGTATAATTTCAGTGACTTATAGATTTTTTCCTTTTTATTGGTGGTGGTAGTCCTTCGGTGGCTTTACCTTTAGATGGTTTTGAACTTATACATTTTCTTTATTTTCACTGTCGGAACTGTAACTGTATTCTTTTTTTGATTTAATAAAATCTGTGTTATCAGATTCAGTTTCACTGCTGGTAATATTCTCTGATGGTCTTTTTAATTTTTTGCGGTTGCTCTCTTTTCTTCAATATGCAAGGTTTTGGTTCTGTGATTCATAAGATATCAGCGATTGCAACGATAGCTCTGTCCTATAAAAAAATGTAATTTACAATGTCACTATCTCCTAGGGCTAAACAATCTTTAGAAAGATTCAAGAGGTTTAAAGACGGCCTAGGTGGCCGTCATGAAACAGTTAGGTATTTATTTTATTTAAAACAAGTTATAGTCAGAATAAGCTGAAAAAATCACCAAAGAACAAAAAATGTCTTTACTCGTTAAAGAATTTATAGATGCGGATCGTTGCCCCTAGAGCAACTATCCGCAAAAGTAAATAGGGCGACTAGCCTTTTTGATAAGGATACTTGACCTTTTTATTTAAAAAATAAATAAAAACTATTTAACAATAAAACGTTATAAACAGTGTAACTTAAACCCTAATGCAAGCAAAGAAATAAAAAGTTGACTGAAATCACAATCAGTAATAAAAATATTCAACAGAAACTACCTAGCAATATAATCTTGACGCCCGTCACAGTTTCGCCGCGGAGGATTTTTGCTCACACGGATAAAACGCATACGCCTACTCCGACGGCTTACATGACTCTGAGGCCCACGGCAGGGGCACTTTGTATTAAACTCAAGCGCTAATGCCACCAACATCCCTAACATAGTGTATTTAAAACCGGGGAATGTATCCCACTTAGGCAACTATCCGGCTTTTACCCTACTTTAGGAGCATTACCAAATAAGCTCTTTTTCATCAAAGAAGTATTACATTTTACATGGCATAATTGATTTTCATATCTTCTATCTATAACCTATCTATCTATCTATAACCTCACGCCAGATCCCTTGCGGGGTAGGCAGAGAGTACAGAGTTCCAACAGGTTCTTTCCTTACATACCTCTCTGGCTTCCTCGACTCTCATAGTTCGTCTCATACACGCTCGCCGGTTACGGAGACTCTTGACTTTTCCATCAGATAAGACTCGGTTTATTTGGTCGTGGTAAGATAGTCTAGGTCTTCCCCGGTACCTGCATCCTTCCACTTTCACATTTGATGATTTGATTTTCATATTGAGTACGTATTGGTCTTTTTTTACTGCAGATAGTTTTTTTAAATAAATGTCAATTAGTTTTCACGAACAATGCAGTTTCTAAGATATACATTGGTGGTAGTGTTAATATTTTTAAAGATTTGAAATATGGTTCACAGCTGTCTGTGTTTTAAGACCACACATTGACCGAATACATCGTTTTTGCATCCTAAATGTCAGTTGACGGACGGACGGAGTCCCTGTTTGACGGACGATTTAGCGCAGTGGTTAAGAGCTTAAGCCGCTCCGCCCACTGTGTCTTATAGTCGCGGGTTCGATTCCCGCACGGGACAAATCTTTGTGTGATCCACAATTATTTGTTCCGGTCTGGGTATTTGTATATGTGAAATTTCATGTTTGTAAACGCACCCACGACACAGGAATAAATCATAGTGTGGGGCTACGTTTTTAAGGAAAAAAAAAAGAAAAAAAAAAGAAAGAAAAGTTGATTGCAAATAACACCATATCGCAGAACCGAGGCGACTAGACCATCATATGCTGTTAATGTTGTCTCAGTATTTACAATCATCGACAGTTGTGAAAGTGCATATGCAAATTTATTCAAACGTTCACATATTTCTTCTATGTGGGGCTTCCAAGTTAGTTTCTCATCCATTGTAATACCTATGAATTTGGCACTACTAACTTCTTCTATTTTATAGTCGTTATAGGTAACATTAATAACTGATTTCTTACGTCTTTGTTGAAAATGCATAAAATTTGTTTTATTTAAGTTAATTACTAGATTATTATTTTCAAGCCATTTTATTATGTCACTGAGATACTTATTAACTTCATTTTTATAAGTAGTTGGATTATTGGATTCTATATATAGCGAATAACACGCTTTGCGATCACGAGGTCCTGGGTTCAGACCCTAGGTCGGGCGAATGTAGTTTGTCTATCGAAATTTCCCAGTATCACTCCGGAGTCTGGAATTGTGCCCGGTATATGGCAACAGGCTCGCCCCAATTTCATGGGACCTAACATCGTCGGCGAAAAGTGGGTGTACACAATATACCTCTGCCACCCCCTCTAGGAGAATATAAGCGTGACAGTGTTTATATCGAAAAAAAAACTAAGTTGCATTTCGAAACGTGAAGCCGTTACTGTCATTATAATAATAGGCTCATAATTATAGCATATTACGCAGTTGACGAATATATGAAAGACAAAGAAATGCTCAACACAAATAAATTCACTACCTATAACACCAAATTATTTTTAAAATCTGCGTGTGACGTAGACTAAACTATACCATCACGCCGGATCCCAGGCGCAGTAAGCAGAATTAGACATAGACTATATTATTATAATAATGAATATAATTTAAGCTGACATAAAAGATAATGTAATATAATACACATTTTATAATAATAATAATAATATACATTTATAAAAAAAACATGTAAAAGACATAATATATCTATTAAAAAAAAAATCTATCACTACTGTCTTCCTACCAACAATAACAGATCGAAGCTAAGTATCTCAATATAAAAATATAAAAATATGGTAATACTTATTACTTTCAATCTAAACTTCCTGGAAGACTAGTCTTCCTCTCTCCTAAATACTTTGCCGTGCCCGACAGGGTCCATAATTGTTACCTAGCTTTTAAGCTGATCAATGTTACCATTTATACAACATTGTGGAACGCAAAATAAAATATGAATATGAATATGAACTTATTGGGATTACATCGGTTGCAAAATTTGGGTTTACAAAATACACCTTTTCTACCTTCGTTCAGAGAATATACTAGGAGGGATCAAAAAGTAGTGAGAACGACATCGATCTCGGTAAAAAAAAAATCTGGCAGGCATAGCTCCGATACATATTTATAAAAAAAAAAAAAAATATATTAATAAATATATTAATAAAAAAAAATCTTTGATTCTCTTTTGTTTTTTTCTAAATGTAGTCATTTGTTTGCTTCGTGTCGGAACGTATTCTCGAAAGTGGAGAAAAACGAAGTGCGAGCCGTTATTGAATACCCCTGTTTAAAAAAGTTAACGACGCAAGAGGTTCATTTCGATTTGGAGGCAACATTAGGAGAGTCTGTTCCCTCGTATTCCACTGTCGCAAGGTGGGTTTTTCAATTTCGAGTAGGGAGAACGAGCACGGAAGACGAACATCGTTGCGGCCATCCATCGACGTCAGTCACCCATGAAAATGTTGCGAAAGTCGAGAAAATTGTATTGAGCGATCGAAGAGTTACCATCCGATACTTAATTCAAGGAACGGGCATTTCATATGGAAGTATTCAATCCATATTGAAACAATCTTTAAATATGAGAAGAGTCTCCGCAAGATAGGTGCCGAGAATGTTAACCGACAGTCAGAAACAAAATCGACTTGACATTTCGAAGATATTGTTGGACAAGTTTCAAGAAGATTCTGAAAACTTTTTGTCTCGTTTCGTAACAATGGACGAAACATGGGTCCATCATTTTGATCCCGAGACAAAACAGCAATCTTCGCAATGGAAACGGCCATCATCACCGACCCCGAAGAAGTTTCGTGTCGTGGCATCGGCTGGCAAGGTTATGGCCTCAATATTTTGGGACTCAGAAGGAATATTGTTGATTGATTACCTTGAGCGTGGAACCACTATTACAGGCCAATATTATGCAGCTTTAATTCCCAAGTTGCGGAATGCCATCAAAGAGAAAAGGAGAGGGAAACTTCGAAGGGGAGTTTTGACCCGCTGCTGACAAATGCCTTCTCTCTCAAGTCTAGATGAGAGAGAATAGGTTACACTCCACTATTCGGATCCCGTGCGGATTCATTTGTGGCCAACTTGGCTTAACGACTATCCCATGAATTTTAACCGCGACCAATTGCTTATCATGCCTTATGATGCACAAGACCTTGTGGATATGGAAATATTATTAACGGTCACCAATCTCAGTCTGATCTAGCTAAATTCTGGTAAAGGTTAAAACCTTGGTGATTGCTACGAACACCACGGCACAGAAGCACTATGAGTACTTCAATCGCCTTGATTTTTTATCTATCCTGAAAACTGAAACTTAAATCAAATATAAAATGGATAAATTCCTAATTTTACATCTCGAATATTATGGCAGGGCTGTGGTAAACGCGATTAAAAGATTTGCCTCGCGCCACCATCAAGAATTTTATAAATGGCTGCCACGGCATTTCTTTTGCCGACATTTTTTGTCTGATGACGCATTAAAGTACTGGATGTGGTCTGAAAAAAATTCGAGTGTGGTTCTTTTTACAAGCTTTTATTTAACTTGCAATGTCCGTCTGTCTGTTTTTGCGGTTTAAATCTTGTAATCTATTTTTCAAGGACTTGCGGCTATCCGCTATATTGCTAAATTTGGTATACGTATGTAAGTTCGGTGATACTGCACAATTATGGTATCATGGAGCCGGTCTGATGATGGAGTCGGAAAGTGGCCATAGGAACATGTGAACTATACAACTTAACCCCCGAGTGTTTAGTGATTGCAGATAGGAGTGGATGGCGACTCATCATCCGCAGAAAACTGCTCTCTAAGACATGACCACGACCCTCAGTAATGAGAAAACCGACGCAAGGAGGAGTTCAGTGGCAGTGTGACGTGATTCACATGAAGTAATCATCATCATCATCATCATTTCAGCCTATACTTGTCCACTGCTGAACATAGGCCTCCCCAATCGCTTTCCAGCGTAACCGGTCCGATGCCACCTGCATCCAACGATTTCCTGCGATTTTCACAAGATCGTCGGTCCATCTGGCAGGCGGTCGTCCTACGCTGCGCTTGCCAATACGTGGTCTCCACTCTAGAATCTTTCTGCCCCAATGCCCGTCCGATCTTCGCGCTATGTGGCCAGCCCATTGCCACTTCAGCATGCTAATCCTGAGGGCTATGTCGGTGACCTTGGTTCTTCTACGAATCTCCTCATTCCTGATTCGATCACGTAGAGAAACGCCGAGCATAGCTCTTTCCATAGCTCGCTGAGCAACTTTGAGCTTTTTTATGAGACCTATTGTAAGAGACCACGTCTCTGATCCATATGTCATCACTGGTAACACACATTGACTAAAAACTTTAGTCTTTAGGCACTGAGGTATTTTGGATGAGAAGATGTTGCGCAGTTTCCCGAACGCTGCCCAGCCGAGTTGGATTCGTCGATTGACCTCTCTCTCAAAGTTGGACCTACCTAACCGGACTGCCTGTCCCAGGTAAATGTATGCTTCGACAACTTCAAGAGTAGAGTTCCCAACGGTGAGTGCGGTGGGTACGACATGGACATTAAACATTATTTTTGTTTTGTCCATATTCATTTTAAGACCCACTTGTTGGGATACTCTATTGAGGTCACCGAGCATTCGTCCTAGATCTTCCAGCGACTCCGCCATGACCACAATGTCGTCCGCAAATCGAAGGTGAGTGATGTATTCGCCATTGATGTTGATGCCAAGTCCTTGCCATTCCAAGAGCTTGAAGGCGTCCTCTAAGGTGGCCGTAAACAGTTTCGGAGAAATGACGTCTCCCTGTCTTACTCCTCTTTTTATGGGGATCGCCTTCGTGCACTGCCCCTGTACTCGGACTGACATGGTGGCGTTATTATACAAGCACTTCAACACTTCGATGTACCTATAGTCAATGCGGCATCGCTGGAGAGATCTAAGAACCGCCCAAGTCTCGATCGAATCAAAGGCTTTCTCATAGTCCACAAACGCCAAGCATAGTGGCCGATTATACTCCTCAGTCTTCTGTATAACCTGCCGCAGCGTATGTATGTGGTCTATGGTACTAAAGCCTTTTCGGAAACCGGCTTGTTCGGGAGGCTGGAAGTCATCAAACCTGCGGTCGAGACGATTCGTAATGACTCTCGAAAACAACTTATAAACATGGCTCAGCAGTGTGATGGGCCTATAGTTCTTCAATAAGGTGTTATCACCTTTCTTGAAAAACAGCACCACCACACCCCTGTTCCATGCTTCCGGCGTTTTCCCTTCAAGCAAGACGGAATTAAATAGCCTCTGAAGGACTTTAAGTACCGGCGATCCGCCCGCCTTCAGAAGTTCTGCAGTAATTCCGTCTTCACCCGGCGCTTTGTTGTTTTTTAGTTGTTTGAGAGCCATCCTAATTTCGCACAGGCTGATGTCCGGGATATCTTCAGTGCAGTGTCGGGTTAGCTTGGCTCTTGGGTCTTTTACCAAGTCAACAACAGGTTTAGCTACTGAGGTATATAACTGTCCATAGAACCTCTCTATCTCCCTGAGCACCTCTGACCTATTTGACGTTACGTTTCCGTCCTCCGTCTTCAGCTTCGTCAACTGGCTCTGCCCAATAGACGCGTCTCTTGCGAACACTTTAGAGCCCTTGTTCTGCTCTATGGTCTCCTCAATACGCCTTGCATTGAAGGACCGTAAGTCGTGTCGCAAGGACTTCAATATCTGTCCATTAAGCTGCCTATAGGACTTAGCATCATCGGAGGTTTGGAGCGTCATGGAACGTCGCTCAGCCATGAGGTTTCGGGTGTAGTCAGATAGTTTTTGAGGCCTATTTTTACGGTGGGTCTTAAAATACTTGGACCCGACTGTATGAGCAGTCTCTACCAGCCTGTTGTTGATTTCGTCCACTGATGCGCTGCTGTCTAGCAATTCGAAGCGGTTTGACAATTCGAGTTGAAAGTTCTCGGGGTTTTGGATATATGCATGAGTAGGTCGGAGCGTAGACTTCATCAGACGCGATCTTTCCATTTTGACATTAATATTTAATGTGCCTCTGACCATTCGGTGATCACTGCCGGTTTTTACCCTATGAATCACGGAGACATCATTAAATATTTGTCGCTTGGTGCTCATGATGAAGTCTATCTCATTTTTTGTGGAACCATCAGGGCTCATCCAGGTCCATTTCCTATGAGGCGGCTTCTGGAAGAAAGAGTTCATCATAAAGAGCCCCTCTTTCTCCAGAAATTCGGCCAGCCTCTGACCCCTGGGGTTGCGCTGCCCATATCCAAATTGCCCCACTCTCAACTCATCATCGCCCCGTTTGCCCAGCCGCGCATTGAAGTCACCCATAACCACTGTAAAGTGTGTTTTGGAAGTATGTATGGCTCTACTAATGTCCTCATACATAACTTCGACGTCATCATCTGAGTATGCCGAGGTCGGTGCGTAGACCTGTATGACCTTCAGCGAATATCTTTTGGATATTCTGAGTATAAGGTACGCTACCCTGCTCGACACACTAGTGATGGACACAACGTTGTTTATGAGTGACTTGTGGACGATAAATCCGACACCACCTTGGGACTGCTGTTCGCCCTCCCGGTAGTAAAACAAGTTGCCGGATTTTAAGGTTATCGTGTCCTCGCCCTCTCTTCGGACCTCCGATAAACCAACAATACTCCACCGCAACTTGTTTATCTCTTCTTCCAGCTCAACTAGCTTCTCATCTGTCCTCAATGTGCGTGCGTTGTATGTCACCAGGGCCAATTTTCGGTTTTGGTGGTAGCCGAATCTCTGCCGGAGATTCTTAGCACCCCTTGTCCTGTCGTTACCATGGCTGCTACCGTGGCCAGGACGAACAGGACCGCCGGGGACTAGGGGCCTGGTTTTTCTACTTTCTTCCATAATTGGGGGTGTTTGCCATACGTATATACGTATATATATACGTATATGCCATGAAGTAATATATTAACAAAATCTATCTATTTATCTATCTGTATCATTAACAAACAATTTAAAATACCATATACATTTTTTTCTGAGTAAAATGATATGATAAAATACGAACTATGAGAGTGGAGGAAGCCAGAGAGGCTTGCAAGGAAATAACATGTTGCAATTCTGTACTGTCTGCCTACCCTGCAAGAGATCTGGTGGGATGGCATAGATAGAAAATACTATGAGTGTAGGTTTGTTTTATGAAAATGTCTAGTCTCTGCATGTTTTACTAATAGAATAGAACTGTTAAATATTAAAAAAATTAAACTCCAATTTGTTATATTAACCTGGCTAATAGAATTAGGGCGGAAATATAGGCCAATATGTTCTATTAATAGAACAAAATCGTAGAACATATTAAGGTACGTTCCCTAACAAGCCCGAGGGCGTAGCTATTTAATCTATTCAATGTAATCTGACTTCATCTATAAATCTATCTATCTATCTATAACCTCACGCCAGATCCCTTGCGGGGTAGGCAGAGAGTACAGAGTACTATATCATCTATAAATACCACACGATAATTAAAACAAACCACCGCAATACTAATTTATCTTTTCCATCATATTCATATTATTTTATTTCAATGTTGCGAAACTTTTTGTCGGACTTACAAGCATTTGGAACAAATAAAAAAAATCCTTGTAATATATTATGACAACCCTAAAAAAGGCCCGAATGTTAGTGTTCGTTTTATGTGCTAGCTAAAATGGAATGTTAGATCGAAATGAGCTTTGGGTCTTGTAACATCGGAGTACGAGTATATTGAGTGCGTGCCGGTCTGGTCTGGTCTGTAATGATAGATTTATGGCATCTTAAATCCGTGTCTATAAACTGCCTCGTTCCTTTAATAACGCATAGTGAATCTGGCGATCACGAGATCATGGTTTTTACTGAGCACTAGTTAACGATCGGCTCCTTTCGCCTGATGGAAGGGGCAAAGATGTGGCTCGCTGACACAGTTATAACTTATTTACTCTTAAGTACGCCGAGAAGAAGAGTTCGGAATCAGTATGCGCGGATTAAACCCGCCTCCTCGTAACTCCAGGCAACATGCCGGAATATATAATGATGCTTAATTGTAGCCTATTACTTCTGAATTTTAAGATACACAAGTTAACTCTTCCAGAAACACAGACAGTGGGAGCGAATTCCATTCTGCAGCATACCAATTATTGAGGGAGAAAGCAAATCCTTACGTACGAATGGACGAAATATTGACCAGAAAGGGATGAAATCGCTCACTGTGCCTAATTGTTTAGTGGCGAAAAGGAGATGGTGAAATTAACTCGTGTAATTCTTGTGCCCACTCACCATAATGAATCCGATAAAATGCTGACAAATCCTAAATTGGATAAAATTTTCTTTGGTATCGAAATATCTCAGTAGAAATACGGAGTTTTTAATCATACCCGGTGTTTTTATAGCTATTAGAGCTTTCCCTATTACACTGGGACCTAACATCGTGGACGATATAATATGAGTGTACACAGCCACTCCATAAGCCATCATGGTAGCTCCCGGAACTTTTAACGAAAGTAATATAGTTTATTTGTAACACTTAACATGATAAAAGTAAATAAAGAAAACAAGCTGAAATAATACACAAATTAAATGTGGCCGTTACAAAGCATCTACTCAGCATTAAACTGATTGGATACCACCAGCACTGGTATCCGTAAGGCTGTTTGGTGACGTCACGGGCGCCAAATGTAGGACGGATAAAGGACGTAAACTAATAGGGCCCATATCTTGTGACTTGCTCAAATGAGCAGATCTTGGAAAATCAATATTGCTTCTCCGACATTTCGGCGGTGCTCACGACGGCGTAAAGCCAGGCACTCCACCGTTCCCCTCGGAGTCTTTTTATGTTACCCTCATGATTGCTCTGTCAACTAACCTTCAGGGGTCCATACTCTAGTATTCTGTGATCTCTGGGGTAGTTTCCTTTTCATAACTCCAGGTTCACGGGAGGCGCTCGTAGCGCTGTGCGACCTCGGTGTTCTTACCTATTACCAAGGTAAAGTAGCGTTCGACTCGGTCGGCCCGAGATGGGTGACCCTTTGTGGCACTTTCATATTCGAGCGTCTCCGTGCTTTGGAAGGCACGCTAAGCTGTTGGTCCCGGCTTCCACATAATTTGGTAGTCATTAAGCCGAGTTGGAAGCCTTAAAGGCGGCTTGATAAGTTCCAATAGCAGGTGGCCACAAACCTGCCTCCATCAATCCCCACTGGGTCCGCGTGGTGGAGTATAACCTAATCTCTCTCACCTCGATTTGTGAGAGTAGGCCTTTGCTCAGCGTTGGGCAGTATAGGCTGATATTATTTATTATGTATTATTAACTCCAGGTACCAAACCTGAAAAAAAAAACACGCTGTTGAGTTTTAGGACATGTGTTCACCTGGCACAAGATCAAATTTTATGGAGATGTTAAGGACAGGCCTTTGCCTAGCACTGACATACAGAATTAACTATGAAAATTTAATTACTCATTAGATTATACACTAGGATAACGTTTAATAGAAGTGAAGAATGGACGACCATGTGGTAAGTCTGTAAATCGATCCACATCTATCGCAGATTCTTGTTTCTGTTATAGATCTGACCACGTGACTTTTTTTTGTAAAATGTCATTTCCATACATATTTTCGATTTCTATTAGCGTTAACGACTAACGAAAAGCCACTTAGCTCCAGGTACATCTTTAAATTCTGCGAAGACAAAATTAGCTGTGTCTATGTTGATACCTACACTTAATTTTCCACCAAAACGACGCGAATAATATATCTCGACACGTGTCGTGTCATGGATTTGGTTCGGGCATATAGAAAGAATGCCAGAGGAAAGAATGACAAAACAGATATACAATGTTAAAGTGGAAGGATGCAGGTACCGGGGAAGACCTAGACTATCTTACCACGACCAAATAAACCGAGTCTTATCTGATGGAAAAGTCAAGAGTCTCCGTAACCGGCGAGCGTGTATGAGACGAACTATGAGAGTCGAGGAAGCCAGAGAGGTATGTAAGGAAAGAACCTGTTGGAACTCTGTACTCTCTGCCTACCCCGCAAGGGATCTGGCGTGAGGTTATAGATAGATAGATAGATAGTGTCTACATAAATTACGTAAATGCTTACACAGACATAAATGACACAACATCAACTTCAAGTTGCAACGACAGAACAAATTGCTCGGAGCAAACTTGGTATCCTCTTCAATTAAGCATCGTAAATAAGGACTTAATGTAATATGGCCGGTAATAAATTGCGTTCGTCTTAAGACGGGTTTTCACGACACAAACTGAGCGGTATACGTGATACATAAGAGTTTAAATCATTAAATTTTTAGAGTTCGTGTATGAACATTTTTTGAGGTTGAATCAGGAAACTTTTAAGTTTGAATCAGGAAACTTTTTATTATTACGACGTATTTGTCCACTCAATTCCTTGTCTCCCTATATGTTTGTTTTTCCCCGCCTCTTTACTATATGGACACACTGTGGATTAGTGGAGGTGGGTTTATGGCCACCAGTTGTAAGAACTTAAGTTTCCTATTAATTTTTCAATTCGACTACGAAGTAGTAACCGAAACCAATGGCCTACCGAATTTTTCGAACGAATAAGTTACAATTTGTCACCTATTTCAGATTAACCGAGCCAAATGCTGCTTACCCTTGGTTATAACAAATACCAGGTGTGACAACACTCCAAATGCTTCTTAAACAAGCATTTTGTTACTCAGACGTCGCCCCACCTTTTGGAATAGGCCACCTTCTAAAGCTCCCATTCCATTTTAATTTCCTATTTTAAAAATCAAGTTTTTCCAGAAAGTCTCCAGCTCGTCCCACCATTTCCATCTGGGCCTATTGCGATATTGTTTATAGTTTTGTGAGACCCAGTTGGTAACTAATTATAAAGCAGTGAAGCATAATTCAAAGATACGAGTATTACGCGACATTTAACTTAAACATAAATTACAGTCGGCATCTATCCCCTAAGTTTTACTGATACGAACTAATACTCGGCTAATGTAAGGCAACAAGGCTTAAACTGATAGAACAGGCAAGGCCACGGGCAAATCGTGTTCATACGAAGTTCAATGACCTGGGACTTGACGTGGGAACTTTGTTACTTTTGTGTAATTCAAATTTGCTAGTAGAATATAGGTTTTTGTAATTCAAACACACATTTGTGTAATTCAATTTTGCTAGTAGAATATAGGTTTTGCAAAAGTGTTCAAATATTACTATTCAGATTTAATTTATTTTAATCAGTGCAATATTTGAAACCCCAACCTCATTTCAACGATTTGGATCATTGAGTCAAAGTTACGATTCCATTATTTGCTTACTTATATTTATTCGAATTCACAATTTTCTAGCGAGCAAGCGTTCTGTTGCCATTAGACATGTCATTTATATTCCCTATACCTACCCTATTTATATTTGCTGATTCGAATTCGGGAGGCTGAGTTATGTGAAGACTTCACATGCGCTGTCATTTTCTTCTCTAATCATCGCTGCCGCGCCACAGCCCGCGTGTATACAGGGTAATTTCAATTATATATTTGTCATTAAAAAAGTTTTCTTTTAGTAACATATATTTGAACTGTAAATGTAATTGCCAATGGATTTTCATTTGATTGATCCTACAATTGCGAAAATAACCAACACTGGGCGACGGTGAGGTTACATCTTAGTACTAACGGTATAAGAATATCTATTGTGACTTAGAAGTCGCGTAGAGCGCGCGTCTGTGTTCGTGATTGTTATTCAGACTGCTACTACGAGTACTTTGATGCTATACTGCTTATAACAGGAGCGTTGACGTTGCGCTCACTTATTTAATCAGTGTTGCCAGTTTGGGTGAAGGAATAACCAATTCATTGGAAATAATATATTAAATACAAATAAAAAACATGTCACAGGAATCGTAAGAAATCTAGCAAAAATAGTAGGGATATTTTTATAAATACAAAAATGGGATGCTAGATTTGAAAAATAAAAATTTTAAGACCTACATTTAGTCAACAAGGACGTGACTGCTAATCAAAACTTCACTCCCAAAAGCCTAAATTTCATATTTATCACTTTCTCAATTACACTTGGTTGGGTATAGGATACTTTATACCCCATACTTCCTCATACCCCTACTATAGCGTGCTGCAATCAAAACCGCATCCAATTTAGTTTTAACAAATTGAACGTACCAATGACGTTGATGCGAGAATGTTAGCATTAAACGTTAAGGGTGGATATGGTATTGGATATGAAGTTAACCGAATGTTGTTCCTGAATTAGAATTGTTGCAATGTTACATATAAAGCTTTTAAAAGGTACGACAGATAATTTGAATTTGATTGTCACTTACAATGTACAATTTAATGGACAATGGGACCGCTGATGTGTGAAGTCACAGGTACGTAATCTTTTGATTTATTATTTTTCGACGTTTTTTGCCTGCACATGGACATCTACGTCGAGGCAGGCCTAGGAAATATTGGCGCGACGATCTGGATGTTTTTCATAAAGATTGACCAGAGATGGCCAATCACAGATCCACGTGGAAGATTATGGAGAGACTTTTGCCCAGCAGTGGCACAAAACAGGTAAACAATAAAAAAACGTTTTTTCTCATTTGCTTTCTTATATGCGTGCGACTAAAAAAAAATTGTTATCGCTACTAAATTCACTATTCGATGATTGAGTGTTCCCCTCCAGTAAGGAGCCTATACTCTTACCGCTAGACCACGACGTAGACAAAATAACTAATTCATTGAAACCTATTTATCAATGAACTAGTTTATCAACAGACCGAAAGGGGAGAAACTTATTTTGGTCACGTCATTATGTTCTTGTAGGAACGCAGAAATAAGTACGGTCACCCTCGTTGTTGTTGCCTGCTTGCCCTCTTGCAGATGAAGCTGTAAAAGATCCTCGGCCAACATCGTAGATCGTTCACACACACAAACACACCTTCCTACAGTAGGTTGCAGTTGTAGTTGTAGGATCATCTCGTAATGGAGTTTCCTATCAAAAAAGTAAAACATTTTATCAGACATATAAATCACAAAATGCTTCCAAAATAAAACTACTTAGCTTATATGAATCTCATGAATTTACGATTTATGTAAAATTTTACCTACAGGCCCCATAAAGGAATCAAATCCATATTTTTTTTTGGATCCTCGTAAATGTCAAGGCTTCCCCTTAATTGGGATGCGGCTTCTATCGCCGCCATTTTTGAAATCGTAATGACCTATTGCTCTGAGGGTCGACAATTTTTAATTTAACGCTTTTTAAATTATTACAAACGTTATTAATTGGAAGATAATCACTTCTTCACGCAATGTAAGTGTAGATATCTATTTTTTTGGAATAGAATTTTTTTATTTTTTTAACCACACCGTCATGCCAAATTCCCTAAGCGGGGGTGGGAGAGGTGTAATGTGTACACCCTATTTCCACCGACGATTTTAGATCCCATGTAAAAGGGGTGAGCCTATTGCCCTATACCGGCCACAATTTCAGAGTCCGGCCTGATACTGGGAATTTTTTGATTGAAAATCCACATTTTTCCGACCTTGGATTTGAACTCCGGACCTCGTAATCGCAAAGCACATTATTCGCGACTAGACCAACGAGGCAGCTTTTTGTATAAAAAAACGTATTTAATTCCCCTCTAGGAATTATGTGGATGCGTTTTCGAACATGAACTTTATATACACAAACATCAAGACCGAAAGAAATATTTGTGGGTCACGAACCAGCGACTACTCATATAAAGGACTGAATAGCTTAAGTTCATAACCACTGGACTAAGTCGTCCGTCATGGTTATTAATTTAAAATAAAAATTATACATTTTCCCTTATCTACATTATTGTGGGAAAAAATGTAGGCTGGTCTGTCATGTTAGGGGTAACGAAACATATTATAACTGTTATACTAAAGTAAAATAAAAATAATAAGTAATTTAGGCACTGAAATTTTCTAAAAATAATTATGTGCAACTAACAGTCCCATAGAATATATATCTTACCGACTAACATACATATAATATATAAAATTTATAAAACACGAAATATTGGCAGATCAGCCATAGAGAAGGAGACTTCAACTAGGATAAGCCCAGTTGTAAAGCTCCACGAACAATTTATGAGATCGGAAACATACAAAAGAAATCTATAAACAACATGTTGAATCTCTATACTCTCTGTCTAAACTGCAAGATGTCTGACGTAATGATATAGACAAGATAGATAGGAAATAGAGTATTGGCAACTCCAGTGGATGTACACAAACGTTTAACATGCCATTACGGCAATAAGCTTACCTTCGATTATGTATGCTGTTTGTGGTGATTTAAGCAAAGTGCACGCTGTTTAAGCAGGTAAATACTTAATCTTCGCATAAACGATGCTTAATAGTTGTTTTTATTTATAAATCGTAATTACAGTAATATTTATTTATTTGTTAAATACGTAGGTATGAAATATAGTATCAGTGTAAAGATGAGGAAGGGTATTTTCCGTTGGTTCGGGCATATAGAAAGAATATCGGAAGAAAGAATGACAGAACGGATATACAATGCGAAAGTAAAAGAATGTAGGTACCGGGGAAGACCTAGACCATCTTACCATGACCAAATAGATCGTGTCTTATCGGAAGGTAGGAAGGCAAATCAAGACTCTCCGTAACCGGCGAGCATGTATGAAACTAACTATGAGAGTGAAGGAAGCCAGGGAGGTTTGTAAGGTAAGAACCTGATGGAACTCTGTACTCTTTGCATACCCTGCAAAGGATCTGTCGTGATGATATAGATCGTGATGTCGGTCGGCCTGGATCTCATTATCATTATCATCATCAGATGATGATGAGCGAAACACATCTTGTCGATGAAGGGGAGCTGGTGGAACACGGCTGTGGGTATATTTTCTTCTGGAAAGTACTCGCTTCCTCTGGACCACGACGATCACGTGCAGGATTTGCGATCAAAAATAAGCTTGTAAAGCACGTACAGGAGCATCCACTGCATATCTCAGACCGCGTTACCACATTGCAACTTCTCCTGGATAATAGCAACTACCTGAATGTCATCAGTGTCTTTTCTCCCACGTTGGACGAGGCTGATGACATTAGGGATCAGTTTTACGAGGAGCTGACACAATGCGTCAAAAGCGTACGTCTCTGTGAGCAGATCCTTTGCTAGGGGACTTTAATGCCAGAGTAGGACAAGATTATGATGCTTGGCCTAAAATCTTGGATAGACATGGTGTTGAAAGCATGAAAAATAACGGACAACTGCGATTGCGACTTGCGATTACGAACACAATATTCAGCCTTCCCACTAAGCACAAGACGACCATATTGTCCAGACTTTGGAACTCTGTCCGAAATTATCCTTAAGCAAAATATTTCTGTATATTCCCCAAATAAATAATATTTATTACACTATTCAGAATGTTCGATAGGAAAAACACTAGCTAGGATTGTAACGCAAGACCTCGCGATCGCCAACTGGACTATGCGCCACCAAACTAACCAGATAGTCTAATACTGATGATGATGATGTGATCCAGAAGGATTTCGGCCACAGCGACTGCATTAACTCCGTTATTGTTGACGTTCGTGCGCTCGTTTGTGTTAAACCACATTCGAGTATGTAGCCAATCCTCTACGTGAAGATCCTCGCACAATACGGGCATGTGAACTCACTGAACCCAACAGGTTCTTACCACCACCTGGTTCATCAGGTAGCCCTTGTACTAAAAGATTCAATATATGTTATTCTCTGTTGCAGGCATAAAAAGTGCGACGGGAAATATGAAGAACTTTTTAACACGTAAAGAGTCGAAAAAAATGTCGGTCTACTCCACAAACTGTCGCACCAAATGTTTAGGTGCCCGAGGTTATAATGGAGCTCTTGGAGATTTCATTAAAGCGAAAATTTAAGATGAGAATTATGTTCCATGGTAAAAATTTTGAAGCCAAAATTTGTTATGAATAAGTTTGGTGAGGCGCTAGCAACTCTGAGGTGTTGCAGTTTTTATAATGATCACCAAAGTTTAAGAGCATTCGGCGCGGTCAGTCTGAGATGGGCGACCACTTGTGCGATTTTAGCTTACTTTCAAGCTACTCCATGCTTTGGAAGGAACGTAGTATGCTTGTTTATCACTTCGTGTGGTAGTCGTTAATTAGAATCCTAATGGGCAGCTTGATAAGTTTCTTTTCCTTGATTTTGACATAAAGTAATGTCAGTTGTTGCTCGATACTACTCGATTTCGTGTCCACCATGAAGATCAGATTTTCTTTTATACTAACTATATGGGGTCAAAGAAAAAATCCTCTGATTCACTATTAGCCTCAAAGTTGCACTAAAACATCAACGACCCTAAAGAGCCTTTTGGTAATTCACCTTTGATAGAGTGAGTCAGTCTGATGCCTCAGTGAATGAGTTAACATTTCGCTACGTGTTTTCAATCGAAATAAATTTGCGTCCCCGTCAAATTGCGAACACAATTCATAAACTTGAGCGACCGCTTAAATACTGACTTGGTTCGCGACTTGGCGAAATTGGTTCGCACTTCGGAATACTGATATCAAACCGTATTTGTTTGTAAGATATAAACTGTAATCGAGTATCTTCGAAAAATTGCTAACAAAAAATTATTTTAGTAGTTCGGATGTAAGATCTAGGTAGACTATAAAAAATTTAACTATTCCAAACTGAGCGATGAATAAAAAAATCTTGTGTTGCACAGTTAGATAATGAGATACTCTAAATGAGCTTTAAAACGCTTATGTTTTTAATGTTTTTTTATTCGATATATATAGCTAAGTTAGGAAATAAGAACGTCGTCTGCGCTACTAAGTATCTTATAGATTTCTAAAGGTTTTTTTAGAAATTAGGGAAGATGCCTTTTAGACATCTAAACAGTAACTATTTAAAAGTAGACCTTTTGCATATATAGAAATCGCGCAGGTAACTCTCGCAAATGACCACACAATTCGTTTATTTTATTTGAGAACGTCTTTTTAATCAGATCATAAAAAGGAACTTCTGTGTTTGTTGTATCCTAGCTGCTTATGAAACTATTATAGCCACTAAAACTTAAACTTTGACAGCGAAATTTACTTAGATGTGAGTACTGTAATGGTATCCTTTAGAGGCACAGAAATAAAACAAAGTTTAAATATTCGGGCAGTGTTGCGAAGCCAGTTGATTGCTAAACAGGCGGCCGGGCCAGGCGTATATCTTTTCCCACTGCCGGTCATGCCATCATCGCTGCGCTGCTGCCAGTTTTCTGGGAGTGGCTAGGGCGACGACACGGCGTCCTCACATACCGTCTGACGCAGGTACTGTCCGGGCATGGTTGCTTCGGGCGGTATCTGTGGCGGATCGGTCGTGAGGAGGCGGAGCGCTGCCACCATTATACAAATATATACATCTTCTTGGGTCTTCTTTTGAAAGGGAAGAAACCAGAACGAATGTAAGGATTGTGGTTGGTAACGATGTGCTGGAGCAAGTGAATGAGTTTGTATATCTTGGATGCGCCTTCAGTAAGGATGGGAAATACACCGCTGACATAGAGAGAAGAGTGAGTGCAGGGAACAGAGTGAATGGTGCGATGGGAAAGCTACTCGGGAGCCGGCACTTAAGCCATAAGGCGCAGCTGGCCATACATAACGGAGTTCTTGTCCCAACGCTGTTATATGGTAGCGAGAGCTGGGTATGTAAGAAGGAGAATGAAAGTAGGATAAATGCGGTAGAAATGCGAGCTCTGCGGAAGATGTGCGGAGTGAAGCTGACCGACCGCATTAGCAACAGCATAGTAAGACAGCGAGTAGGTATGAAAGATAGTATCGGTGTAAAGATGAGAAAGGGCATGCTCCGTTGGTTCGGGCATATAGAAAGAATGCCAGAGGAAAGAATGACAAAACAGATATACAATGTGAAAGTGGAAGGATGCAGGTACCGGGGAAGACCTAGACTATCTTACCACGACCAAATAAACCGAGTCTTATCTGATGGAAAAGTCAAGAGTCTCCGTAACCGGCGAGCGTGTATGAGACGAACTATGAGAGTCGAGGAAGCCAGAGAGGTATGTAAGGAAAGAACCTGTTGGAACTCTGTACTCTCTGCCTACCCCGCAAGGGATCTGGCGTGAGGTTATAGATAGATAGATAGATAGATAGATCTTCTTGTACAAATAACAGAATGCGTAAACTGCAGCAACTATCACGACTGCGACAATAACGGTCAGCAGAATGTTTGTGGTGCTGACGCTCGAGTATCCCGTCTCAGTGGTGGCACCATTTTGACCAGCGCCGGCAGCGTTTTGTGCGATTATCGTTTCTTCTTTGGTCTGGCTCGAACCCATTTTTGTATAATTTTTACGGAATTATTCATTTATCGCGACAGCATATATAAAAAAAAAAATGCGAGGCCATCCTGGCATGGGTCGCCATGAAGTATGGTGTTATATTAAAACGCGTCTGACTGTGTCTATATCCAACTTTATTCTGTTTCCTTAAATTCTACTCATTACAGTAAAGTGCTTACTCTAAATAATACTACACCTTAAACATACTTACCTTATGCTACGTTATCTTGCGTAAATCTATGCTACACTACATTACAGTGCGGCCCCGGAAGACACGGCGGCGCACACGTTGCTGGTGTGCCCAGCATGGGATGACGAGCGGCGCCGGCTCGCCGGAGCGCTCGGTGCAGGGGGACAAGGGCTATCGCTCCCGACCGTGATATCATCTACGGTTGGGAGCGAGAGCGCCTGGGCGGCAATGGCGAGGTCGTCATGTCCGCAAAGGAGGAGGCAGAGCGGGTGAGGGAGGAGACGTCCTCCAATCCCGCTCGCAGACTGCGCGTTGGGCGAAGGGACTTGTTGGCAGGGACTACGCCCGAAACGACCTTCGCCCACCGTAATCTCGGCCTGCAGGCGTCGGGGAGGGCAACCCGGCGCCCCAGCACTTAGCAGGCCTGCGCCAGAAAAGCGCTGCGTCCACGCAGCCTCCAAACGGCGGTAGGGGGAGACCGAACTCCCCTACACGTGTCGAAGTCCGCGCCAAACTGCGGACCGAGCCCGCCGGTGCCACAGAGGTCATGCTAGTGACGATTCCTGTGGCCCGGCAAAAGGGCAGTGGGACGCCGAGGGGTTTTAGTGGGTGCAAGCCCCACATAACCACCCGGGCCGTGCCCTCGGCCCGGGGGTATGCGTAAGGCATTTTCCCTCTTAAAAAAATGGCACACTAGCGTTTCACGATGTTACTGAATAACTCAATGTAAATACGACCACGCTCTGGAAATTATATTAAAAAACATTCAAAATAAATTATTAATATAAATCAATTTTTCTGCATTATAAATATTCGTTAGATAAGCTAAAATAACATCCAATAGCACATATGCTACATATAAGTCTAAAGCATTTTCATTTTAAACTGTTTAAAAAAATCCATACAGCTACATAATTCTATCCGAAATTACTTATGGATGTAAAATGTATATTTTTGTTTAGGTAGTATTAGGGTCCTCTAGAATTAAAATTAAGTAGTTTGTAGATAAATCATTTTCGTTTCGTGTAAGTGGCGTGCGTGCAGTCATTTAGAGGCTAGAGAGTTCACCTCGAACAAATTAACGTTAGTGAAACGCTTTCGAGTTGATATGCTATCCTTTCCACACTACAAATTTACTAAATAAACATGCAAAGAGAACATTTTATCTAACACTATAAGCCGAAACTAAAGTAACTACGTCACAAAATCCGGGAACTATACAAGTACGTGCCCTGTGTTGGTAAGTATCAAGAACTGTGCTCGAAGTTTCGTTTGGCAGAGTTTGAGCAACTTCGCTCGCATGAGTATGGTATTATATATGGTTTTAGTCAACCTAGTATGATTTTTTTAAGAAAAAAATATTGAGAACATTGTAGTATGACAGCGAAAATACCTGTGCATTGTTATCTAAATCGGATTCTAGCTGGACCCTAAGACTACTTACAAACATAGGTAAGTCATGTAGAAGCAAAATCAGCAACAACCATATCGATCTATATGTATGTTGCTGGTTTTGCTTTGACAGGCAATTTTCCCTTCCAGTTTTCCATCGGTACATTACCGCAAGATTTTATCGTCCTTATCCTCAATCAGAGGTGGCAGAGGTGTAAGAAAACCAGCAACACCCATATTGACCAATAGGAATGTTGTCGATTTTGCTTCTACATGACTCAAGTAACAAAATCATCTATAACAAAAATACGAGGTCCTAGGTTTGACTATTAGGGACTTTTTCATTAAATATTCACAATGGCACCCCGGAGTCTGAAATGGTGCTTTGTATAGTGTAATTACAGTAGCACCTACAGTTCGCGAAATGAGGGTGTACGTAGTACATCCCTAAACCCCTTACTGTTTGAAATGCTTTCAAATATTCCGTAGTTACGTGATCTATGCGTAGTCCTTCTAATATAAAATATTTCTTTTTTGAATGTATTCCATCACACCGTATCCCTTGCGAGGTTTACTGACAACACAGAGTCCCAACAGGTTTTTTCCTTACATACGTCTCTCGCTTCCTAATCTCTTACAGTAATCGTCTCCAACACTCGCCGGTTACGGAGACTTGACTTACCTGTTACATAACTCGTAAATATTCTTTTTACAGGAAAACACACTAATGAAATTCAATTGTTTATTAAAACATGAAATTCGCAGATCTCAAAAATATATATTTTCTAATACAATGGCGTGTATTCAACGCATTTCAATTTGTGTATTATGAAATAAATGATCGGTAGTCACGGCAGTATTATGAAAGGCGAAACCTTTTGTGGAAAGTAAATTTAAGTATCCAATACTGTTTAGCTTCTGTTATTTTTCTGAAAATATAATGATACATATGTTAGCCTAGTGGTTAGATCGTTGGAATGCAAAGTCAGAGGTCTCGGATTCAAACCCAGGCACGCACCTCTGTCTTTTTAAAAACATGTGCGTATTAAAAATTAACTATTATTTGCTTTAACGTTGAAGGAAAACATCGTGTGGAAACCTGCATGCCTAAGAGTTTCTCGAAGGTTTTTGAAGTTTGCCAAGCCGCACTGGGCTAGCATGGTACACTATGGCCTAAACCCTCTGAGCTTGGTAGGAGGCCCGTGCCTAACAGTGGGACGGTTTCTTAACAGGGCTAATAATATTAAATATACATAAGATACCTCTCACAACTAGTCAGAGGTACACATAGAACACCCAAGTTTTTCGAGGTATGTCGGCCCCGTTATACCAGGGTTCGGTATCCAATACTGATAAATGCACGGCGACTTTGGTCAATTTAGCGTAGTAGTTAAGAGATTAAGCCGATCGGCACACTGTGTCCTATAGTCGCAGGTACGATTCCCGCACGGGACAAATCTTCGCGTGACCTATATATATATTTATTACAGTCTGGGTATTTGTGTATGGCAATTCATGTTTGTAGACGCATACACGACACAGGAATAAATCCTAGTGTGGAGCTACGTTTTTTTTTAAAAAACTGTTATTTTGTGGGTGTATGTTTAAATATTACCCCTAAATTTCGTCCAAGTATTTTCGGTCCCAATGTATCCAGGATCCAATACTGTTTAACGAAATTGTTACTTTATACTTTACAAGGTTCGTGAATACTTTACAAAATACCATTTACGCCCTCTCTTTAGAGAAGTGAGCAGTGATGTACAAAGTACACCCATATTCGCTGCGGCGTGGCTTCAATGTAATATGGGGTAAGTCAGTCGTATCCTTCGGGTATCCAGTCGTATCCATTTCACACGTCTTTTGATATTTTTAGGTTTTCTCGGATATGAAGATTCCCACATGATATTTTCTTCATCCTACAAGAGGCAATCACACATCTGTTTAAAAATATCCAGAAATATCCAGCCTAAAACAGTCAGGAATTAAACTCTTAATATAGTAAATATATGACAGGCGTTCTATCACTACATAGTCACTGTTTCTTTAAATAAATAATAATTGAGAAATATTTATTAATGGAAAATATTGTAATACCAAACATTATAGAATATTCAGTGAGACTGCCAAATGCATGTTTTGTGGCAAAGTGTGGATTTCCAATTTATATTATACTAGTTTTGATCCGCAACTTCGTCCGCGTTGACTTCAGACAGGAAGCTAACATTTTTCCGGGTTAAAAAGTGTCCTATGTGTTAATCTAGGTAACAAACATCCAAATACCCAAACATACATACTTCACATTTATAATATTAGGAGGACTAGCAGTTACCCGCGGCTTAGCACTCGGTCGACATCAGCGCCACATACTTTTATATTACATCTGGAAAATATAGTTTTCTAACGGTAAAAGAATTATAAAAGTCGGTTCAGTAGTTTCCTAGTTAATCGATTGCCAACAAAGAAATATTTTAGATTATTACTATAAACAATACCTATTTCTATCTATCTATATCATTACGCCAGCTCTCTCGCGGGATAGGCAGAGAGTACAGAGTCCCAACAGGTTCTTTTCTTACATACCTCTCTGGCTTCCTCCACTTTCATAGTTCGTCTCATACACACTCGCCAGTTACGGAGACTCTTGACTTATTAATAACAACTTATTATTAGCTACAATTTCCAATTGATTATGATTATAAAACGTGCATTTTATGCACCCAAAGTAATAAAATAAATATCATCATAGAAAAACAAGCAATGTATTTCAATCATTGTTGAAATATTGTGCTTTTCGTTTTCCATGGTAACTATTTGCGGTGACCAGACGGTATCGTGCTGTGCGGTCATTGAGAGGACAATAAAATTAGTTTTATTGTATAAATTTCTATGAAGAGTTTGGTATTCTCATTTATGTTATTCAGCTGACGTTTTTGTGTTGATTTAAGGATGGCGTTAGAGGAAAAGTTTTGGTTGGTTTTGAAGTGTAATATATTCCTGGTAGTGAAGTCGGGATTCTAGACTTTAACACTTGTTTATTAAAAGGGGATAGTTGTAGCAACAAACTCCGGTCCCTTGTCTCTTCTATCAACATGCATGTCCTACCGCTAACAGCTACTCATCGCGCTGCGCATAGTTCTCCATCACTCCTAGATCTTATTCTCGTTTCGGACGCTAGCCATGTAGCTGCACACGGTCAGATTCCTGCTTCTTTTTCGTATCATGATCTGATATTCCTTTCCTATAAAATTCGCTCTCCAAAACGCTGTTCTAAATTTCTTTTCCTTCGCAGCTTTAAAGATATTAATACTGAGCAGTTAAGACTGGACGCGAGCAGTGTAGACTGGACTTCTGTTTATAAATGCGTTGACGTAAACGAAAAAGTATCTATATTCAATAAAACAGTGCTGGGTTTATATGATACGCATGCGCCGGTAAAAAAAGTGAGAGTTAAGCATCGTCCCGCGCCTTGGCTATCTGATACCATCAAGAAAATTATGGCTAAACGTGACAAGGCGAAGAGAAGGTACAGAAAGTTTCCTACAGATGTAAACTGGAGTCAGTACAAACAACTAAGAAACCGGTGCAATCGTATGTGTAGGGATGCAAAGAGGCGTCACATACACAGTTCCATTCAAAATTTCAATACAGCACAAGTTTGGCAATTTCTCAAGTCGTTTGGTGTTGGCAAAACCATTACTCCGAATGTTCCTAATGTGGACGTTAACGCATTAAACGCACACTTCTCCAAACCTCCAACTTCGGTTAAACATGACATAAAATCGTCTACTCTCAAGTATCTCTCCAATCTTCTCGTGCCAGTATGTGCTTCTTTCTCCTTCAGCCCGATTACGGAACAAGACATCAATAAATCCATCTTATCCATTTCCACGAAGGCGGTTGGTGATGATGGCATTCAAATCCAAATACTCTTACTTATCTTGAATGAACTTGGGCCTGTCATCACGCACATAATGAATTAATGAATTCTTCCCTGGAGACTAGCGTTTTTCCCGATATTTGGAAAAAAGCACATGTTCTCCCGTTACCCAAAACTCAGAACCCTTCGTCCTTATCCCATTTCTGACCTATCTCCATTCTTCCCTTGCTATCCAAGGTGCTCGAGAGTGTTGTTCAAGGTCAACTGTCTCTCTATCTCTCCTCTCATGGCATTCTAAGTCCTTATCAATCTGGTTTTAGACCAGGTCACAGTACAGTTACAACTCTAATCAAGATAACTGATGACATTAGACTGGCTATGGAAAATAGACTCCTTACAGTGTTAGTATTATTGGATTTCAGCAGTGCTTTTAATTCAGTTGATTTTGACATACTCTTAGGCACCTTATCTTCTCTGAATGTCTCCGCTCCGGTAATTTCGTGGTTTTACTCTTATCTTCGGGGCCGCTCCCAGTCAGTTCGCTTTGAAGGAGTTTCCTCTGATTGGTGCAATCTTACTGCGGGTGTGCCTCAGGGTGGCGTCCTTTCTCCTCTTCAGTTTTCAGTTTTTATAAACTCTGTTACTAAAGTGATTACTTCCTTCTATCATCTCTATGCCGACGATTTGCAGCTGTATCGACATTTTAAAATTGAGGAGCTTAATTATGCAATCAGCGTCATTAATGATGATCTAGAAAATATTAGCAAGTGGGCAAAATCTTTTGGCCTTCTTGTTAATCCGGCTAAGTCTCAAGCTATCATCATTGGTGGCAAATACTACATGAACGCACAAGTTATTAATTCACATTCTCGCCCTCCAATTGTGCTTGATTCTGTATCCATACCCTACTCTGACACTATTAAGAATTTAGGTATTTTTATGGACTCCAACCTTGCATGGAGCACTCATATTACTGAGGTAAGCAGAAGAGTCTACAGCTCCTTCCAGTCTCTCAAACGTCTTCAAAAGTTCTTGCCTTTCCAAACTAAAATTAACCTTGCTCAGTCTCTTCTCCTACCTCTTCTTGACTATGGAGATGTCTGTTTCCTTGATGCAACTGAAGAGCTAGTGAACAAGCTGGAACGTTTGCAGAATCTGTGCATCCGCTTCATTTTCGGATTGCGTAAATATGATCACGTATCAGAGTTCCGGGGAAAATTGAAGTGGCTGCCTATTCGGCGGCGTCAAGACTTACATGTTCTTTCTCTTCTCTACTCCATCCTCCATAGTCCTAAAGCCCCTATCTACCTACGTGAGCGTTTTGACCTTCTTGTTCCTACAGATAGGCCCTGTCGTAGTGCTACTTCTCTCCTTCTTCGTACTCCTCTTCATTCTTCCAGCCGATACGATAAGTCTTTTACTGTTCGTGGTATCCGTCTTTGGAACTCACTTCCACACGCCCTACGTGCGAGTTCATCTCTGGATGTTTTTAAGAGAAGAGTCAGGGAACATTTCCTATCTGTTTGCTAATTGATGCATACATACAACTTTTTGTACTATTTATGTATGTGTATGTAGGTATATTATATGTATGCAGTATTTGTGTAGTGTATGTAATTTATTTATAATTATGTTTAGGAATTTTATATATTTTCCTTTTTCTCTGAAATGTGTGATTGTATAACTGCCCTCTTATTTTTCTGTCTTATCTCTCAACACTCTAAGGTTTGCTGGTAGAGAACTCATATTCTGAGTTAAGCTCGCCTTTGTATATGACTTTTGAAAATGAAAATTACCTCTGTTCTGTATACAATAAAGAATAAATAAATAAATAAAATAAATAGACGTTTTTCTGTTAACATAATATTGGACAGTTATTGCATTGTCATCGGACTTACATAAGTATGCTAAATTTCAGCTCAATCAAAGTGCAAGTGCTTGAAAAATTGGACCACAAGTTTTGAACCGGAAATGCAGACAGACAGAAATACGAACATTTTTTAAATAAAAACTTTTAAAATCAAAACGCGGCAGATTTGGTAACATCCTGACGTTGTAGTAATCAGAATTTAAGGTGACCTTCTGTTGGACTTATTAAGGACTCTGAATTAATCTAACGACCATCACATGAAATGGCAACCAGACCAATCGCTTAACATGCTTTCGAAGGCAAAGTAAGAAGATAAAAATATAACGGTCACCCTCAGGCTGACCGAGCTAAACGCTGCTTAACCTTGAAGATCTCTACTAACACTGTCATACCGTTATGAGGGTCCTGAGGAGCGCATGTGAGTACATTTACAACTATCGGAACCATTTTTTATTTTATCTCGCCAATTGGCTTAAATAACTCTAATATTACGCTCTAAACGAAAAAGAAAGATCATATTTTACAAGCGTCAGGTAACTTTAGCGTCCAAAGTATTTTTTTCTTCCCATAAATTTTGGGGATGTAATAAATCATTTCTTTTGGCGAAACTTTAGCTAAATTATCAAGAGGTCTCTCAGTTTTCTGGTTTTGTTTTAATACTTAATTTGTGTCACATGCATACTTGTTCTTATACGAAACGAAGATTAGTTCTTAAAGAAAAAGATGTTGTTTGATATTCCTCGGTTTCTGCATTCTGATTGTTTTGCTCTAGGACATGTACACTACGAATTAAATTGTTAAGTAAAAACTTTTTAAGTACGCCCCTAAATCTTGTATTTTCTTCAGATCCTTTGCATCCAAAGGTTGCCTGGAAAAAATCACTATTGGTGATAAGGCCGCCCTTTGTTACACTATCTTTCAATTTGTAATCTTGCTTCTTTTATCTCCTCTTTGTATCACTGGTGGAACAAAAAAGTGTTATCTATCTATTAAATTCTTAATCATTATGTACCCATGACATTCATAAAACAATTCTTAAAACTTGTCAGTTCAAAATATTCCTCACATAGCATTTTAAAAGATAATCTCAAACAAAAATACGATCTTTTCGAACACAATGCAAATGCGCACACAAGATTTATAATTCCAAATATATTCCGAATAGAGCGAACACAAAAGATAAGTTCCTCACATATTCAGAGCAAAAAAAAAATATCTCTCCTTAACAATTCAGATGAGCCGAGATATTCGGGGAACTTTCATCCACGTAAAGTAGTATTAGGGATCTTCTATAATATACACAAGTTAATGTTCTGCTTTTTATTTAATTTATTTGTTTGTCTGTACATATATATCCTATATTTAAGTTTAATTAAATGTGATCATCAGCTGAAGGACAAGTCAAGTGTCATATAGAAAGAATGTCAGAAGAAAGAATGACAAAACAGATATACAATGCGAAAGTGGAAAGATGTAAGTAGCGGGGAAGACCTAGACTATCATACCATGACCAAATAGACTGAGTCTTATCTAAAGGTCAAGTCAAGAGTGTCCGTAAGCGGCGAGCGTGTATGAGACGAACTATGAGAGTGGAGGAAGGCAGAGAGGTATCTTAGGAAAGAACTTGTTTGAATTCTGTACTATCTGCCTACACCGCAAGGGCTCTGGCGTGATGATATAAATAGATAGATAGATGATGCAACCAGTTTATGTACCAAATAAATAAGTGATGAGATAAATGAATGAATGAAATGGTACCTACATGAAGCCTGATTTTTTTCTGATATCATTTTTAAAGCTAGTGGTAATAGGGAAAATCCTCGCGTTGCAAATTTAAGTGTTTGATTTTAAATTTAAATGCCGAGTTTTGAAATTCATCTCCAGTTTAAAATTTGAATACATGACTAACATTGGTCTACGCGTCAACTATTTTTACGTGTTGTAGAAACTTATAAGAATAATAAAATTAATATAAACAAAATATCCCCCACGCCGTGCCTATATCCCCCAAGCGGGGGTGGCAGAGGTGTACTGCGTAATCCCACTTTTCGCCGACGATGTTAGGTCCCATCTAATAGGGGGTGAGCCTATTGCCGGGCACAATTTCAGACTCCGGACTGGAAGTTTTCATTAGAAAAACTACATTTGTCTGACCTAGGACTTGAACTCAGGACCTCATCACAAAGCGATGCGTTTTGCCACTAGACCAACAAGGCAGTCTTTTAAACTTATATTTGACTCTCAGTAATATTGTATAATAGCTGTTACCCGCGGCTGCGCACGGGTTTATTTTGTAATTTGACTTAGGTAGGTAGGTCTTTCAGGGACAGCCCAGATACTGTATATTATTTCAAGACCTAAAATACCTCCATACTAAGTTTCTTTAAAATTGTTACAATGGAGTTATAAATACCATCCCGCAGGAATCGTGCATTTTCCCGGGCTAAAAAGTAGCCTGCAATAACTTCTAAAAAGTCCTCAATTATCAAGGATTGTATCTATTTTTAAAAGCTTAAATCCTACAACTTGGTTCCTGTGAAGAATTTTGATTTGAAGTACCTCAGGCTAAAAGTGTCAATCAGCGAGACGTTAAGAACCCTAAAGCATGCATGCCCGCACCAATGATTCCACAAATGCATGTGTAAATTCATCATCATCATCATTTCAGCCTATACTTGTCCACTGCTGAACATAGGCCTCCCCAATCGCTTTCCAGCGTAACCGGTCCGATGCCACCTGCATCCAACGATTTCCTGCGATTTTCACAAGATCGTCGGTCCTTCTGGCAGGCGGTCGTCCTACGCTGCGCTTGCCAATACGTGGTCTCCACTCTAGAATCTTTCTGCCCCAACGCCCGTCCGATCTTCGCGCTATGTGGCCAGCCCATTGCCACTTCAGCATGCTAATCCTGAGGGCTATGTCCGTGACCTTGGTTCTTCTACGAACCTCCTCATTCCTGATTCGATCACGTAGAGAAACGCCGAGCATAGCTCTTTCCATAGCTCGCTGAGCAACTTTGAGCTTTTTTATGAGACCTATTGTAAGAGACCACGTCTCTGATCCATATGTCATCACTGGTAACACACATTGACTAAAAACTTTAGTCTTTAGGCACTGAGGTATTTTGGATGAGAAGATGTTGCGCAGTTTCCCGAACGCTGCCCAGCCGAGTTGGATTCGTCGATTGACCTCTCTCTCAAAGTTGGACCTACCTAACCGGACTGCCTGTCCCAGGTAAATGTATTCGTCGACAACTTCAAGAGTAGAGTTCCCAACGGTGAGTGCGGTGGGTACGACATGGACATTAAACATTATTTTTGTTTTGTCCATATTCATTTTAAGACCCACTTGTTGGGATACTCTATTGAGGTCACCGAGCATTCGTCCTAGATCTTCCAGCGACTCCGCCATGACCACAATGTCGTCGGCAAATCGAAGGTGAGTGATGTATTCGCCATTAATGTTGATGCCAAGTCCTTGCCATTCCAAGAGCTTGAAGGCGTCCTCTAAGGTGGCCGTAAACAGTTTCGGAGAAATGACGTCTCCCTGTCTTACTCCTCTTTTTATGGGGATCACCTTCGTGCACTGCCCCTGTACTCGGACTGACATGGTGGCGTTATTATACAAGCACTTCAACATTTCGATGTACCTATAGTCAATGCGGCATCGCTGGAGAGATCTAAGAACCGCCCAAGTCTCGATCGAATCAAAGGCTTTCTCATAGTCCACAAACGCCAAGCATAGTGGCCGATTATACTCCTCAGTCTTCTGTATAACCTGCCGCAGCGTATGTATGTGGTCTATGGTACTAAAGCCTTTCCGGAAACCGGCTTGTTCGGGAGGCTGGAAGTCATCAAGCCTTCGTTCGAGACGATTCGTAATGACTCTCGAAAACAACTTATAAACATGGCTCAGCAGTGTGATGGGCCTATAGTTCTTCAATAAAGAATTATCACCTTTCTTGAAAAACAGCACCACCACACCCCTGTTCCATGCTTCTGGCGTTTTCCCTTCAAGCAAGACGGAATTAAATAGCCTCTGAAGGACTTTAAGTACCGGCGATCCGGCCGCCTTCAGAAGTTCTGCAGTAATTCCGTCTTCACCCGGCGCTTTGTTGTTTTTTAGTTGTTTGAGAGCCATCCTAATTTCGCACAGGCTGATGTCCGGGATATCTTCAGTGCAGTGTTGGGTTAGCTTGGCTCTTGGGTCTTTTACCAAGTCAACAACAGGTTTAGCTACTGAGGTATATAACTGTCCATAGAACCTCTCTATCTCCCTGAGCACCTCTGACCTATTTGACGTTACGTTTCCGTCCTCGGTCTTCAGCTTCGTCAACTGGCTCTGCCCAATAGACGCGTCTCTTGCGAATACTTTAGAGCCCTTGTTCTGCTCTATGGTCTCCTCAATACGCCTTGCATTGAAGGACCGTAAGTCGTGTCGCAAGGACTTCAATATCTGTCCATTAAGCTGCCTATAGGACTTAGCATCATCGGAGGTTTGGAGCGTCATGGAACGTCGCTCAGCCATGAGGTTTCGGGTGTAGTCAGATAGTTTTTGAGGCCTATTTTTACGGTGGGTCTTAAAATACTTGGACCCGACCGTATGAACAGTCTCTACCAGCCTGTTGTTGATTTCGTCCACTAATGCGCTGCTGTCTAGCAATTCGAAGCGGTTTGACAATTCGAGTTGAAAGTTCTCGGGGTTTTGGATATATGCATGAGTAGGTCGGAGCGTAGACTTCATCAGACGCGATCTTTCCATTTTGACATTAATATTTAATGTGCCTCTGACCATTCGGTGATCACTGCCGGTTTTTACCCTATGAATCACGGAGACATCATTAAATATTTGTCGCTTGGTGCTCATGATGAAGTCTATCTCATTTTTTGTGGAACCATCAGGGCTCATCCAGGTCCATTTCCTAAGAGGCGGCTTCTGGAAGAAAGAGTTCATCATAAAGAGTCCCTCTTTCTCCAGAAATTCGGCCAGCCTCTGACCCCTGGGGTTGCGCTGCCCATATCCAAATTGCCCCACTCTCAGCTCATCATCGCCCCGTTGGCCCAGCCGCGCATTGAAGTCACCCATAACTACTGTAAAATGTGCTTTGGAAGTATGTATGGCTCTACTAATGTCCTCATACATAACTTCGACCTCATCATCTGAGTATGCCGAGGTCGGTGCGTAGACCTGTATGACCTTCAGCGAATATCTTTTGGATATTCTGAGTATCAGGTACGCTACCCTGCTCGACACACTGGTGATGGACACAACGTTGTTTATGAGTGACTTGTGGACGATAAATCCGACACCACCTTGGGACTGCTGTTCGCCCTCCCGGTAGTAAAACAAGTTGCCGGATTTTAAGGTTATCGTGTCCTCGCCCTCTCTTCGGACCTCCGATAAACCAACAATACTCCACCGCAACTTGTTTAACTCTTCTTCCAGCTCAACTAGCTTCTCATCTGTCCTCAATGTGCGTGCGTTGTATGTCACCAGGGCCAATTTTCGGTTTTGGTGGTAGCCGAATCTCTGCCGGAGATTCTTAGCACCCCTTGTCCTGTCGTTACCATGGCTGCTACCGTGGCCAGGACGAACAGGACCGCCGGGGACTAGGGGCCTGGTTTTCCTGCTTTCTTCCATAATTGGGGGTGTTTGCCATACTCGCCACGCTTGGCAGGCGGGTTGGCGAGCGCAGTTATTGGTCGTCGAAGTGTTAAGGGAACGCTGCTGCCCATTCCCTAGTTTTCCCTTAGTCGCCTTGTACGACACCCGATGGGATGAGATGGGTTGGTCCTATTCTAAGCCGGGAACCACGCGGCAATGTGTAAATTAATGCCTTATTAATAAATACATTAGTTTACATTGCGCGAATAAAACGCGCAGCGCTGTACTCAAATGTCGCGCGTTCGACGAACGTGACTACGGATGTCTTTAGCGTCACTTCGCTATATTTTTAGATATGTTATGGCTGTTCCTTCACGTATTCGAATAAAGTTTCATGTTCAAGTTTCGTGATGATACAACGATTGTTTTGTTACAGCAATACTTAGTCAAAAATACTGATAGAAACATATGAACTTTGTTCTTACCAAGTTGTCTCTAAATGACAATTTCGTTAAGAGATTATTTTGTTACTTTCACATGTATTAGGATAAACTTTTCCGCTTAACGAATCAACCGAAATTCCTGAAACTTGCTTAATGTTTTGTTTTGTTCTTCTTTTATTTATCACATTTCATGTTTTATTCATCACATATTTTACAAGCTTTCATTTAACTTGCTCTGTTCACATGTCTGTCTTTCTGGTTCACATTTTGCTATCCATTTTTGAAGCACTTGCAGGCATCCGATTGAGCTGAAATTGGTCATAAATATGCATGTAACTTCAATGACAATGATTCAATATGGAACCATGGAGCTGGTCTAGTGATGTATTCGGAAGTTGGCCATAAGAACATGTCTATCACACAACACAACTCCCTAGTCTTCGGATTAGTTTAAACTCGGATATTGACCTGGATGACGTTCAGGGTCTGATTCTGCCGTGCTTAAGGTTATATAATAATTGTTTTTAATACTTTAAAAATACCTTTTTGAAAACAAGCTTTTATAGTAAAAATACAACGAAGATGTTAGTAGTTGAGGAGTTCCTATCGCTTCTTTTCAACTCCATCATCAGGCCCTGGACATCACCCGGGTCTAAAGTACTTGTCAAAACAAGTCCAACGAGCCCAAACACGGCGGGGCCATATTGAGTTGGGTGATTGTATTGACCACCTTACGGTTTCATCATCAGATCCTGAACAAGCCTAAACACGAAGGGGCTACGTTATATATTTCACATGTTCCTATCAGACTCCATCATCAGACCAGCTCCATGGTTACTTTATTATTGCACTGCCGCCGACTTTACATATGCATACCAAATATCAGCTCAATCGGGTATCAGATTGTGCAAATGCTCGAAAAATGGATTACAAGATTTAAACCAGAACGACAGACAGACAGAGAAACAAATATTTTAAGTTAAGTCAAAGCTTGTAAAATGCATGACGGAGTCAATTGGAAGAACAATGAGGCAAGTGAAGTAAACGCTTGTTAAACTTGCCCTTCCGTCAATTTGATCTGCACTGAAATCTAATAGGCTATCTTTAATTCTTAATTCCACGCAGCCAATATTTAAACCTCCAGACCAAGCTGGTCCTGATACATCTCTCGCTTTCTATTACTAAAACAACTTCAGTAAAAGTTACAAACCAATCTCGCAATACAAATTGAACTAGTTCATTAGTTCATTCAAAACTAGTAACTCACAATTTAATTGCTTTGGCACTGCAACGATCACAATCAAAATTATATTGAACTGCAAACCGTGATAAAATTTTGCTTACAAGTTTCACACTCAGCTCGAAACTTCTATGATTACTTTGCCCTCGAATTTATTAGTTGAAAATTATTGTTGGATTTGAAATGCGATTGAAAGCGAGCTAGTTTATTACCAGCTATATGTGGTTGAGGTGCAGACGAGACCTTTGCTACGAGTGAGGTTAAACGGCATTCGACTCGATCAGTTTGATATGGGTCATCATTTGTGGCATTTTTTTATTCAAGCGCCTCCATTGTTCGGAAGGTATGTTAAGCCGTTTGTGTCGGTTACTCCTGAATGTGGAAGTCGTTAAACCAAGGTATTGCTACAAATCGCACTAAGTTATCGTGGTGGAATATAAACCTATGCTCTGGCACTGCCATTAGGTAGAGAAGGTCTCCCTCGGTCGTGGGACAGTAAGGGCTTATTTACTTAATTTTATAGGCTTGAATAGGCGATTTTATAGGCGTGAATTACATAAAGTAAAAAAATTACTTTATGAACTAACCATCACAATTTTTAAGATGTTTCAGTTATGCTTGCAATCTATATCCAGTGCAATATGAAGCGACAGTCAGAAATCGACGTTTTTATGTTGTTTTAAATCTTTTTAAGGTTAATTAGAATAGACTATAGCTGCCCACTATTTACTATTTAATTGTAAAATAGGTTTTCATGCCTATTTCAGATACCAGTCTCAATAAACTAATGTAAATTATAACATATATGTTGATATACACTGATAAAACTAAGATTTTAATCATTATTATACATTAATTTGCTTATAGGAATTGTGCAACGTACCGCGTAAAATGACGTTGACGGACGATTTGGTGCAGTACTTAAGCCGTTCCGTCCACTGTGTCGAATAGTAACGGGTTCGATTCCCGGTCGGAACAAATCTTAGTGTGACCCACAATTATTTGTTTCGGTCTGGGTATTTGGGTATGTGGGTATGTGCATTTTCATGTTTGTAAACGCACTCACGACACAGGAATAAATCCTAGTGTTAGTTAAGGTTTTTTTTTAAGAAGAAGAAGCAAAAATATCTTTGCTCGAGTGTACACATAACAAAACGCTTGTCCAAAGTTCACTCTAGTTTGAGCCGACAAGGCTCACAGGATTTGGTTGTATCATTAATTTGGTAAGGACTTAGGGTAGATAGGCCCAGGACGGCGAAGAATGTCACAAAAGGAAGGAAGCTTATGCTCTGCAATGGGCTACAGAAAGTTGATGATGGTGGCATCGGACCGGCTGCGCTGGAGAGCGATTGGGGAGGCCTATATTCAGCAGTGGACAAGAATAGGCTGATATGATGATGATGATCATAAAAATACACATTAAACTAAATAAAATAAATGAATTTTCTCTTAAAAGCCCCGCCTTCTGTGCGGTTGGAAACGCTTTTAAATTACTTCCGATTTGCATTCTGACGCTTCAACAATCTCATTTTGGTGAGAAATAATTCGGACAAAACTGACATTCCATTTCAATTCGGCCATCCACTTTTCAGGAATAAAAATGTAAATAGAAAATGTACGGGCCGCCGCAAATGGTCCGCCTTATGAATTATTTAACGCGCCGAATAAAATTAAGGGTTTACCTGTAGACTGTTGGTTACACTTTAATGTTTGCGGTACTTGTAATTGGACTTAATTTGGGTGAAAATTTCACTTTGTAATGCTAGAAATTGATGTAAATATCATACTTATATATTTTTTTTAAACGTAGCCTCACATCAATATTTATTCCTGTGTCGAGAGTGCGTTTTACGAATATGAAAATTCACATACACAAATAATTGTGAGAGACCAGACCGAAACAAATAATTGTGGGTCACACAAAGATATGTCCCGTGCGGGCATCGAACCCGCGACTATTTGCCAGTGGGCGGAGTGGCTTAATTTCTTAACCACTGCGCCGAACCGTCCGCATAAATATATGACACCAAATAACTTGCTTGGTATTTGACAACGTACCGACGTAAAAATAAATAAAAAAAACATACCGTCACGCTTATATTCTTACATAGTTAGTGCAGAGGTGTACTATCTGTACTTATATATCACTGATGATGTTAGCTCCCAACAATTATCTACACTTCTAAAATAATGGGAGAGAGCCGAAAGCCGTCATATCGTACTCGCTATATTTGTGTGTGTGTGTGTGTGAATGATCTACGCTGTTGACCGCGGGGCCTTTACAGCTTTACCGGACAAGAGGGCGAGCGTACAACCACTGCTCTCGGGCAGGCTCTGCTCAAGGGGCAACTAGCTCAAGGGCGCCTCAAGGAGCAACGGCCTCGGCTTGGGCAGTCGCTATGGGGGAGTGCGTATACGGTGTACGGTGTATACGGTGTCTCGCCGTGGTGCTCAGCACCTGACGGCAGGCAAGGGATTCTTCGACCTCGCCGGCGAGGTTGGTGTCTGATCGTGTGTGCGGTATCTGTATCCGAAGGAAGGATTGTAATTCCAGATTGTAGACTGTGAACTTTACGATATAAAAATTGCACTTTGTCCTGGTAAGAATTTGAACCCAAGCAAGGTCTTCGAATAGACGATTGACCACTCAATACGCTACTAGAGCATAAAGGTAGCTTAGATCTACATAACAGTACATAAGTACTGTTAATTCAAATTACTTTAATATGTGGTTTCGGGCGTCTTTTTAGTAATATTGGGGCTTAGAAAGTATAAATGTGATGAATGTCGTATGAAACTCAAATCTTAAGTTATTTCAAATAAAGTGTGGTTCTGTTCACTCCATCACAAATTGAGCCCAAATTCATAAAATAAAATTAGTTATTATACTGCCTGGCGTGTGTGGTGACTCGCCCGTGCGGTCAGGTCAATTAAAGCGCAACATACTATTTACTTATCCACCGCGTGGTAGGTTAGTCTTCGCTTCGACTTAGGCATATTCTAATGGGTAAAAATACGAACTGTAAATATTTTAAGTAACGTAGACTGCCTCGTTGGACTGGTGGCAAAGCGTATCGCTTTGTGATCACGAGGTCCTGGGTTCAAATCCTAGGTCGGACAAATGTAGTTTTTCTAACGAAAAATTCCCAGTATGAGTCCGGAGTCTGGAATTGTGCCCGGTATATGGCAATAGGTTCGCCCCCTATTACATGGGACCTAACATCGTCGGCGAAACGTGGGTGTACTCAGTACACCTCTGCCACCCCCTCTGGGGAATATAGGCGTGACGGTAGAATAATTAAATAATTATTACGTATTTCATATATTCCGCGAGAATACACATCAACGCTATGTATATTGACGCAACTAGATCAAGACCACACAGGCACGCATAGTGCATGATGGCTTTGACCTAGAGTCGTCAGATGGAAAGAGCTTCCCTTGAATATATTCAACGCCGGATTTAAAGTCAAGAGAGGTAGGTGAGAGAGCCACGGAGAACGATCGAAAAGTTGCTCTACCAAAAATATTTGTCAGTCTTCTTTCGCATTGATTTCGAGATGTTCATACTATTGCGTATACACTTACCTGCTCACTACCGTGGATTAAATTCTGTACGTGGTTGTTTGCGTATGTGAAGTTCATATTTGTAAACACAACTACGTTACAGGAGTGATTGCTAGTGTGGGGTTATGTTTTACATAAAAATAAAACACGCCATCCGAGAACAATGGCCGGCGTAAACTGATTTTGTCTTCCGGCAGTGTGTAGGTACGAGAACTAGTCTATGAGTAGGAGTAGTGTGCTATCGTTGCACGATTGTATGAAGTTTTGACTGTTGGGATATTTTATCTATCTTCTTCCAAGAGACGTTAACCACAAGAACACAGATAACATAATGAAAACAGGTGAGCATCTCTCTCTCGGCAGGTCTCTAAACGCTTCCGGAAGGCCGCGTAGAGTGCGCGTCAGTGTCCATTAATTTTATTTGGACCTCACTATTTGGAGCTAATACTAAGATCCTCTACTGCAACCTTAGCATGAAGACATTGACGTTAGCGTAACGCTATTGAGAAAGCGTGCTGCCACGTTCATCTGTATTTAGTAAATTTGTTGCGTGAAATGGATGACATATCAACTCCATAAGCGTCATGCTTACCTCAATGTCTTCATGCTAAGTCTTTTGTTTATTTATATTAACTGTAGCAGAACAAAAGTCCTTAATTATCGCCACGATGACCACTTTTGTGGTATTGGCTCGTGTTGGGTTCACTCAAGTGGTTGTAGAGCATCTTTCTCTACGTAACATTAGAGCGCTCTATATCTTTGAATAGCCGTCTGTAGGGCCACGGGTTCTAGATATTTTTAACAAGAATGTCACTGCCACAAATAATATGAAGGCGTTATTAAAAATACCTAACAGTTATTTATTTATTTAACATCTATTTATAGATGAAATAAAACTATTTTACGGATTTTATCGCAGTTTTTTTTTTTTTTTAGTTCCCGACGTTTCGAGTGCTTTGCAGCACCCATGGTCACGGGAGGGACTGAGGTGTTAGACGTCCAATAGGCATAGTTGTTCACGGTGTCCCCTCAAACTTCTTAATTATTTTTGTTGTTGTTGGTGCGATCTACGCAGAATGAGCTCACGGTGTCTTGAGGTCTTGCAGTGTTATGCTTGTTTTTGGATTTGATTATATTAATTACCGGATCCCAAGACGATGGAAGCACCCAGCCATCTTCTCTATTGAAATAAGGATGTTTTTTAATTTCAATAGCCTCGCGAACCATCCTTGGTAGGAATCGGTGTTCTTTCACGAGGATTTGTGGTCTATCAAATCTGATGTTATGGCGGGTACGGTCAAGGACATGTTCACAGACTGCAGACTTCTTTGAGCGACGGTGTTTTAGGTCAGCTATGTGTTCTTTAACCCGAGTTTTTACCGGTCTTTTTGTTTGTCCTATATTAGAGAGACCACATTCACAATCAAGCTTGTAAACTCCTGCATCTTGTAGAGGGATCTGACACTTGACAGATGGTAAAAATTGACTGATCTTCTTCGGCGGCTTATAAAATGTTTTTAATCGAAGCACGCTTCAAGATGTAGCCAATCTTGTCCGTGACTCCTCTCATGTAAGGTAGTACAGCAGGGAGACGCTCAACTGTGGCTGGTTTCACTCGGTCACTGTGACGTTGGCGTGGGACTCGAAGCTTATTGTCGTGCAGGACTTGCTTGACATGTTGAAGCTCGGCAGCCAGATGTTTCTTGTCACAGATCCCTTGTGCTCTCTGAAACAAAGATTTACCCACGGTAGCTAACTGTGTTGGATGGTGGTGAGAATCACCGTTTCAGTACCTATCAGTATGGGTCGTTTTACGATAAACCGTATGGCTTAAGGTGTTGTTGGGGTTATGGATTACTAACACATCTAGGAAAGCTAGGGAATTGTTTGCCTCCAACTCTCTCTCAACTGTATCTCCCATTGTTGCCGATATATTCATGGAAGACTTTGAGAAGACAGCCCTTCGGACCTCACCTGTAAAGCCAAGTTTCTACAAGCGGTACGTAGATGATACTTTCACAATATTACCATCTGACAAAATTCATGTATTCCTGAATTATCTTAACTCCATTAACCCTAAAATTCAGTTTACAATGGAGTTGGAGGCAAACAATTCCCTAGCTTTCCTAGATGTGTTAGTAATCTTTTACCCCAACAACACCTTAAGCCATACGGTTTATCGTAAAAAGACCCATACTGATAGGTACTTAAACGGTGAATCTCACCACCATCCAACACAGTTAGCTACCGTGGGTAAATCTTTGTTTCAGAGAGCACAAGGGATCTGTGACAAGAAACATCTGGCTGCCGAGCTTCAACATGTCAAGCAAGTCCTGCACGACAATAAGCTTCGAGTCCCACGCCAACGTCACAGTGACCGAGTGAAACCAGCCACAGTTGAGCGTCTCCCTGCTGTACTACCTTACATGAGAGGAGTCACGGACAAGATTGCCTACATCTTGAAGCGTGCTTCGATTAAAATATTTTATAAGCCGCCGAAGAAGATCAGTCAATTTTTACCATCTGTCAAGTGTCAGATCCTTCTACAAGATGCAGGAGTTTACAAGCTTGATTGTGAATGTGGTCTCTCTTATATAGGACAAACAAAAAGACCGGTAAAAACTCGGGTTAAAGAACACATAGCTGACCTTAAACACCGTCGCTCAAAGAAGTCTGCAGTCTGTGAACATGTCCTTGACCGCACCCGCCATAACATCAGATTTGATAGACCACAAATCCTCGTGAAAGAACACCGATTCCTACCAAGGATGGTTCGCGAGGCTATTGAAATTAAAAAACATCCTAATTTCAATAGAGAAGATGGCTGGGTGCTTCCATCGTCTTGGGATCCGGTAATTAATATAATCAAATCCAAAACCAAGCATAACACTGCAAGACCTCAAGACACCGTGAGCTCATTCTGCGTAGATCGGACCAACAGCAACAAAAATAATTAAGAAGTTTGAGGGTACCCCGTGAACAACTATGCCTATTGGACGTCTAACACCTCAGTCCCTCCCGTGACCATGGGTGCTGCAAAGCACTCGAAACGTCGGAAACTAAAAAAAAAAAAAAAAAAACCGCGATAAAATCCGTGAAATAGTTTTATTTCATGTGTAATATTCGCGTAAATCTAAGAACCCAATATCTATTTATAGCATCACGCTAGATCCCTTGCGGGGTACAGAGTTCCAACAGGTTCTTACAGACCTCTTTGGCATTCTCCATTTTTATAGTTCGTCTCAATGTATAAGAAGAACTATAAAAATGGAGAATGCCAATGCTGGGTGGTTACGAAGATTCTTGACTCGCCCTATATTACATCATGCAAAAAGTACGATATAATATTAATGAATTAAAATTTACTATCCCACTGCTGGGCAAAAGTCTACTCTTACAAAGCAAGGTGTGAGAGAGAATAGGTACTCCACCGCGTGGACCCAGTAGGCGGATAGGTGGAGGCAGGTTCGTGGCCACACGCTATTGGAACATATCAAGGCACCCGTGGGATTTCCGACTTGATTTAACGACTAAATATATATCGATCTTTACTAATAGTTTGCAGTGATATGAAACATAAACGAGGATTACAAGATTGGAAACAGTTTTACGGCAAAAATGCTTCATTTGTATTTGAATCTCGATCATTCACCAGTCAGTATACAAAGGCGCTAATCGTTCAGAATAAGCAAAGCGCTTCATAGTTCATTCCAATCTGAAACTGAGTCTCGAACTTACATCAACTAAACTTGCTGTCTTATAGAACGAAAGAATACGCGACGCCATGTCGGTCGGTCGGCCGACTGTGATTGAATTTTGCACTGTTTCAGGTACAATGATCGAATCTGAACAGTGAAACACTTTTCAATGTCTATTAACGACTACTATATGAGCTGGTAACCGAAATCAATGATTTAAAGTGCCATCCATACTATGGAGAGGCTTGTAGTACCTATAATGAAATACCATCTCCATATATACGTTTTCGTGTCTGGTGAAGGTTGCAAATAAAAGTTGGATGAAGTCGGTGGTCGTGATGGTCTTTGTGGAAGTCTTTGACCATTGTAGTGCACGACTTCCATTTGAAGATACATACGAACATTTAAGCAATCAGCTGATCACCCAAATGTATGGAATTTTTGTTTGATTTCCTTCAATTTCAACCAGTTGCTTCTATCTATCTATATTATCATGCCAGATCCCGTGCGGGGTAGGCAGGGACTACATAGTTCCAACAAGTTCTTTGCTCACAAACTTCTCTGGCTTCCTCCACTCCCACAGTTCGTCTCGTACACATTCGCCGCTTACGAGGAGTCTTGACTTTCCCTTTGGATAAGACGGGGTCTAGTTGGTGATGGTAAGGTAGTCTAGGTCTCCCCCAGTACCTGTTCTATATTTGCTTTGTCATTATTTCTTCCGACATTCTTTCTATATGCCCGAACCAACGAAGTAGACCTTTTCTCATCTTTACACTTGCTTCAATAACTGATAATGTAGAATTTTATACGGTCATTGACAATATTTCTGTGCTTATATTTGAGTTGTCTACTCAAGTAGCTGTTGAACTGCGGTGACAATTGTACAGTTTTGCTATTTGGTGTCATTTCCATCAATAACAAAGTATGTATTTTTATAATCATATTGGGTCTCCATATTAGTAAATTACACATGAAGTACTATCTTACTGTGTAAATAACAAGAATGAATACCGTCATGCCTAAATTCCCCAAGCAGTAGTGGCAGACGCACTTTTCACCGAAGATATTAGGACCTATGTAATAGAGGGCAAAACTATTGCCATTTACTGGGCACAATTCCAGACACCGGCATCATACTGGGAATTTTTCGTTAGAAAAACTACATTTGTCCAACCTAGGATTTGAACCCATGACCCTGTGATCACAAAGCAATGCGCTTTGCCACTAGACCAACGAGGCAGTCTTCAGGTGTATTATACTAATATCTTCGGACCAAGCTTTTTTAAAAATCATGCACATGCAGTTTAGGAATGATATGATATATAACGCCTAAGTAATTAAGATATAGACAGGATAAGCTGAGGACGCTACATACATGCCAACACATGAATGTAACCGCAGTGAATACGTGTCAAGATGGTGCGCTTCGGGTCGATGTGTAGCTAACCTCAACCGATTAGCCATTTCGGACGGGTTACTAAAGCTTCATCAAAGTACATAATACCTATCTATATCATCATGCTAGTTCCCTGGTGGTGTAGGCAGAGAGCATAGAGTTCCAAGAGGTTTTTTCCTTATGTGCCTTTCTGACTTTCTCCCTGGTTACGGAGACTCTTGACTTAAAATATAGGTAAAGTGTACTCTGACAAACTATTGGTAAGCTGTAAGCATTGGCTTATCGAATGAAATTTGCTACACAGCGACCCGAAACGTGCCATCTTGACCCGTATTTACTGCGGATACCCTGCCTACCCCGCAAGCGATTTGGCGCGATATAGATAATTTTCTTTTTCATTTTCCAGTAGACTTATTTCTTGTTGTTGCTTCAACGAAAAAATATAATATTACAAAGGGAACCTTTATAAAATGTGGCGACAAACTTACTCCCAAATCTACCCCAATAAATCATGGCTTTTGTTATAAACGGGTTTCCTTTGTTTCACTATGAACTATGTTCATAGACCTTTGTCGTTATCGACCAAAATCTTACACGGAAACAATGAGTTGGTTTAATTTATTTTCTTTTAAGGCCCTCATAGTGCTGTGAAACTGCTACGGTCTAGTAATTATCGAGGTTTGCAGCGTCCGGCTCGGTCAGTTTCAGATAGGTTTATGGTGGTTCCGTATACGAGCGTTTTCGTGTTTCCAAACACGTTTAAAAGTACGCCCCGGTTACCGCTGAATCATCTCCGTAGTGACATGCCCACATGCTGTAAATTGATTTGTTTTGTTTTTAAATGCGTAGCCCCACGAGGATTACTTCTAGTGTCGTGGGTATGTTTACAAACATAAATAATTCACATACACAAATACCCAAACCAAAATAAATAATTTTGGGTCATACAACACGACGGACTATTTAGCGCAGTGCTTAAAAGCTTAGGCGGCTCCTCCTACTGTGTCTCACAGTCGCGGGTTCGATTCCCGCACCCAGAACCAAATGGAAAAAAATAGAGAGCACAAGGATATCTAAAAGCACAAATTACTTCACGATATTGCATACCCGGCGTATGCAAATCCACGCGCCTCGCCTGGCACGTTATAATAACAGTAAAATGTAAATGGCGTTCCACCGAGAGCGATCATGTGGCGTACTGTGCTACAAATTGAGCATTTTCTGAGCGAACATACTTATATAGGGCACAATAGAGTAGGTTTACTCAAGATTTAATAACTGGACGACGAGAAGGATTTCGTTTTCTACTTTTTTTTTTTGTTTTTTTAAAAACAGCCCCACTCTAGGATTTATTCCTGTATCGTGGGTGCGTTCACAAACATGAAAATTCACAAACAGATACCCAGACCAGAACAAATAATTGTGGATCACACAAAGATTTGTCCCGTGCGGGAATCGAACCCGCGACTATTAGACACAGTGGGCGGAACGGCTTAAGCTCTTAACCACTGCGCTAAATTGTCCGTCCGTTTTGTTCCCGTGGATTCCGCTAGAGGCGATTTCTTAAAGATTTAAACTACTAAGACATCAAGGTTAAATGATCGGAAAGATATCATAAGAAAGAGGTAACAGTACCGAATTTCTCTGTGTACTGTGTTCGGTGTTGATTCTATACTAAAATTTAGGTTCAGTATCTCCTAAGCATAGCCGCCTGTACATCACCGCATTAAATCGATAGATGCCACATCTGCTCGTACCATCCACCCTGCACTCTGTACATACGAATATGCAATACGCTGCTCTAACGTACACACACTGTCTGCCGATAAATTTGCCATTTTCACAACGGCCGCAGCATAATAACTGGCTTTTTAGCGAATCTCCTAAAGGCCAGCCAAGTGGAAAAGGTTTTGTTTTTATACTCTGCCGCATTGGTGACCTCCCACGTGGTTTAGTTCCTTCCGCTTTGCTCTGCACAACCAGACGCTCTATGAAGTTGCTGTCACGCCTTGAAATATGGGCGAAAAATTTGAGTATGCGAGACTATACTAGTGCTGATAAACGCTGTTTGATGCCGAATTCTTGGAGTATGGAGACATTCATGCAAAATTCGGTCCATAATATCTCAACCATTTTTTTCTAGCAACACAATTCCAGAGCATATTTTCTTCTTTTACAGTTCTCGCAATGTCCAAGTCTCTGCAGCGTCTAAGAATATGCGATGTTTTTTATATTGTGCATTATGTTGTGATCGTAAATAAATAAATAAATAATAAATGGAGAGTACGAGTGTTCGTACGAGCCTAGTTACTATCATCATCATCATCATCATCTCAGCCTATACTTGTCCACTGCTGAACATAGGCCTCCCCAATCGCTTTCCAGCGTAACCGGTCCGATGCCACCTGCATCCAACGACTTCCTGCGATTTTCACAAGATCCTCGGTCCATCTGGCAGGCGGTCGTCCCACGCTGCGCTTGCCAATACGTGGTCTCCACTCTAGAATCTTTCTGCCCCAACGCCCGTCCGATCTACGCGCTATGTGGCCCGCCCATTGCCACTTCAGCTTGCTAATCTTAACGGCTATGTCGGTGACCTTGGTTCTTCTACGAATCTCCTCATTCCTGATTCGATCGCGTAGAGAAACGCCGAGCATAGCTCTCTCCATAGCTCGCTGAGCAACTCTGAGCTTTTTTATGAGACCTATTGTAAGAGACCACGTCTCTGATCCATATATCATCACTGGTAACACACATTGACTAAAAACTTTAGTCTTAAGGCACTGAGGTATTTTGGATGAGAAGATGTTGCGCAGTTTTCCGAACGCTGCCCAGCCGAGTTGGATTCGTCGATTGACCTCTCTCTCAAAGTTGGACCTACCTAACCGGACTACCTGTCCCAGGTAAATGTATTCGTCGACAACTTCAAGAGTAGAGTTCCCAACGGTGAGTGCGGTGGGTACGACATGGACGTTACACATTATTTTCGTTTTGTCCATGTTCATTTTAAGACCCACTTGTTGAGATACTCTGTTGAGGTCACCGAGCATTCGTCCTAGATCTTCCAGCGACTCCGCCACGACCACAATGTTGTCGGCAAATCGAAGGTGAGTGATGTATTCGCCATTGATGTTGATGCCAAGTCCTTGCCATTCCAAGAGCTTGAAGGCGTCCTCTAAGGTGGCCGTAAACAGTTTCGGAGAAATGACGTCTCCCTGCCTTACTCCTCTTTTTATGGGGATCGCCTTCGTGCACTGCCCCTGTACTCGGACTGACATGGTGGCGTTATTATACAAGCACTTCAACACTTCGATGTACCGATAGTCAATGCGGCATCGCTGGAGAGATCTAAGAACCGCCCAAGTCTCGATCGAATCGAAGGCTTTCTCATAGTCCACAAACGCCAAGCATAGTGGCCGATTATACTCCTCGGTCTTCTGTATGATCTGCCGCAGCGTATGTATGTGGTCTATGGTACTAAAGCCTTTCCGGAAACCGGCTTGTTCGGGAGGCTGGAAGTCATCAAGCCTGCGTTGGAGACGATTCGTGATGACTCTCGAAAACAACTTATAAACATGGCTCAGCAGTGTGATGGGCCTAAAGTGTTATCACCTTTCTTGAAAAAGAGTACCACCACACCCCTGTTCCACGCTTCCGGCGTTTTTCCTTCGAGCAAGACGGAATTAAACAGCCTCTGAAGGACTTTAAGTACCGGCGATCCGCCCGCTTTCAGAAGCTCTGCGGTAATTCCGTCTTCACCCGGCGCTTTGTTGTTTTTAAGTTGTTTGAGAGCCATCCTAATCTCGTACAGGCTGATGTCCGGAATATCTTCAGTGTAGTATCGGGTTAGCTTGGCTCTTGGGTCTTTTACCAAGTCAACAACAGGTTCAGCTACTGAGGTATACAACTGCCCATAGAACCTCTCTATCTCCCTGAGCACCTCTGACCTATTCGACGTTACATTTCCGTCCTCCGTCTTCAGCTTCGTCAACTGGCTTTGCCCAATAGACGCGTCTCTTGCAAACACTTTGGAGCCCCTGTTCTGCTCTATGATCTCCTCAATACGTCTTGTATTGAAGGACCGTAAATCGTGTCGCAAGGACTTCAATATCTGTCCATTAAGCTGCCTATAGGACTTAGCATCATCGGAGGTTTGGAGTGTCATGGTACGTCGCTCAGCCATAAGGTTTCGGGTGTAGTCAGATAGCTTTTGAGGCCTATTTTTACGGTGGGGCTTAAAATGCTTGGACCCGACCGTATGGACAGTCCCTACCAACCTATTGTTGATTTCGTCCACTGATGCGCTGCTGTCTAGCAATTCGAAGCGGTTTGACAATTCGAGTTGAAAGTTCTCGGGGTTTTGGATATGTGCATTAGAAGGTCGGAGCGTAGACTTCATCAGACGCGATCTTTCCATTTTGACATTAATATTTAATGTGCCTCTGACCATTCGGTGATCACTGCCGGTTTTTACCCTGTGAATCACGGAGACATCATTAAATATTTGCCGCGTGGTTCCCGGCTTAGAATAGGACCAACCCATCTCATCACATCGGGTGTCGTACAAGGCGACTAAGGGAAAACTAGGGAATGGGCAGCAGCGTTCCCTTAACACTTTTACAACCAAAAACTGCGCTCGCCAACCCGCCTGCCAAGCGTGGCGAGTATGGCAAACACCCCCAACCAATATGGAAGAAAGCAAGAAAACCAGGCCCCTAGTCCCCGGCGGTCCTGTTCGTCCTGGCCACGGTAGCAGCCATGGTAACGACAGGACAAGGGGTGCTAAGAATCTCCGGCAGAGATTCGGCTACCACCAAAACCGAAAATTGGCCCTGGTGACATACAACGCACGCACATTGAGGACAGATGAGAAGCTAGTTGAGCTGGAAGAAGAGTTAAACAAGTTGCGGTGGAGTATTGTTGGTTTATCGGAGGTCCGAAGAGAGGGCGAGGACACGATAACCTTAAAATCCGGCAACTTGTTTTACTACCGGGAGGGCGAACAGCAGTCCCAAGGTGGTGTCGGATTTATCGTTCACAAGTCACTCATAAACAACGTTGTGTCCATCACTAGTGTGTCGTGCAGGGTAGCGTACCTGATACTCAGTATATCCAAAAGATATTCGCTGAAGGTCATACAGGTCTACGCACCGACCTCGGCATACTCAGATGATGAGGTCGAAGTTATGTATGAGGACATAAGTAGAGCCATACATACTTCCAAAGCACACTTTACAGTAATTATGGGTGACTTCAATGCGCGACTGGGCAAACGGGGCGATGATGAGTTGAGAGTGGGGCAATTTGGATATGGGCAGCGCAACCCCAGGGGTCAGAGGCTGGCCGAATTTCTGGAGAAGGAGGGACTCTTTATGATGAACTCTTTCTTCCAGAAGCCGTCTCATAGGAAATGGACCTGGATGAGCCCTGATGGTTTCACAAAAAATGAGATAGACTTCATCATGAGCACCAAGCGACAAATATTTAATGATGTCTCCGTGATTCACAGGGTAAAAACCGGCAGTGATCACCGAATGGTCAGAGGCACATTAAATATTAATGTCAAAATGGAAAGATCGCGTCTGATGAAGTCTACGCTCCGACCTTCTAATACACATATCCAAAACCCCGAGAACTTTCAACTCGAATTGTCAAACCGCTTCGAATTGCTAGACAGCAGCGCATCAGTGGACGAAATCAACAATAGGTTGGTAGAGACTGTCCATACGGTCGGGTCTAAGCATTTTAAGCCCCACCGTAAAAATAGGCCTCAAAAGCTATCCGACTACACCCGAAACCTCATGGCTGAGCGACGTTCCATGACGCTCCAAACCTCCGATGATGCTAAGTCCTATAGGCAGCTTAATGGACAGATATTAAAGTCCTTGCGACACGACTTACGGTCCTTCAATGCAAGGCGTATTGAGGAGACCATAGAGCAGAACAAGGGCTCCAAAGTGTTCGCAAGAGACGCGTCTATTGGGCAGAGCCAGTTGACGAAGCTGAAGACGGAGGACGGAAACGTAACGTCAAATAGGTCAGAGGTGCTCAGGGACATAGAGAAGTTCTATGGACAGTTATATACCTCAGTAGCTAAACCTGTTGTTGACTTGGTAAAAGACCCAAGAGCCAAGCTAACCCGACACTGCACTGAAGATATCCCGGACATCAGCCTGTGCGAAATTAGGATGGCTCTCAAACAACTAAAAAACAACAAAGCGCCGGGTACTTAAAGTCCTTCAGAGGCTATTTAATTCCGTCTTGCTTGAAGGGAAAACGCCGGAAGCATGGAACAGGGGTGTGGTGGTGCTATTTTTCAAGAAAGGTGATAATTCTTTATTGAAGAACTATAGGCCCATCACACTGCTGAGCCATGTTTACAAGTTGTATTCGAGAGTCATCACGAATCGTCTCGAACGAAGGCGTGATGACTACCAGCCTCCCAAACAAGCCGGTTTCCGGAAAGGTTTTCGTACCATAGACCACATACATACGCTGCGGCAGGTTATACAGAAGACTGAGGAGTATAATCGGCCACTATGCTTGGCGTTTGTGGACTATGAGAAAGCCTTTGATTCGATCGAGACTTGGGCGGTTCTTAGATCTCTCCAGCGATGCCGCATTGACTATAGGTACATCGAAGTGTTGAAGTGCTTGTATAATAACGCCACCATGTCAGTCCGAGTACAGGGGCAATGCACGAAGGTGATCCCCATAAAAAGAGGAGTAAGGCAGGGAGACGTCATTTCTCCGAAACTGTTTACGGCCACCTTAGAGGACGCCTTCAAGCTCTTGGAATGGCCAGGACTTGGCATCAACATCAATGGCGAATACATCACTCACCTTCGATTTGCCGACGACATTGTGGTCATGGCGGAGTCGCTGGAAGATCTAGGACGAATGCTCGGCGACCTCAACAGAGTATCTCAACAAGTGGGTCTTAAAATGAACATGGACAAAACGAAAATAATGTGTAACGTCCATGTCGTACCCATCGCACTCACCGTTGGGAACTCTACTCTTGAAGTTGTCGACGAATACATTTACCTGGGACAGGTAGTCCGGTTAGGTAGGTCCAACTTTGAGAGAGAGGTCAATCGACGAATCCAACTCGGCTGGGCAGCGTTCGGGAAACTGCGCAACATCTTCTCATCCAAAATACCTTAGTGCCTAAAGACTAAAGTTTTTAGTCAATGTGTGTTACCAGTGATGATATATGGATCAGAGACGTGGTCTCTTACAATAGGTCTCATAAAAAAGCTCAGAGTTGCTCAGCGAGCTATGGAGAGAGCTATGCTCGGCGTTTCTCTACGCGATCGAATCAGGAATGAAGAGATTCGTAGAAGAACCAAGGTCACCGACATAGCCGTTAAGATTAGCAAGCTGAAGTGGCAATGGGCGGGCCACATAGCGCGAAGATCGGACGGGCGTTGGGGCAGAAAGATTCTAGAGTGGAGACCACGTATTGGCAAGCGCAGCGTGGGACGACCACCTGCCAGATGGACCGACGATCTTGTGAAAATCGCAGGAAGTCGTTGGATGCAGGTGGCATCGGACCGGTTACGCTGGAAAGCGATTGGGGAGGCCTATGTTCAGCAGTGGACAAGTATAGGCTGAGATGATGATGATGGCTCATGATGAAGTCTATCTCATTTTTTGTGAAACCACCAGGGCTCATCCAGGTCCATTTCCTATGAGACGGCTTCTGGAAGAAAGAGTTCATCATAAAGAGTCCCTCCTTCTCCAGAAATTCGGCCAGCCTCTGACCCCTGGGGTTGCGCTGCCCATATCCAAATTGCCCCACTCTCAATTCATCATCGCCCCGTTTGCCCAGTCGCGCATTGAAGTCACCCATAACTACTGTAAAGTGTGCTTTGGAAGTATGTATGGCTCTACTAATGTCCTCATACATAACGTCCTATTCTAAGCTGGGAACCACGTGGTTACTATAAGAATAGTGAATTGTAAATGTGTTAAATCTTACTTTTGATGATCCGCATATACTGTAAAGGTTTTAGGTTTCATTATAACGCATGAAAATAGAATGAAAGAAATAATTTGTGCCCTTTCTATGACAGGTATTGTACAAACCAGCTAAATATGTTAGTGGTTGCCATCTTGAAAAACAACGTGCGTCTTACTGGGCTAATGAATGTTTCTTTGGGGCTTCTGTGAACAAATGGATTCTGTGACTCGTTTTCCATTAGATATTGCTTAATTGTTAAAGCAAAAAGTGTCAGTATTAACAACCTTAGTGTCTCTTATGTTATATAAATATATAAATAAAGCAGGTAACAAAAAAGTTCTTCTGTTTATGCAAGCTGTTTTAAGGCGATTTTAGGACTTACAAAAGTTACCAGTCGAATAAAGAAACTATTTAGAACTTGATGCGACAACATTGTATTAAACATTAGACATTGTTAACCCTTAAATAAAGTATTTTTAATAGATGATGAATATTATCCATGTGTTTGTACTTCACAGTTTGTATTTTTCAACTTAATTCTTTTTTGATATTTTTCTTCAAGATGTCCTCTTTCTCTAATTTACAAAAGTAAATAATAAATATATAAACACGCTAATGGGAACGAATAATTAATCTGGGCATAGGGTGCAGATGCGTTTTCCAATATAATCTGCCTACACTGTCCCACCGCGTGGCGGCAAACGTAGTGTAGGACGCCCTGTAGCTAGGTGTGGCGACGATATTCGTAAGGCAGCGCGCAGGGATTGAGGGAGTAGAACTGAAAAAAGAGCTCAGTGGCGTGCCATGGAAGAGGCCTACGTCCAGTAGTAGACTGAAATGGGCTGATGATGATATTGTCCCACTGCTGGGCCTTCTCTAACAATTCGAGTTGAGAGAAATTAGATCATACTTCACCAAGCAGATCATTGTGGTGCGGTGGAGGCAGGTTAGTGGCCACCTGCAGTTGGGACGTATCAATTCGCCTGTAAGGCTTCTAACTTGGCGTGACGACTACCACATTAAGTGGTAACTGGGATCAACGGCTTGTCGTGCTTTTCATGGAGTGTCTTAAATATGAAATACTGATTGTGGCGGTTACCCGTCTCAGAACTCATGAGTCGTGATCGGTGAGAACACCACGGTCGCACTACGAGCGCTTCCTTTTTTTAACCGACTTCAAAAAGGAGGAGGTTCTATGTTCGGTTGTATGTATGCTTTTTTTTTTTTTTTTGTGGACCGATTTTGATAATTTTTTTTGCATTGGGTTCAGTATATCTCCAAAGTGGTCTCATATTAATTTTATTGACATTGGATCTTGGACTTAGAAGATACACCAGGGAACTCCTTAACGACAAACAATAGGCATGTGTAAATTGCGATATTATGGGTATTACGTCAATCCTATAGGTACCCTACTATAGAATTCACTGGTCACTTAAAATTGTAAAATAAAAATCTTTTATAAAAAAAGGTAAACCGACTTCAAAAAGCAAAAAAATAAATATTTGAAGTCGGTGCCAAGTAACCGACTGCACCAACCAGCACCGACTTCAAATATTTATTTTTTTGCTTTTTGAAGTCGGTTTACCTTTTTTTATAAAAGATTTTTATTGATAAATCCAATGGAAATGCAAGTATTTCGATTTCGCGCAATATTCTAAATTCAGGCTTTGTTATAAATGTTTCTGATGATACACGTAAAGCTTTACAAAGCAGTATACGCCACACAAAGTTTAATGATTGCAAAATATAACTCAAACGTCTAATGTATGTCACCAATAGCCATTTGCATCGGAACCTTAACTTTGATGCTGCGCTCCACTTGTCGCGTAGCATAAGTTTTATGATTATTAAATTTTCGAATCTTAAAATGGAAATAAAAACTTAAAAGAATAATTTTACCGATCAATCGTATTCATAAAATACTTATAAAAACAAACCCCGAAATAAACAAGGAAAAATATTATAAAGCAAAAACTCTCTGAAAAAATTGGATGTGGTTTAAGTTACTCATCCATTATCATTGCCCGTTATTTCAGTAACTGTCTCATCCTGACTTATGAGCGCACTCTGCGATAATTTGGATAAAATAATGTCACAGTAACTTTTTCCATTCAGTCTGTTATTTATTAAATTACCAATTAAACAGGCTAGTGAAGGGCGTAAACGTGGACTGTGTTTGTAGACCTGACGTGTGCGCGGTTTTGATAAAGCAGTAATTAGCGATCTTCTAGTATATTCAATTTATTTGTTTCTGGGATTATTTAAGCATTGGCGCTCGTAGCGCTGTGCGACCGCGGTGTTCTTACCGATCACCAAGGTTAAGCAGCGTTTGATTCGGTCGGCCTGAGATGGGTGACCGTTTGTGGCATTTTCATATTCGAGCGTCTCCGTGCTTCGGAAGGCACGTTAAGCCGTTGGTCCCGGTTACCACTTAATGTGGCAGTCGTTAAGCCGTGTTGGAAGCCTTAAAGGCGGCTTGATAAGTCCAACAGCGGGTGGCCACAAACCTGCCTCCACCAATCCGCACTGGGTCCGTGTGGTGGAGTATGACCTAATCTCTCTCACCTCGATTTGTGAGAGAAGGCCTTTGCCAAGCAGTGGGCAGTATAGGCTGATACTATATAATTTGAGAATCGTCGTATCATTACTTATTGCAAATTATCTTAATAATCTTGTACCATAAAATTCAACTATTACGCTCGAAACACCCAAATGGAGTCTAGACAACGCTTCCTTTGTTTTAACTCCAGATATTGTGCCGTTATATGCAGTGTTGTGTTTATGAACGATTTTGTGATGTATTTTATCTTCCAATGTGGCCGTTTAGGTTCGTGTATAAATCGATCAACTCGTGTAAATGTATGCTTTTATAATATCTATATATACTTCCCTCCTTTCGGATATAAATACCTCACACAGGCTCAGACACTGACCTCGCCGGTGAGCTCGAAGAATTTCTTGCCTGTCAGTTGGTGCAGAGCACTGCAGTGATACACCTAGCATATGCATGCGCCCCATGTTTTTAGTTTCAAATTATTTAACATGTTTACTCTGCAAGGGATTTAGCGAGATATAGAGAGGTTATTTCATACTATTTAGCCCGTTTGTAATGGTGGTATATTAAAAAGTTTTATATTCAAAAATTAATTAATACCGGTCATTTATTTTTGAATTTGTGTGATCAACAATTTTTTGTTACGGTCTGCGTGTTTATGTAGGTGAATATTTTTTATTTAACTCAATTATTTATTTAATTTGGCGGACGATTTAGCGCAGTGGTTAAGAGCTTAGCTTAAGCTCTTAACCTTTAGGAGATTCGCTAAAAAGCCAGTTATTATGCTGCGGCCGTTGTGAAAATGGCAAATTTATCGGCAGACAGTGTGTGTACGTTAGAGCAGCGTATTGCATATTCGTATGTACAGAGTGCAGGGTGGATGGTACGAGCAGATGTGGCATCTATCGATTTAATGCGGTGATGTACAGGCGGCTATGCTTAGGAGATACTGAACCTAAATTTTAGTATAGAATGAACACCGAACACAGTACACAGAGAAATTCGGTACTGTTACCTCTTTCTTATGATATCTTTCCGATCATTTAACCTTGATGTCTTAGTAGTTTAAATCTTTAAGAAATCGCCTCTAGCGGAATCCACGGGAACAAAACGGACGGACGATTTAGCGCAGTGGTTAAGAGCTTAAGCTGCTCCGCCCACTGCGTCTAATAGTCGCGGGTTCGATTCCCGCACGGGACAAATCTTTGTGTGATCCACAGTTATTTGTTCCGGTCTGGGTATTTGTGTATGTGAATTTTCATGTTTATAAACGCACCCACGACACAGGAATAAATCCTAGTGTGGGGCTACGTTTAAAAAAAAAAAAACACGAATAATGCTTAGAGTGGGTCCATGTGCCAATACCCAGCGCCAGCAAGGTAAGGTCCCAAATTAATTGGGAGCCAACCTTTAAATACTTACACGAAAGTTAACACTTCGGACAGTTATCCCAAAAAACTAAAATTTTGCTAAATACGTTTACAAAGTTCTGTACAAATATCTGCATAAATGACTTCAAAGTAGAATCGAACCCGACCCTTTCTAAAATAACACTTAATTAAACGGAGGCTATAGACCCTAATAAACACAAAAGCCCATAACACGCTTCACGCCTGAACAGGGTCCTTATTTGCCATTACCAATCGCAGCATATGATGATAATTTCGTGAAAGAGCTTGAATAGTACTCCAGTAGAATACAGAATACCATTTTAGGATTATTTCACAAAGTGCTCGTAACGCGCCACGTTTGGAAGTAGCGAATAAAAATAAAATAAATAAACACCCTTATATTCAAAAAGCGGAGGTGGCAGAGGTGAGTACACCCAATTTTCGGCGACGATGATACGTCCCCGTATGTAATAGGGTGTGAGCTATAGCCATATACCGGGCACGAGTCTCCGGACTCTTGCTGGAAAGTTTTTCTTTAGAATGTGTCCGAACTAGGATTTGAATCCAGGTCCTCCTGATCACAAAGCTATGCGCTTAGCCACTAGACCAACGAGGCAGACAGCGTATAAGGGTATGCCAAAATCCATTTGCATCTAATTCTGGCTTAGTTACCATATTCTGAGTAAATACCCGTAACATAACCAGAATGTGCTTTTTGTGCAGAGTGTGCTTTGTGAATTTTTAGTGCTTTTAGTGATGACGATGGCTCGACACATCTACGAGAACAACTTTTTTCTACTTTCTTCACTCTCCGGAAATTCTTCAATGTTGTGCATATTAACTGTCAATGTATTCCTGCTCACTACCCCGACCTCTTAGCTTCCTTCGACTCTGAATATATCCACGCGATTTTGGTTACCGAAACCTTCCTCAAACCTTCCCTACCTTCAGTGCAGTATGCATTGCCTGGATACAAGCTGCTACGTAATGACAGAACAGGCAAGAGAGGTGGTGGTGTTGCTATTTATCTTCGTGGGGATATCCCTTACAAAGTGATTGATCAGTCACCAAGTGAGTACTCTCAATTTTCTGAACATCTTTTTATTGAGCTCAATTTTCTTCATACAATCCTTCTCCTAGGCGTTTATTACAGCCCATCCTGTCATATTGATTTCTTCTCCTCCTTTGAGTTAAACCTAGAGTATTTCTCTTCACTATACGATCATACTATAATTCTTGGTGACATTAACACTTGTTTATTAAAAGGGGATAGTCGTAGCAGCAAACTCCGGTCCCTTGTCTCTTCTATCAACATGCATGCCCTACCGCTAACAGCTACTTATCGCGTTCCGCATAGTTCTCCATCACTCCTAGATCTTATTCTCGTTTCGGACGCTAGCCATGTAGCTGCACACGGCCTGATATTAATACTGAGCAGTTAAGACTGGACGCGAGCAGTGTAGACTTCTGTTTATAACTGCGTTGACGTAAACGAAAAAGTATCTATATTCAATAAAACAGTGCTGGGTTTATATGATACGCATGCACCGGTAAAAAAAGTGAGAGTTAAGCATCGTCCCGCGCCTTGGCTATCTGATACCATCAAGAAAATGATGGCTAAACGTGATAAGGCGAAGAGAAGGTACAGAAAGTTTCCTACGGATGTAAACTGGAGTCAGTACAAACAACTGAGAAACCGCTGCAATCGTATGTGTAGGGATGCAAAGAGGCGTCACATACATTAATATTTAATAATGGTGTTAAGGCATAACACCATAAGTATAGAAACGGGTCATGCCTCTTATTGCCATTGAATAAAGTATAATTTCGTTTGGCAATTAGAAAGGTCACTACCCATGCTATGTGAAGACCAGAAGTAAAATAGTGTACGATTTAGTTCGAAACTACTGTCGCCATGTTTGTTTTGTGTGTGTGTGAGTGTGTGTGAATGATCTATGCTGTTGGCCGCGGGGTCTTTACAGCTTCACCGGACAAGAGGGCGAGTGCGCAACCACTACGCTCGAGCCAGAAGGGCCAGGGGGCAACTAGCTCAAGGGCGTCTCAAGGAGGAACGATCTTGGGCAGTCGGTATGGGCGGGTCTACACTAGTTGTCTCGCCGTGGTGCTCTAAACCGGCCGACGGACAAAAGATTCTTTGACATCGCCGGAAATATAGACACTATTTTCATAAAAAAAAATCTTGCGTATTCCTGAATTATTAACGAAAGCTTATTTAAAAACGCCAAATTTCATTTTAAGGCAACATACCCGACACCACCCAAAGCAAAACAATTTTGCAATACTCAATCAATGTCTAAGGAAAGTATACTCCAAGCTTAACTTTATTAATTCCTATTCGCGTATGTAATTTAAAATTACAATACTTCTATATTGTTGGTTAACGTAGTGTTGTTTGTGCTAAATAGTATATTTTATTTAAATTAATTGGATTCCGTTCTTGACACCGAGAGGGTCGCTGCCGACAGTTCAAGTGTCCGCCATTACGAAAATAATTTTGATAATTTATTGTTTATTTGATGAGCCATTTTGGGGCTGAAATTGGTATTATTGAATAAACGGACAAGGGGACCTAGCCCAGTGGTAAACGTTATCTTTCTTTTGACTCATCGCAATCTATAGCGCATAGTTATGACACCGCCACGCCTATATTCTCCAAGCGTAGGTGGCAGGGGTGAAAAGAGTACACCCACATTTTGCAGTCGATGTTAGGTCCCATGTGATGGGGGGCGAGCCTGTTGCCATATACCGGGCACAATTCCTCAACCTCAACTCTTACTGGGAATTTTTCGTTAGAAAAACTACATTTGTCCGACCTAGGATTTGAACCCAGGATCCCGACATCACAAAGCGCCACTAGACCAACGAGGTATTCAGACCGTTGTGCTGACCTCGTGACTTTTCATGGTATAATGTCATGGTCGTACACTTTTTCGTTATCTATTAGCGTTAGATGACTACAGAAAGTCGACTTGACTACAGGTATAGAAGAAGAGAATTTGGAAAATGCCAGGTATCTATCTGATATTCTCCAAGGGGTATACAGAAGTGTACGTACTATAATTTTGCGCAATGGTTAAGAGCTTAAGCCGCCCCGCCCACTGGGTCCAATAGTCGCGAGTTTAATTCCCGCACGGGTCCAATATTTGTATGATGCACAATTATTTGTAAACGCACCCACAACACAAAAATAAATATTAGTGTGGGGCTATCTTTTGTAAATAAAAAAAAATACCGACATACTTAGTCTTATATTAGGAGAGTTCACTGCCGTTTTTCGAATGAAAAAGAACAGGTGGGTTCAGAAATTCGACAAAACTGATCGTGAAATTCAACCTGGCTTTTAAATTCAGAATTAAGCGAGTCTTCTATTACGTCATCACTATTATTACATATTAACATCAGCTAAAGATGTCCACTGTAGGTAACCTGACCTGGTCTCTCTCAAAGATCGCTTCTACAACCGGCTTTGTGATGCACGCACCATGGCCTTTACTAGGTTTTCCACAATCTTTAGCAGTATCATTGTAATCTTACTGTGCTGTATGAAGGAGATAGTCGATGTTTCTCACTGCAAAGTGAAAATACATAAGACAATTATGTCGTGGTAGCCCTCCAGGTCAAAAAAAAATCATATTAAAAATGGTTTCACTTATCCAAAAAATCCACAAGCATCGCTTAAATCGATTTTCACTGCCTTTGTTAATAGATAAATGAAATCCCAAGTCTTAATCAATTAAGTCATTTTAATGTAGCATATGTAAGTGAGAGAAAATGAAGTTTAACTCGCAAACAAGCAAGTTATAACTAAGTTATTCATCACGACCGTCGCCACTCGATTTGGTACGTCACTAGAATAGGGAAACGGCGAATAGAGACAGAAAGTATCGACAAAAGATGTCAAGTATAATATCGATAATTTATGACGTAAGATTATCTTCATATGCAAAATTCCGTTGTGAATAATTAATATGTTCAATCAAATAATTATGTTCAATCGGATACCCTCAAGTGCTTAGTGCTGGGTAATGATAGAGATAGATAGAGAAACTATATTGACTTCTAAGATTTTTGCGAATACTACACATAAAATAAAACCATTTTTAAGACGTTTGAAGTGCTTAGTCGCGCCCATAGTCACGGGAGGGAGTCTCTCCTGTAACCATGGGTACATGGGTGCAAAGCACACTTTATTTCATAGAGAAATTATGTTCTATGTCTATAAAACAGTTACTAGATATTATATTTCTTCTTTTAACACCCTTAAGAAGTAACAAACTGACGAAATAAAATAATACTCCAGACACAAACTTAACACTAAATAGGTCCGCTTAAAATTTCAAGATTAAGTTTCCTCGGACGGTCACCAATTTGTGTAGGAAACTTTTGGATTACAGACACTTCGTTTAATCCTTTGTGGAGTTCTTTAAGTCCTCTTTATAGTACTATAAGTTTACTTGCGTTATTTGATCATAGCTTTAGAGGAACAAAAATTCCTGGAGTTTAGTAACACCAACTCTAAAAAACAGTCACGTCTATATTCCTCAAGCAGAGAGTAGCAGAGACGAACTGTGTACACCCGCTTTTCACCAGCGATGTTAGATCCCAATGTAATAGGAGGCGAGGCTATTGCTATTATCCAGGGACAATACCGGTCTCCGAACTGATACTAGGATTTCTTCTGTAGGAACATTACGCTTCGTCTGTTCGAGGGATCTAGTGATCGCGACTCGCATTATTAGTAATTAGACTAACGAAATGGTATATAAATATTATTTAAAATACCACCAAACTATCTATCCTAAATATTATTCATGGAAAAAAGAAGTATGAAGAGTGAGAGTGGAGGAAGCCAGAGAGGTATGTAAGGAAAGAACCTGTTGGAACTTTGTACTCTCTGCATACCCCACAGGGGATCTGGCGTGATGATATAGATAGATAAATAGATAGAAAAAAGAAGTATCTATGCACGTCCCACTGTTGGGCAAGGGCCTTCTCTCACAAATCGATGTGAGAGAGATCACAGAATCAACCCCGTTGCCCCAGTGCGCATCGGTGTCAGGCAGGTTCCAACAGCAGGTAGCCACCTGCTGTTGGAACTTTACAATGAAAAGTAGCTTGTGGATTGGAAATACATATCTCTTTTCTAATGATCGTTCACTATGCGTCCAAAACTCCTGCCGCGCTCAGCCTTAGGATGTTAACCGATTAGAAATTTGACACACGTGTGTCTTTGCGGAGTCAATAACTTATCTTTCTGATTAATACTTATAAATTTAACCTAATTGAACTACATATCATAAAATTTTCTTAAAGGTGTACCATGTAAGGTGTACCACCAAACATGGGCTCAACATGTACCATGTTGGGCCCATGTTTCAACATTAGCCTTAAAAATTCAATACGTGAAAATACATAATATATTATACAGCGCCAATTAATTGAAAAAAAAGTAAACAAAAGGAACAACTCCAAAGCCTTAACGTATCAATTTGAATACGTTAACAAATGAATCAGAGGGTAAAGCATGAAAAGTTTGACGTTAAAGTGACGCTAGCGAGTTGATACGCCATCCTTGCCACACAACAAATTTACTAAATTATAATGAACGTGACAGCACGCTTACTCGTTAGCGTCCAATCTTTTCGTACTCAGACACTTAGGGGCAATTGACGCTATCGTAATATTGTCAAGAATTGCTGTCACGTTCATATCTATTTAGTAAATTTGTGGTGAGAAAAGGATGGCATATAAACTCGCTAGGAATTTGATGTGATGATATAGATAGGTCGATATTATAAAAGTATAAAATCAGTTAAATGGATTTTACTTGACGTTGATAATTTACCACTCTAATGTTTATCAACAGATGACGTATGTAGCGGATGTAGCGGTAAAGAGCTCAAGCTGCTCCGCCCACTGTGTCTATTATTTGCCCGCAATTATTTGTTTCGGTCTGGGTATTTGTGTATGTGAATTTTCATGTTTTTAAACCCGCCCACCACACAAGAATACATCTTAATGTATACGTTATCACTAAAAAAAAAATTGCGTGGTGAAAAGTTAGACATCATTCACGATTGTGTTCACAAAAATCTTAATTAAATACTAGAAGTGAAATACTGCAAAATCTCGTTCCAAACCACTGTCGCCGCTTTGCCATACATGCAGATTGGAAAAAAACGGACACAAACCCACATTCACTCGCATCATTGCTCCGGATACAGACTCACATTCTCGTCATAAAAAATATTTTCCGATGAATTGTATTACCTTATAACTAACATTTACAAGTTTTGGAAGTCTTTCATACAAACTCTAGCTATACATTGATCTACACAGTCGTAAAGTTGCTGTTGCATTTTGTTATAATTTTCTCACATGTACAAGTACTTATTATTATAACCCCCCGAATTTTGAGGAGATTGACGCAAGATGGAGAAAGAGAGTCAATTTACTTAAACTGGTCTTTTGTATGATGAAACACGGCTGATTGCTGTGACACGCCCGTGTTTGTGAGACAAATACACGCCCTACCGTTGCTATGGAACTCCGAAGTTCGCCTTTTGTAGCCGACATTCTGGACCTTTGTGGATGATTCAGGTGTTTCAAAAATGATTAAGCCGGACACAAAGAATTCCTACTATACAACAGTGAAAGTTTTATACTAATGTTTTTTATTTAAAAAATAGGTTCTCGAGTGACGATCTCGTGCCGAAAGACGTGAAGTGATCGCAGATAAAGTCTACCTTCCCCTCCCAAGGTAAGCTCTTCGGAGCGCGGCACAAAAGGGGCACTGGTACGTTTCACTCGGAGATCCCGGAATCCCTCTGATACGTGCCAGCACTAGCACGTCGGTAGAAGTCCGACATGTCCCGCCAGTTTCTTCTGGCTGGCGGAAAATCATGAGGAATTCACCTCGTGAAAAAATAGGTAAAAGGCTACATGAGTATAACAAAAGATGGTTACCGGGGCGATCATTGGAGAAGAACTTTAGAAGCAGGGTATCTTTCAGCTGATGACAATGATAATGATTTTTTTCTCAGAACTGCCTCGTTGGTCTAGTAGCAAAGCGTATAGCTTTCTAATCACGAGGTTTTGGGTTCAAATCCTAGGTCGGACAAATGTAGTTTTTCTAACGAAAAATTCCCAGTATGAGTCCTGAGTCTAGAATTGTGCCCATGGTAATAGGCTCGCTGCCATGGCTGTAATAGGGATATTACATGGTACCTTAAATAGTTGGAGAAAAAAATGTGGGTGTACTCAATAAACCTCTGCCACCCTCGCTTGGGGAATATATGCGTCACGGTGTTTATTTATTTTATTTTAGCTGCCTTGGCTGTCTAGGGTTTTGATTCTAGTTTGCATAAAGTATCTACACCCATTTTTTGCTAATGATATAAGGTTCCAATGTAATATGGAACATGCCTCAATGCCAGACTGTAATTTTCCTGTATAAATATTACACGTTTCCCGTCCTGAGAATTGAACCCGGGACTTCGTGATTGCTACGTGTCCTATTCGTCTTTCGACCAATGAGGCAGGCAATAATATTTATTATCACCATGATTGCTAAACACAAACAATTTCACATTATAGTAACGCTGTACAAAAATCGTGGTGTCACGTTCATTTTTATTTAGAAAATGTTAAGTGTGAAAAATATGGCATGTTAACTCTGTAGAATTTCCCTAAGCGCAATTTTTTTATGCTAAACTCTCGGTACACAAAGACTATAAAAAGAGCATCAAACTTTCCTAACTAACGTGATAATTGTATTATTTATCTGCGTACGAGTTTCAATCTGTGTTTCAATCAAAATAGTTTCACACACGTGTGAAACTATTTTACAAATTTGATTACTGCTGGTCTGCATACTGTATGTTGTCACTTTATCCGTAACATAATTAGGGAATTTAGTTAACTAGGACTAGATTGATGTAGTAAACTAGGATTTGACGATGTTTACAGAATTTTTTTTTTTCTAAAGAAATACACGTAACCAAAGGAACCAAGTCTCACAAAATATGTGGTCTTCAATTTGAAATGAAGCTCATCTCCAAACATATGTATAAAGTTAGGAAAAAGTTTGTTGAACAAAATATAATCTTATTCTCTAATCCTTAAAATTGTATTTTAAAACCTCGCAAACAATCTCTGTTTGATCTTCAATCTTCTTTTAATCAATTTCTCTCTCTCTAAATCAAAAAGGTGATGCATGGTGGGATGCGGAGTTGCAAAGCTCCGTAGAAAGTAAGAAGAAAGCGTGGCAGGACTATGTATCTTCTTTGAACCTGAATGCCAGTATGACAGAGATGAGGAAAGAAATATACCGGCAATGCAAGAATGCCACTAAAACTTTAGTGAAAGAAAAGCGTGAAAGAGCCAGTATGATTGAAGAGGAGAGGCTGGCGAAGAACTTCGAGAACAACACCAAACTCTTTTGGAGCAAGGTGAGAAAGGCTCGAGGTGATTCGTCAGGCTCCAAAATGGAAAGGATAAAATCTAAAGATGGTGACATTCTTGCAGACACACAAGCTGTGCTAAACCGGTGGAGTGAATATTTTGGAGAAATGTATGGAGATGACCCGGATGCTGATGCCGCAGACGTGCCCAAAGGCGAGATTGCGGCACCAGAATCAACGGAGGACATCACTATGGAAGAAGTTGAATGGGCGATAGGAAGTATGAAAAACGGTAAAGCTGCGGGAGTAGACATGATATCTGCCGAGATGATCAAATATGGTGGAACTTGCGTCCGGGACGCTTTCCGGGCCCTTGCAAACCTTTGCTGGAGGACCGGTAGAGTCCCTACAGATTGGCGCCGCGCAGTCATAGTACTCTTGTATAAAGGCAAGGGTTCACAATATGACTGCGCCAATTACAGAGCCATCAGTTTGATTAGCTTGGCAGCCAAGGTGTATGGTAAAATTATTGAACGGAGAATGCGCGTGAAGTCCGATGGAATGTTGTGCGAGGCACAAGGGGGTTTTAGGTTTGGAAGAGGATGTTCGGATCAAGTCTTCTCACTCCGCAACATCGTAGAGAAGCATCTGGCAGTGGGGCGGAAGGTTTTCTGCGGTTTTGTAGATCTGGAGAAGGCATTTGACAGAGTTGTGCGAAAGAGACTTTGGGACATTTTGCCAGAGTATGGTATAGATGGCACTCTGTTGCGAGCCGTCCAGTCCACTTATGAGGACTGCAAGGCATGCGTACGGGTGGGTGGTAACAGGTCACCCTGGTTTGACGTTAAAATCGGCGTCAAGCAGGGTTGCGTGTTGTCCGCTAGACTGTTTATAATATATCTGGTCAAAAGTCTTCAAAGACTGAAAGCGATGAATGAAGGTGTACAAATGGGTGACTTAGTGGTAAACCATCTTCTTTATGCAGATGACGCGGTTTTAATAGCGCCAACAGCCACTGATCTGCAAACACTAGTGCGCCTTCAGTAAGGATGGGAAATACACCGCTGACATAGAGAGAAGAGTGAGTGCACGGAACAGAGTGAATGGTGCGATGGGAAAGCTACTCGGGAGCCGGCACTTAATCCATAAGGCGCAGCTGGCCATACATAACGGAGTTCTTGTCCCAACGCTGTTATATGGTAGCGAGAGCTGGGTATGTAAGAAGGAGAATGAAAGTAGGATAAATGCGGTAGAAATGCGAGCTCTGCGGAAGATGTGCGGAGTGAAGCTGACCGACCGCATTAGCAACAGCATAGTAAGACAGCGAGTAGGTATGAAAGATAGTATCGGTGTAAAGATGAGAAAGGGCATGCTCCGTTGGTTCGGGCATATAGAAAGAATGCCAGAGGAAAGAATGACAAAACAGATATACAATGTGAAAGTGGAAGGATGCAGGTACCGGGGAAGACCTAGACTATCTTACCACGACCAAATAAACCGAGTCTTATCTGATGGAAAAGTCAAGAGTCTCCGTAACCGGCGAGCGTGTATGAGACGAACTATGAGAGTCGAGGAAGCCAGAGAGGTATGTAAGGAAAGAACCTGTTGGAACTCTGTACTCTCTGCCTACCCCGCAAGGGATCTGGCGTGAGGTTATAGATAGATAGATAGGATTTCTTCGGCTGTAAAATGTAATCGAGTTGTGAACCAATAGTAGTTTGCACGATCAAACGTGTCTTACTAAGCAAACGTTTATTTTACTACCAGCTTGCGTATCAAAGGCATAAATTTAATGTAAATTTCAAACACTGAGGATTCTTAGTACTGTCCGTTAGAAGTGACTATGTAAAGTCACTTCTAACGCACAAGTGTTGACTTTTATGCCTGCTGGCCTGCTGACTAAATTGACAGTGATAACAGTTATTATGGTTGAATGCTTGCATTTTATTATAAGGATTTGGGGTACCTTCACCGGGAGATACCTCCACACTGGAGCCGATTGGTCTAGTAGGAACTATACTCAATCACCTTGATTTGGTAGAAACGACAACAGTGGACGAGAATTTGATAATTTGTATCATGTAATTTATTAAAAATAAGGTTTTATAATGTAATATTGCAAAATCGTACTGAAACAAACAGAAGGACTATTGCAATTCTATTACCACATGAATAAAGGAAGAAACTTGCTTAAAACAAAACGAGAACTCAGTTCAGTCTATATTATATACATATTCAAAATTGAATAGTAAAAAATTCAACAACTTGGCATTCCAGATTTCTTCTAAGCAAAATAAGAATAAAAAACCTTACGGAGACGAAGTCAGGCCAGTCTCTGCTGAATCAAATCAAATTATCCAACAAACACACCTCAATTGATTTTAAGATATGCAAAGAGCTACAATCTTTATAAACCGTGATGGTCGAATTTGAAGTCTAACATCATAGTAACAAAATTTAATAATCTGTAAAATATTTCAGCGATTGAAATATTCTTGCTTAACTGTTCTCAATTGGTCCTTACAATAATGACGATTGAGAAATGAAGCGAATGGAATATTATAATAAAATATTTTTAACGTTTGAATCTGTTGCAAAGTTCTTGAATGATATTGAAGATGTTTTTATGAAAAAATTGGTGCCAATTGACTATATTGGACAGATATAGATAAACATGTAGTAATGCGATTTTTATAAGGTAAATAAAAACATTGCTTAGAGATGTGTCAACCCTGTCGGCTTACCCCCTAATTGAAGGAGTTTTGCTGATATAGACTTAAAATAAGGTAAAATTTTAAAAGTGTATATTTCTGGCAACATAAACTAGCAAAAGTCTCTAGTTTATTTACCTTATGTGCTTTTAGTTAGTATCATATTTCGGTTCCGTACGAGTCAAGAAAACTCAATTGATCGCATCCTTGAGGTTAATTATAGTTCTTCGTCACGGCTTGACAAATCACATGTATAAATAAAACATTTTATCTCCAACAGACAGCCTCCAAAAATCGATCGATTTAAAAAAATTGTTACTTCACAAAATTATATCATTACCAAATTAAGTTTGCATGCCAAAACAACTGTACTTGTTTTATCATAAACTTTAAATTTCTATGGAAGATCGCCGTTAGTGGTGGATATTTCTGATAGATTGGCTGGCTTAGTGCCAATATATGTGCCAATCATTTATTACATTGCTCTTAATAAAACTAGATTTGATTTCCCAAAAATTATCGAAATGTCTTTATTTTATTGCTGGGTTCAAGATATTTTACTACTTTTCTTGTAGTATAGGATTTGCGTTTCCTTTAGTATACAACTGGTAATCTGTATTCTATAAAATATAGATTCCGAATGGATAGTATAGGTGTATTCTTGTATCCTTTGACCAAAATTACGGTGTTTTAGGCTAAGATATACTGTGTCTTACTGTGTTTACAAGTCATATAATTATTTCAAGATTATGTCAACATTCTTCTTAAAATAAAACTATTTTACGGATTTTATCGCGGTTTATTTTTTATTTTTAGTTCCCGACGTTTCGAGTGCCCCCCAAGTGACCATGGGTGCTGCAAAGCAACATTCTTCTCCTTGGGATACCTCAAACTAGTGAGGGTTGATGCTAATTAGTTTAGCATAGCGGCTACCTTGTCTTATGCAAAACGAAAAGGTCCCTGATTCTTTCAGTTCCACTACTCTCCGATGCTGACGGCTTTTCCACTTCCACGCAATTATTCCTATCATTAACAGAAAATCTATACCAAAGCCATTAACTGTGCATCTTATTTTCTCGCAGAAATATAAGCAAGTTTTATTCAAGAGTGAGTATTATACGCAGTCTATACAATACACCATGTATGTAAGCCATGCATCCGTCTATGGATTCTCTACCATGAGCTCTTTGTGGTTTCAGGACTGGCAGTGCTACTTAATACACTTCTATCATTGAAGGAGTCTAACAGAGTAGACCTATTTGACCAAAATAATGCAGCACGGCAAAGGAATAAGCTTCCTTAATATGTGAGCTACTGGAGATTATTTCGGGGTAAACATTTGGATCATTCATAATCACCATTATGTCTATAGCAGTCCATAGCTTTTGGATTATTTATTGGTTTAAAGGTCTCTGCCACTCATTCTTGGATGACGGTCCCAATTGTACATAAGTTTGGTAAATACCTACTATCCATCTCTAACCTGATATGGATGGATTCAATAAAAAAGGCTTGGAAATGTTAAAGCCCTCGTTAATACCGGACCGTGACTTTTTATCGTCACTTTGTTCGAAGGACTTAGCAGGAACTAATTGACGGTAACATGATGCAATTGAATTGATATCGCGTCCGTTTTACATTACCAATTTACTGAATAAAGTCGTTAGTTGCAGTTAGCCTCTGACCGGTTGCGCTGGCGAGCTGGAGGCCGAGGCTAATAGGCTATAGGCTGAGATGATGATGAATAAAGGTGAAAGTGAGTACGCTTTGTGGATAACGTTAGGTTACCAGGTTACACTAAATTTAGATGGTTCTTGCTAAGCCCACTCAGTGCATCCCACCTGTAATTACATACGGAGCCGAAACGTGGCCACTCACCGTGCGGCTTATCCACCAGTTCAAGGTCGCTCAGGGAGCTATGGAGAGAGCTTGATCGAATCCAGAACGAAGTTATTCGTCAGAGAACCAAGGTTACCAACATAGCTTAGCGAATTAGCAAGGTTCGCAGTGGCAGTGGTCAGGTCACATATGCCGCAGAACCGATGAGCGTTGGGGTTGGTTCTTGAGTGGAGACCGCGTGTCGGCAAATGTAGTGTAGGGCGCCCTGTAACTAGGTGGGGCGACGATATTTGTAAGGTAGCGGGCAGGGATTGGAGGAGGAGAGCTGAAGACCGAGCTCAGTGGTGTGCCATGGGAGAGGCCTAAGTCCAGCAGTGGACTGACATGGGCTAAAGTTAATGATGATAAAGCCCACTCAGGCCTAAGCACCCATTTGACGTTAAAGTAACCTTGTCGAGAAAGCGTGCTGTCACATTCATTTTTATTTAGTAAATGTGTAGTGTGAAAAAGACGGCTCATTAACTTGCTAGCGTTACGCTAACCTCAATATGTTCATGCTATGCCCTCAGTTCAAATGCGGCTCAGTTCGGCACCAACTTTCATTAAATCGTGGAGGGAAATCGGAAAGCGGGACAATTCGATGTGATTTCTCTTACGAAGGATAATGCAATATTGTATTCTGGTCTTCAGGCATAGATTTCAAATATTGAATACAAATCCGGTCTAAGGTTGAGTTATATTAACTACTGTTAAAGGATTTGTGTCGTAACATAATTTAGTCTGCCCTACAGGAAACTAACTAAATTAATAATGAATATTATTCAATACTATCTGTTTCCCGCGGCTTCGCACGCGTTTATTTTGTAATTTGACATAGGTAGGTAGGACTCTTTGGGATATCATTATTCCAAGACTTAAGAGACACCTTCATATTAAGTTTCTTTTAAATCCGTTCAGCCGTGTTAATATGGAGAAATAAAAGCAACTATCCCCCATGAATCCTGCATTTCCCGAGCAAAAAAGTAGTTTTAAAAAATCTCTGAGAAATCCGTAATTTTCCAGTGATAGTGTATTTAATCGGTTCCGCCGTTCTGGAAATTAACACGGACAAACATATTTTTTATTTTGCCCGTATGCGCATAAAATATCTTCTTTATTTCAAAATCACAAATCCCAAATGAATATTCCCGTGCGCTGTGCGGGGATCGTACCTGCGACTATTTGACAAAGTAAGTTAAGCAGTCTACCTTTTTTCGCTTAAATCTTTATTTTGCAAAATTATTTATACAGTCAACTTAAATATTACTAAATTTTCGTTGTAGAACAATTTCAGCATGAGCCCAGGCTTCCAGTCACATGTGAAGAGGAAGTGGGAAATCGAAAGATGATTGAGATGTTTCATATCTCCGGCCTTCATGCTGGCCGGTAAAAACCCACCAAATGCTTATTGGTGTGATTTTATATACCACTTAAATGTATAATATAGGCATGATCTAGTGGGCAAATAAAGTTACCTATTTCAAATTATTATTTCACGACTTAAGATACTTTATTACTACCCTAATAATCTATATCATCACGTCAGATCCCTTGCGGGGTAGGCAGAGGGTACAGAGTTCCAACAGGTTCTTTCCTTACAGACCTTTCTGTCTCTTTCCACTTTCATAGTTCATCTTATACACGCTCGCTGGTTACGGATACTCTTGACTTGCTCTTCGGATAAGACATGGTCTATTGGTCATGGTAAGATAGTCTAGTCCCCGATATCTTTGATCTGTTCTAGGTACACTTACATCAGACAGCGGCGTGTAAATATGTATATTTCTTTTTTGCTACCGTTTTTTTTATTCATAATTCTTCGATGTTCTTATATATAATTATAAATATTGTATATAATTTGTGAAGCTATAAATAGTTGTTGTTCTACATCCTTCCACTTTCGCATTGTATACCTGTGTGGATTTTTTCATATTAAGTTTCTTTATAATCTGTTCAGCCGTTTTAGTATGAAGAAATAATAATAGATAATGGTGAGCGTGTATGAGACGAACTATGAGAGTGGAGGAAGCCAGAGAGGTATGTAAGGAAAGAACCTGTTGGAACTCTGTACTCTCTGCCTACCCCGCAAGGGATGTGGTGTGATGATGTAGATAGATAGATAAATAGAAATAATAGATATTCCACAGAAGTATGTTTCGAAATAAAAAGTGTTTTGTTTTATTTTACTATGTAAGACACCTTCATATCAAGTTTCAATTAAATTCGTTTAGCCATTTTAATATGAAGAACTAACAGGGAGACTAAGTATTCCGATAGAACCGTGTTGTAAATATATATTACATACTTTGTCAACTTCCACTAGACTTATTTCCCTATCAACTAACTCTATCACCGGGTTCAGTCTTAGCCCCGCTTAGCCCGCACAGGTGGTCTTTGTAAAATATAAATTAAACTATAGCGCGATCCTATTCAATATACAACACTAACGCGGTCTCATAAAAAAACGTATACATTATCTTCCTTTGCAAGAAGGATTATCAGTTTATCTATTTATTTTTAAATTATTGATAAAATATTTCTGATTTAAATCTTCTCTAACTACCTGTCAACGATCTAACGGTACATTTCCAGCTAAGTATGTAGCAAAGTGTTGTCAGTACATTTTGTGTTAGTCTTCTCGTAAGATATTTATCGTCATTTCAGTTTCGTATCCGGCACATTCATCGTTAGAGTTCTCTCCAAAAGAAACAATCCTGAATGCATCATCGGTTCATGCACAAAACTATGTTTACGTGTTTAAATCAAACATGTACTCGTATAAACAATTTCGAGTGAGTGCTTTTAACCACTGGAAAGTTTTTCATGAGGAGACGAATATTCCAATATTGAGTCCAATATTCCAATATCAATTCATGGACGAATTCATGTATAGGCAAAATCATATATTTTACATCGTAACATTGCAGTTCGGGACAAACAGTAATAAAGTTTTATGGTTTATCCCGCGACAATGTAGTAAGTTGATTTAGAAACAATAAATGATTTATCAAAATCGACTTTCTTTTTCTGTCCTCAAAAACTGTTAGATTTTACGAAAATATAAGTATGCAGAGTTGTGATCTTTAGTACAGGCTACAATTACACAAAATTTCATTGAAATCCATCAAACAAGTCTGGAGTAAAGTGTCTTTTTAGAAATCCAATGTTTCGCTTATTTCCGTCCTTTCTGGAAAAATATTTTGATATTTCAGGAGAAATATCTATATAACGTGTTAACCAGCATTTTAAGGTATCCGAATGCAAAGTTTCATTAAAATCCACCTGGTAGTTTTGACATGATGATGGTTTGTCCCGTGGACAGACAGACAAACAGACACGTAAGCCAGAAATTGTAGATTTGCCTTTTAAATTGATAGTATGATATCCCTGGGTTGTTATTTCCTAAAAATATTCCATGTACAGACATGATTTCCTTCCAGTTTATTATATGTAGTATGTATACATATAGATGCTTTACTTTTCCATACAAACCGTTTGATTTCCTGAAAACTTAAATATTAACTATATTATCTGTCATATGAAATACCTCCGTGCTAAGTTTCACTGACTTGTAAAAAGTAGTTTTGGAACAATGAATGATTTATCAAAATCGACGTTTTTGTACTTTCCTCGGAAACAGTTAAAGTTTTCGAAAATATAAGTATAAAGAGTTGTGATCTTTTGTACAGGCTACTATACTACAAAATTTCATTGAAATCCATCAAACAGATTTGAAGTAACGTGTCTTTTTAGTAATCCAATGTTTTGCTTATTTTCGCCTTTTCTGGAGAAAGATTTAATCTTTCGAAATAAATACTGTACAACATTTACAACATCAAAGTTTTATCGAAATCCGCCTGGTAGTTTTTGCGTGATGCTGGTTCATACCCCCCGACAGACAGACAGACAGACAAACAGACACGAAAGCCAAAAATTGCAGAATTTACTTCTACATCGATAGTATGATACCCCTGGGTTGTTATTTCCTTAAAATATTCCATGTACAGACACGACTTCCTTACAGTTTTATTATATGTTGTATAGATTATTCGAATAAAATATTAGTAACCAGCGAGCGTGTATGAGACAAACTATGAAAGTCGAGGAAGCCAGAGAGGTCTATAAGGAAAGAACCCGTTGGAACTCTACTCTCTGTCTATCCCGCTAGGAAATTCGCGCAATGATACGGACTAATAGAAACACAAAAATATCCTTACCGTTGGTAAGAAACCACGTATTGTACATAGGTTTGAAATACCAAGCAAAGATGAGAACTCATGTTTTCAAGGCTTCCTTCACACTTTACTATCGTAATTTTACAGCAGTTTTACTTTATACCTGTTAAGGTAAACACTTCATTAAGGCAGAACTGCATCAAACGAGCCCATAAAATACATTTCAAACGACCTATTATATAAAGTAAGCCTGAACTAACTGCCAATTAAGGTGGTATTAAGTGGCCACAGGGGTAGCAATTAGCTATACAGAGTTTCGTATGAGAATGGAGTTATGAGCTTTCGGAGATGAGGCTTGTCGCTATGATAGACAAAGTTAAAATGGTTGGCTTAACGCCATATTAATGATTAGCTGATGACAGAAATGAGGTTGTAAAAAATAGAGTAATGGCTGTTCCGTTCTTCGCAAGGCAAGTTAAGCGACTGGTTGCGCTTACCACTTAATGGCTAGTGAAACTGAATGAGAAACCTTATAGTTGGTCTGGTAACTTCCTACGGCAAAAATCTGCCTCGGCCTCATACTATGTCCGCGAGGTAGAATTTTTAAGTATAAAAGAACACCATGCCTTTATTTTCTAAGAACGGGTAGCATAGGTGTTCTGTTAACTCGATGGAACAGGCGAACCTATTGGTTATCGGTGACGATTCCGTCCAGCCTGCATCTGTGAAGTTTTCATTAAATAACTTACACATTTTTCGACCTAGAGTTTGAATCCATGACCTCGTGATTTTCTCTCGCAGTCGCACCATTACACTAACAATACAGTGGTGTGGTACTAAAGTACAGTAATAAATAAGTGTAACGGCTGTTGATCCCGTCTACCATTTAATGGGTAGTTAAGCCGAGTAGCCCTATGGTTTGATGAGTTTCAACAGCAAAGACACAATGGGCGGAGCGGCTTAAGCTCCTAACCACTGCGCTAAATCGCCTGTCTGCTTCCCTACTGTGTCAGCGAAGTAGAGTATGACCTATTTCTTGATAAATATAAGAAATATTCAGTAACTAACTGCCTCGTTGGTGTAGTGGCAAAGCGCATCGCTTGGTGATCACGGGGTCCTGGGTTAAAATTCTAGGTCGGACAAATGTAGTTTTGCTAACAACAAATTCTCAGTATGATTCTGGCGAAAAGTGGGTGTACTCGTAAACCTCTGCCACCCCTGCTACTTCTACTAACAATTTCAGAAATTAAAGTCGTCTGGAACCTGTTGGAAGTCTATACTCTCGGCCTAGCCTCCAGGGATCGGGTATGATGACATCGAGGAATCTGTATTAACGGACGATTTGGCGCAGTGGTTAAGAGCTGAAGTCGCTCCACCCACTGGGTCGAATAGTCGCGGGTTCGATTCCCGCATCGGATAAATCTATGTGTGACCCACAATTATTTGTTTCAGTCTGGGTATTTGTGAATTTTCATGTTTGTAAACGCACCCATGACATAGGAATAAATCCAAGTGTGAGACTTCGTTATTTTTAAAAAATAAAGGAATAAAGATGATATAATTGCTAGCCGTACCAATCACCGTAAGATCAACGAGGTATGTATTCTTGGATTAACACAAATATTTTCAGTTTATCTTTAAGGACCTCAAGACATTGGTCTTGAGTGTTTTATAGCACCCATGGTTCAAACTCAAATATTTTTTTTGTATAAGCCCTGCGGCGGCGCTTACAAATAGTCAATATACATTTTTAAAACCTAATTTAGATACTAATCTACCACCGGATCGGAACGCGCACTGAGAAGATCCGACAAAGAAACTCAGCAGGCTTGTCTTTTTTATTTGATTCTCTTTCTCTTTTTTCCATTATATTTTTTTAAATCGTAATGTGTGGATGCTATGTTTTGGTTACAATTAAATAGTTTACGATCTAGCTCCAGTGTAATACCGTACGACCGACATATGCCACTAATGATGTTATTTATAAAGAGTGCCTAAAGGATTCTAGGTGGACCAGCCCCCACAAGCAGCACCCGTTCACGAGTATGACTAATGTAACAGCCATCCATACCAACCTCAGGGTTCCATAACCCACCCCTGTTCTAACCATAGTAGACTGAGGTGTTTAACTTCCATAACGGTACCATCGGAGTAAAATCTGACAAAAATGATTAATTTTATATGTGTTATGTACTGTTTTCCTTACTTCGATCACCATTCACGCGTATTCTATACAGCCTTTTGGGTATTACGTAAATCTGTGTCCGCTTACGCGGAAAATTACTCTGTCTTTAGAGCCTCGCTACATTTTCATGTTATTTTACACAGGAGGGCGCGCCATAGTGGTGTATTTTGTATGTTATGAAACGTTTATTTTTAAACAGTAGCCTTTTGTAATCCATGGCAGCCCGTTGCGTTCTGTTACGTTTTTAGAAATATTTTTGATGAATAATGTGAATATTTCGAATAGCTAATCGTTAACTTACTTCCAATATTAGCCCTGTTAAGAAATTGTCCCACCGTTGGGCCTGCTCTCTAACCGAGACAGTTTAGGCCATAGTCCACCACGCTGGCCCAGTGTGGGTTGGCGAACTTGACACACCTTCGAGAAATTCTTTGGCGTGCAGGTTTTCTCATGATTTTTTCCTTCACTGTTAAGGCAAGTGATACTTATTTTTTATTACGCACATGCTTTTGAAAAGACAGAAGTGCGTGCCTAGGTTTGAACCCGAGACCGCTGACTTTGCAGTCCAACTATCTAACCACTAGGCTATCCCTGCTGCGTTAACTTACTTCCCTCTAGTATGGTCGAGGGTGGTGATGGCTGCTCAAGTATTCGTACTCGTGAACGGGTGCTACTTGTGGAGACTGGTCCACCCAGAATCCTCTATCTTTTCATTATAACTATCTATCTATATCATCACGCCGGCTCCCTCTCGGGGTAGGCAGAGAGTACAGAGTTCCAACAAGTTCTTTCCTTACATACCTCTCTGGCTTCCTCCACTCTCATAGATCGTCTCATACACACTCGCTGGTTACGGAGACAAGAGTCTCCGTGACTTGCCCTTCAGATAAGACACAGTCTATTTGGTCATGGTAAGATAGTCTAGGTCTCCCTCGGTACCTACATCCTTCCACTTTCGCATTGTATATCTGTTCATTATAACATATATTTAAAATATTATTATTAGTGATATCTCAGTCGTAAGGCATCACACTGGGACTGGATCGCATAAATGATTTTGCATAATATAAAAATGCATGTATCTATACAGAAAATGATGAAAAAAATGAATGGAGAATTAGGTAAAATAGACAAGTTGAGTTGTTTGCTGAGTTTCTCGCCGGATCTTCTGAACGGAAGCCACGTTCCGATCCGGTTGTAGATTAGTTAAAAAAATTAATTAAATTAAATTTCGGAGTCCGGAGTCTGGGATTGTGCCCGGTATATGGCAATAGGCTCGCCCCCTATTACATGGGACCTAAAAGCGTTGGCAAAACGTGGGTGTACTCAGTGCACCTCTGCCACCCCCGCTTTAAGAATATAGGCGTGACGGTGTTTTTTTTATATTGATATATTGTATTTAATTATCTTGTGTAGCAAACTCCATATTATATTTATTTACTTGCAGCAAAATTATCTATATCTTCTCCATACATAGGTACTTACAAAGGTTCTACCAGAATACCAGCGCTGAACTATAACCATAGTGCAGCAATATGCTGAAGCAGAGTCCTGTTTGGCCTGACACAAGTGCGCCTTACTTTACGTAACTACCTATTTACTCTGTTGAGTAGTGTGTTAATCAAATAAATGTTTTTTCTTTCTTTCTTTACATACTTTTAAGCTGTGTCCCTCACACTACTACTTCGTATTACAACGGGTGCAACAGAAAATCAGCGCCAAGATGTTGTCAAGCGAGGCATCTATGCTGAGTTGTAGCCGTGTCACTGCCGCAGCAAACAAATTAATATAACTTGTAATTGTATACACCGTGCTTTTATTGTGTAAGTGTATAAATTATTTTCTTTCTTACTTCTTTCGTTCTTTTATTATGTGAAATGTCACTTCATGACAGTCACAGAGGTGCTGTTTGCTATGTAATTTACCAAAGTTCTTTTTTACAATCTTTTATTAAACATGCAATGTTCGTATGCCTGTCTGTCTGTCTGGTTCAAATCTTGTGATTCATTTTTCTAGCACTTGCTAGGATACCCATCCAATTGAAATAAAATTTGGCACACCTGTGGAAAGTCGATGAAAATGCAATAATATAGTACCACGGCGCTGATGGCCGATAATGGAGTCGGAAGGTGGCCATAGCATCATGTGAGCTGTAGAATGTAACACCTTCGAGTTTAAGCTTTCTAGATTGGTATTGACTAGGACTATACAACCATATAGTATCGAGGATCTGATGATGTAGCCAAAAGGTGGCAAATGGAGCCATCCAACTACTTAATATAACCCTGCCGTGTTTGGGCTCGTTGGATTTGACTTGACGAGTACTTTAGACTCAAATGGTGTCCAAGGTCTGGTGAAAGAGCTGGAAGGAAGCCATAGGAACTCTTCAACTAAGCAAGATATCTTCTTTGTATTTTTGCTATAAAAGCTTGTTTTTGTAAAGGTATTAAAATTATTTAATTAGTGAAAATGTTTAAAAAGACATTTTTTATTATTACAATTATATCAGCCCATACAGGCAGTGCGACAGCCCACTGCTGGGCAAAAGTCTTCTCTCACAAATCGATGTGAGAGAGTTTTCTTAAGTTGTTCTAAATTTCTATTTGTCAAATCTCCCCGTGTTAATTCCCCCCGTGCAAACCCACCTATTAAAATATTTCCCTGGAACTTAAAACTTTAGTAAATGATAAACCTAATTTCTCACCAACCCCTGTCAATATCATCCACGCGCCAAAAGATCCTTGTCTGACTATAAATACCTGTTATAGTGCGACAAAGACCTTTTGGCTCATTTGCATCTAGGCCATGATCATGGTCAATCGAAAGACCTAGATTATAGGACATAGGCTTCCTCTAAATATCGGTGCGATCAGCTTTGCGCTGTAAGCAGAGATGGGCAAATTGTAATCAGATTAATGATTAACCACCCCCATTTGGGGAATATAGGCGTGATGGTGTATTAATAATTAACGACTACAATTACATTATGCAAACTTCAACGATTACGATTACACTTTTAATCTAGAATAATGATTGAATATTACAAAATGCAATTGTAATCATTAATCTGATTATATTTTGCCCATCTCTGGCTGTAAGTATCCAGCGTATACCAAACTATGGATGAAATCAAATGTTTGTTTATTCTAAGAAAATTAAGTTTTATTTCAACCATAAAGGAGCATGTCCGCAAATATTAAAATTTAACAATCATTAAACAACACAGGTAATGTTAAAACGAAATGAACCTGTTGTTTAAACAATAAAATGAAATATTAATGATAGGGTTGCCACGTGGAGAGTCAACATTTTATTTATTGATCAAAGAGGTGCTCAGGGAGATAGAGAGGTTCTATGGACAGTTATATACCTCAGTAGCTAAACCTGTTGTTGACTTGGTAAAAGACCCAAGAGCCAAGCTAACCCGACACTGCACTGAAGATATCCCGGACATCAGCCTGTGCGAGATTAGGATGGCTCTCAAACAACTAAAAAACAACAAAGCGCCGGGTGAAGACGGAATTACTGCAGAACTTCTGAAGGCGGGCGGATCGCCGGTACTTAAAGTCCTTCAGAGGCTATTTAAGTCCGTCTTGCTTGAAGGGAAAACGCCGGAAGCATGGAACAGGGGTGTGGTGGTGCTGTTTTTCAAGAAAGGTGATAACACCTTATTGAAGAACTATAGGCCCATCACACTGCTGAGCCATGTTTATAAGTTGTTTTCGAGAGTCATTACGAATCGTCTCGAACGAAGGCTTGATGACTTCCAGCCTCCCGAACAAGCCGGTTTCCGGAAAGGTTTTAGTACCATAGACCACATACATACGCTGCGGCAGGTTATACAGAAGACTGAGGAGTATAATCGGCCACTATGCTTGGCGTTTGTGGACTATGAGAAAGCCTTTGATTCGATCGAGACTTGGGCGGTTCTTAGATCTCTCCAGCGATGCCGCATTGACTATAGGTACATCGAAGTGTTGAAGTGCTTGTATAATAACGCCACCATGTCAGTCCGAGTACAGGGGCAGTGCACGAAGGTGATCCCCATAAAAAGAGGAGTAAGACAGGGAGACGTCATTTCTCCGAAACTGTTTACGGCCACCTTAGAGGACGCCTTCAAGCTCTTGGAATGGCAAGGACTTGGCATCAACATCAATGGCGAATACATCACTCACCTTCGATTTGCCGACGACATTGTGGTCATGGCGGAGTCGCTGGAAGATCTAGGACGAATGCTCGGTGACCTCAATAGAGTATCCCAACAAGTGGGTCTTAAAATGAATATGGACAAAACAAAAATAATGTCTAACGTCCATGTCGTACCCACCGCACTCACCGTTGGGAACTCTACTCTTGAAGTTGTCGACGAATACATTTACCTGGGACAGGCAGTCCGGTTAGGTAGGTCCAACTTTGAGAGAGAGGTCAATCGACGAATCCAACTCGGCTGGGCAGCGTTCGGGAAACTGCGCAACATCTTCTCATCCAAAATACCTCAGTGCCTAAAGACTAAAGTGTTTAGTCAATGTGTGTTACCAGTGATGACATATGGATCAGAGACGTGGTCTCTTACAATAGGTCTCATAAAAAAGCTCAAGGTTGCTCAGCGAGCTATGGAAAGAGCTATGCTCGGCGTTTCTCTACGTGATCGAATCAGGAATGAGGAGATTCGTAGAAGAACCAAGGTCACCGACATAGCCCTCAGGATTAGCATGCTGAAGTGGCAATGGGCTGGCCACATAGCGCGAAGATCGGACGGGCGTTGGGGCAGAAAGATTCTAGAGTGGAGACCACGTATTGGCAAGCGCAGCGTAGGACGACCGCCTGCCAGATGGACCGACGATCTTGTGAAAATCGCAGGAAATCGTTGGATGCAGGTGGCATCGGACCGGTTACGCTGGAAAGCGATTGGGGAGGCCTATGTTCAGCAGTGGACAAGTATAGGCTGAAATGATGATTAGTCATAGCTGACATAGCCCTTAAGATTAGCAAGCTGAAGTAGAAATGGGCGGGCCACATAGCGCGTAGATCGGACGGGCGTTGGGGCAGAAAGATTCTAGAGTGGACACCAAGTATTGGCATGCGCAGCGTGGGACGACCGCCTGCCAGATGGACCGACGATCTTGTGAAAATCGCAGGAAGTCGTTGGATGCAGATGGCATCGGACCGGTTACGCTGGAAAGCGATTGGGGGGGGGAGGCCTATGTTCAGCAGTGGGCAAGCATAGTCTGAGATGATGATGATGATGATCACGCATATTGTTGCCAAAGCGAAAAACGGAAGGTGTCATAATACCCCAAGTTTTCACTGGAATAATTGGTTCTGGATCCTAATTTGTCATGACTCGTTCACTTTTTTATTATTATATAACGTTTTTATAAAGCTGATTCATGTCTCGACTTAAAAAAAAGAAACTTTTGCAGTCCGGTTTTTAAATGTAATTTTTTAACTTTAACCTGACCACGACAACTTTACGCTTCAATTTCTTCTTTCTTTTTCACATAAGTATTAATGGATCTGAACTCAGCGCAGAGTATTTATTGTATATAAATTCTTTAGTTTTTATAAAAGTGAGCTCTTAAATAATCATGAGAGTTTGAATTAATAATCCATACCTACCTGTGTCTTAAAGTCATTTTCTCCAATGTTGCTTGTAACCTTCAAACAATTGCTGGACGATTGTTCGGCTAGGTCTGGTGCGAATGTTGTCGGCATTGCAAATTAAATTTTACTGATATTTAAATGCAAATTTTATATCTCTAACATCTGTCTGACTTTTTGATCTTGATTGACTATTGGTCACTCGTATATTCAATTCTGACGTGGTTTTACATTGCGTTTGAAATAAACTTGTCTCGGTATATTTACATTTTTGTGGCGTATTCTATACCAGTCCTCGATAAGACGTTAAACTGTCGTGCACTTAAAGTTTATAAGTATAAACTCCCCAATTTGGAGCATAAATGTAAAGTAACTTTACATTTAAGGTCTAATTTGGTAGGGTCAACATTAGTGTAGGATGGTGACCTAGGGCGGTGGCGGAAGAGTGGTAAAATAACACCAACGGCGGCGCCCACGAGCCGAGTCAGAAGGCTAACGAAATATAAGAAGAGATATCAGGAAATACAACACCAAATTGATTCAGAATACATTAGAAGGAAAAAGGTCATTAAAAATAGCCAAGCGAGGGATAGATATAGGCAGATCCCATATCACTACTTTAAAAGATAGTACTGGGACAAAGCAATTCGATAAAGAGAAAATTCTTCAAATTAGTACTGACTTTTACAGAACTTTATATTCTCACAGCTCACCTCATCAACAATCTACTAATCCCACTTGTTTCTCATGTCCACCACATATTCCACCAATCACGCCCGATGAAGTTCATCACGTTCTCACGAACTTAAAATATAACAAAAGTCCCGGCGACGATGGTATAACAACTGAAGCCCTAAAAATTGGTGAGCCGTCCCTTTTACCACATCTCACTAAATTGTTTAATACAATTCTAAGTACAGGCAAATTTCCCGAAAAATTGTGTCACTCTAATATAATTTTGTTGCACAAAAAAGGAGATAGAACAGATATACAAAATTATCGCCCAATCAGTTTGATATCCCATGTTTATAAAGTTTTTATTAACATATTAGAAAATAGAATGACACAAGCACTCCAAAAACATCAGTCCCCTGAGCAAGCTGGTTTCCGATCAGGGTTATCAACTACCGACCACCTCCACTCTCTCAACATGATTATTGAAAAACACACCAGGAGTACAATATTCCGCTGTATCTTGCTTTCGTGGACTATTCGAAGCCTTTTGATAGTATCTATCATACCTCATTGTTCAAGGCTCTGCAATCACACCAAATTGATAATACCTACATCCAACTTCTCCAGACTATATACAGCAATAGTACCGCTTCTGTCAAAATACAATCAATAGGACCATCATTCCATATAGAAAAAGGAGTCAAACAGGGCGATCCTCTCTCCCCAAAACTCTTCATATCAGCACTTAAAGAACTATTTGTTAAGGTGGTGGCCGGCTGGGAAGGAAAGGGGATTGCGGTCGGGGAGAAGGGACTTACAAACCTCCGATTCGCTGACGATATAGTCCTCTTTTCCTCTTCAGCTAAGGACCTACAAAGCATGCTAGAGGATTTGAACGCAGCCAGCCGCGAGGTCGGACTTCAAATAAATATGTCAAAGACCAAGCTCATGACGAACAAGAACCGACACAAGATCCATGTAGACGGTGTGGGGATTGAGTATGTCCATGAGTATATATATTTGGGCCAAATAGTCTCCTTCCAGGCACGACAAGACAAAGAAATCAGACGTCGTGTCGAAAACGCCTGGAAGAGCTATTGGACAATGAAAGACCTAATGAAGGGAAAGCTTCCATTGTACTTGAAGCGAAAACTCATGGACATGTGCATTCTCCCTATCCTCACATATGGTGCACAGACTTGGTCTCTAAGAAAACTTCAGAAGTCACACGGTTTGCCAGCGTAACATGGAGCGCAGCATTTTAGGCATTAAACTAACAGACCATATTAGGAACAGTGCCCTGCGCTCCATGATAAAAATTTCTGATGTGGGTCATAAAGCCGCCACGTTAAAATGGAACTGGGCTGGCCACATCTGCCGCATGTCTAATAAAGCTGGGGCAAAAATAATTACCAACTGGGTCCCACTAAACTACAAACGACATCGCGGTAGGCCCAGACGAAGATGGCGGGACGAGCTGGACTCATTCCTGGAAGACTGGCATTTAAAAGCCGAAGACAGAACCGAATGGACCCAGTGGAGGAAGGCCTTTGCCCAACAATGGGACGATAGCGGCTGAAGAAAAAAAAAGAAAAAAACGTTTTTAATTGTTTTATGCTGTATCATAAAATTAAACACATGATATAAAAACCATGCACTGAGGTTAGATTTGTGCCTATAAACAATTCCACAATGCACTATAATTCCATTAGCATCTTTAAAATGAAAACGCCTAAAATCATAACACTCAAGTATCATATTTTACGTCTGGCAAAGGGATTAAAACCAATCGATTTACAAAAAAAATCTTTTAAAAAAAGGTAAACCGACTTCAAAAACCAAAAAAATAAATATGCTGGTTGGTGCAGTCAGTTACTTGGCACCGACTTCAAATATTATTATTTTTGGTTTTTGAAGTCGGTTTACCTTTTTTTTTTTAAAGATTTTTATTTTACAATTTTAAGTGACGAGTGAGTTATTTAGTAATATTTATATACCGATATTATATTATTTTGCTAAGTTGCAAAGTAAGGTACCTACAGGATTAATATAATGACTATAATAACGGAATCTATACATTCGTGCTGTTCGCCGTTAAGGTGTTCCCTCTTGTATCTTGAAAGTCCAAGGTCCAATACCTATAACAATAAAATACGACCACCTCAAAACTATACTGAACCAAATGTAAAAAGAATCATCAAAATCGGTTCATAAGCAAAGGAGTTATAAAAAAAGGATGAATTATGAACTTCCCTTTTTGAAGTTGGCTAATATAATGCTTAGTTCTATAGTAGGGTACCTATAGGATAGACGTAATACCCATAATATCTCAATTTACACATGCCTATTGTTTGTCGTTAAGGAGTTCCCTGGTGTATCTTCTAAGTCCAAGGTCCAATACCAATGAAATTAAAATGGGACCACCTTGGAGCTATACTGAACCCAATGCAAAAAAAATTATCAAAATCGGTCCACAATTGACGGAAATATCGCTGAACATACATAAAAAAAAAGCATACATACAACCGAACATAGAACCTCCTCCTTTTTGAAGTCGGTTAATTAGAGGAAATTTAACCTAACCTTTATCCGGATAACCCAAAGTGCAGTAAAATGGCAACAAACGAACGAAAAATACGCCAACAGGGTTGAATGAGACGTAAGGGGTGAAATGAAACCTTCATTGAAATATTACAGCGAGTCAGCGATCTGTATAATCATTTGTCAAATGTTTGTTCTCAATCTAATTGAATTTTTGAATAATAACATTTGCTTTAGGAATAAAACTAATTGATTTCCAAAAACTAGTGCAAGCCCATTGAGTTGTTATGTACCATACATCGTCACACCTATATTCCCCAAGCGGGAGTGGCAGAGGTGTACTGTGTACACCCACTTTTCGCTGACGATGTTAGGTCTCATGTAAGCCTAGCGAGCCTGTTGCCATATACCGGGCACAGTTCCAGACTCCGGATTGATACTGGAAAATTTTTATTAGAAAAACAACATTTGTTCGACCTTGGATTTGAACCTAGGACCTCGTGATCGCAAAACACATTATTCGCCACTAGACCAACGGACAGTCAATCAAGAAGAATACCACGAAGTTTTTTGCCTAGTTTAGCTTCTTGAGCAAGTAGTCTGTTTCACATCAATTTGGTGTGGGGGCGCTTGGAGTACTTATACGTATTGTCTATTATGTACTACGTCCTACGTATTATATATTACGTACTGCTAGAAAAGACATATCAATTAATTTTTTGTAGCAAAAGTTTGAATAGAGGCGCTCGTAGCGTTGTGCGACCGCGGTGTTCTTACCGATCACCAAGGTTAAGCAGCGTTCGACTCGGTTGGCCTGAGATGGGTGACCGTTTGTGGCATTTTCATATTCGAGCGTCTCCGTGCTTCGGAAGGCACGTTAAGCCGTTGGTCCCAGTTACCACTTAATGTGGTAGGCGTTAAGCCGAATTGGAAGCCTTAAAGGCGGCTTGATACGAGTAAGTTCCAACAGCAGATGGCCACAAACCTGCCTCCACCAATCCGCACTGGGTCCGCGTGGTGGAGTATGAGCTAATGTCTCTCACCTCGATTTGTGAGAGAAGGCATTTGCCCAGCAGTGGGCACTATAGGCTGATATTATAAAAATTGGGGGCATACACTCTAGCTCACTTTGTGCCAGGTGCTAGTCACAACGTGAAACGTTCGAGTACTAAGTTTTATTTCAAAAATATGCCTTCATATGCACTGACATGCTGTTAAAACCAATCAACTCAACAAATGGTCGCGGGTTCGATTCCTTACGCGACAAATCTTTGTGTGACCCACAATTATTTGTTTCGGTCTGGGTATTTGTATACGTCAATTTACATGTTTGTAAACGCATCCACGACACAGGGGCTAATAAATACTATAGGGTGGGGCTACGTTTAATATAGAAAAACCAAAAACTTGAGGAACACAAGATTTAATTATCTATGAAAATACAATCATCCCCACTAACTCCGCAGTCATCAAGTCGCGTGCCATTTTTGTTTGAAGTGGATTCTCTCGCTCATAATAACTTAATAGGCAAACCTATTTAATAATTTTATTCTGGCAATCCTAAGGGCATTAAAATGGTAACAAACAAACAAACAATGCGCCAACAGGGTTGAATGGGACGTAAGGAGCGAAATAGAACACCCATTGAAATATGACAACGTGCTTCTTTATAATCGTTTGAACAATGTTTGTTCTCAATGTTCTTGGAATTTGGAGTGCAAAGATATTTTTATTTGGATTTGGGTTTTGGGTACACGCAAAAGCTCTTAAATTTTATAGTTGAATTTTAGATGAGATATTTATTTTTGGATATACATATATACCAATTTAAGGTATCATATTATATTGACATTAGTAATGCTTGAAAATAATGTATGTTTGCCAGTTTGGTTGCATTTGGCTAATTTAGAATGACAAATATCCTCACTCTATAATTAGTGATTAAACGAACTTACCTGTACGTGAAGTTCTATCATAATTATACGAAGGGCTTCGTCCGAAGAGATTAGAATATAACACAATGTAGTATCGCCTAATGCATAGCCATTCCACACTATTTTTAGGAAAAACAATAAACAATTTTTTTTTTTTTTTTTTTAAATAGTCCCACATTTGCCAACGCTGCCTGTCACTTCATTTAGTTTGGAGAGGCGTTCCTACTTTTGGATATTTTAAGGGACGGGGGGGGGAGGGTTTCCTAATCTCTTCGGACGAAGCCCTTCGTATAATTATGATAGAACTTCACGTACAGGTAAGTTCGTTTAATCACTAATTATACTCGGGCTTCGTCCTCGAGATTAGAATATAACACAATGTAGACTTTTAGAGATAAAGAAAATATTCAAAAGTTACATAAAGCCAATTGAGTAAAAACATACTTGAAACTCAATTTTGTACATTAACAATCAATATGAATAGTTATTAAAGAATTAACTTGTTAATTAAAATGATTTTTAAGAATTTTATTATTCTTGCGAAACAATGATCATGAGGTATAACTGTAGAGCTATTATAAATTTGTAACATCCATAGGTATTGGATATATTGCTCCAACCCGCATTTCTAATCTTATCGAGGGAAACACCAAGTCTATGAGCGTCAGATGTTGACACATGCCGTGTGCTGTGATTACTAAATGTGGACGTGTACATATAGTACATATTTTTTAAACACCGAGTTAGTGTTTGAGAAGTAATAGCTTTATAAGGCTTCCGCAAACTTATAAATAAGCAATCAGTATATTTGCGTAACGGACTAGTAAACTTAAGATAACACTCCAATGTCCCTCCCGGGAATATTTCCGGTTTTTTATGAAAGAGGAGATGGAAAGTAAAGGTTCGCTGGAACAAAATCAAGAAGTTTTTATCACATCAGAGATCCCGATTTGGATCGCTGAAGGTAAAATCTTAATGTTAGAAACCTTTATTTTTGACAAAATTTGTTCTCGATAAGCAGTTATTAGGGCCGACAAAGTAAGTGATTTTTATCATATTTAGATTTTCATTTGGAAACCATTCAGAAAGTTTATCAAGAACTAGATTAGTATCCCAAGTTATATAATATTTGATTATAGAGGGCCTCATCCGATGCCCTGTACCCTTGAAAAAACGTTTAATTCTACAATCATCACAATTTTTTTTTTTTTTTTTTAAGTAAAATGAAGTTAAAGCCGGTCGATATGTGTTTAACGTGCCGAACACCATGATTAAAGATTAGAGTAAACATAAAAAAGAAATAACATCTATAACTGAGTAACTATATACATCTAGATTATGACCAATACAATACCAATACCATTCTTTAAGACATGTATTATATTGTTTGAACGAATTTTCAGAAAGTGAAACCAAGCTTATGTTAATTGCCCGTGGAGGGATACCGTTGTTAACCATGGCTGTCAGGATGATACTCCTGCCACCAGGGTTATCTTGGTATGGACATCGGTTGCTGGAAGAATGAGATATTATTAAATTTTTATTTGCTTTAAACTCATTAAGTTCCGAAACTAGTAAGCTTATAAAGAGAGGGTACCATAGTTGAGTAATCCACTTTGGTACTACCATAATGATCGCTTTAGCATTGTCATTAATGATTTTTCGCTAGCATTTTAGTATAATTTAGAACGGCGCAAAGGCATAAAAATTGGCCATGGCCTTTCCAAGAAACTGTGAAAGCGTTTATAGCAACAGCTTCAGGGTCTTTGTGCTATGAAATGAACCGGTCACATTTTTTATTAATTCTACTGGCAAACAGATCGATGCAAGATTACCGAGCTTAGGTTTAATAACCTAAATAGTCGACTCAGATAATTCCCATTCTATATCGGGATGGGCGAGTCTGGATTCGGTATTTGCTATCACATTATCTTTGGATGCAATGTAAGACGCGAACACATAGTCGGCGACATTCACACCATTGCCGTATTCTCTTGGTGAATTCTGTCAAATGTGGAAACTGTATACCTCCCATACGATTGATGTTTGAGATTGCACTCGTATTATCAATTTGTAAAGTAATTTGAAAAAAGTAAGATTTAAAAAAAAAAATTGAGACCTGTAAATACAGTCAACATTTCCAAATAATTTATATGTCTAGATTTTTCACTATCGCTCCACATACCGCTAGCCTTCGCTTTACCACAGGAAATACCTACCCCGTTGTTGAGGCATCAAAGAAAATTTCCAGGTAGTAAGTTTAATGCTACTAAACGGTGTTTGTATCGCGCGTTTCCACCAGGTCAGGGTCATTTATAAAGCCATCTTAGTTAGTAGTAATTTTGGTTAAATTTAAATATTTATGACATTCGAAAAGTTTTATGTATAACCGTATTATATTGCAGGACAGGCTGAAATTAATAGTCGCAAACCCGCGAATTGTACACCGTTTAATTGTCAAAAAATATTAATTATGCTGTTTAGCATGAATGCGACTTACTTTTCCTAACTGTAAACTCACCTGAAAAGTTTCTAAGTTTATAATATAGCCGAAAAATTTACAACTTGTACTTGGGACAAGTGAACTTTTTTCTTCGTTAATTACAAAACCTAGTGCACACAAAATCATTTTTGTTTTTATAATGATTTTAGCACATTCTTGGTTCCGTGCCTACTACAAAAAAATCGTCAAGATATTGAGTGGACAAATGGCCTTTTGATCTTAGTAATTTCACTATAGGTTTTATACTATTTGTGAAAACGTAAGGTGTGCTTAAACCAAATGGTAAAACGTTAAATTGATACAATTTATTTTCCCAAATAAAGCGTAAGTATTTACGGTGATCGGGGTGTATTTTAACAAAAAAGTATGCATATTTGATGTGTATAGTGTTCATAAGGCTATTTCGTTTTAAGAGCTTGGCGGCAGTTAGTAAATCTTCCAGTATAAAATATTCGGTATCTATAAATCGGTTTAGGGATTTTAAATTTAAGAAATATTTCAGAGAAATACTGATTTTTACATTTATAGTATTCAGAAAAACGTCAGATCCTAAAAGATTGTTAATAGCGTCAACAAAACAAAGCTTTTCCGTTTCGGACTAAGATATTTTCTTAGGTCTGAATGTCTGTATTACCTACCGGGCATGCCAAAGGAATTTTGAATGCCCTTAATATATGAAATGACAGTAGGATTATTAGTTAACAATGACCATTTGTGATAAACTGCCAGCATAGTTCACCGCATTTATCGACGATTCTGGTTGGCTCGATTTTTCAGATTGTTGATCACCGGTGCATGCGCAGGCTCCCTTACTATTCGCGGCGCCCCCTGCTGCCTGCGAGTCATCCTCGAGTTACAGTATTGGCAGTTGCAGAGGATGCGAATTGTGTCCATTAGTAATTTCAGTAATACGGAATCCTGATTTTCTGTAGTAATCTATAAGAATATCGCCTGACTTAAAGCAGTTATAGTCGACATGAGTTGCCTTTGGTTAATTTCGATAGTTTATCCCTTTCGACGGCGACTTCCGTGACAGCTCCTTAAATTCCAGCAGTCAAGATAGGTGGATCTATCAGTGTGCAATTTCCTGGTGTCGGGTATTTAGCAGTAAGCTCTTTGCGCATGTCTTTTCCTTATGTAGTATAATGTGTTAGCCTGATGGCAAAATCAATCTGTATTTCTTTTCCATACGATTGGGTAATAGTTGGGTCTTCACCCATTTCATTTGAAATTCAGTCTACAGTATCTGCACAAACTGTTGCATCCGATTTGGGTAAGGCCAGTGGCTTGACCGGGTTTAATAAGCTTGTAAGCGCTTGCAAAACAGCGACATCTTCTTAAATATCTGGCCCGGTTAGCGGTAATGGTTCAATGATATCAGGTTCTGACAGCAGTTAAGAGATAGCTACAAATTAGTACATACTATCCGCAAAACCGTTTTTTCAGTAAGGGACAGTCCCATATGACATAGCATGTACTGTCCGCAACCTGTTTTATGTAATGATAATGACAGGAAACAGTCCCTGATTGTACTGTTCGCCTTGTCTGAATACGCCTGAATATATACAAAAAGGCCTCTTTAAGAGGCGCAAGTCCAGCAGTGGACTGCTAGAGGCTGATGTCGATGATGATGATGATGAACAGTAAAGAGATAGTCTCAAGTTTTTACAAGTACTATCCACAATACTTAATAAAGCATATGCAATCTTTGTACTACCTATTAATCTAGGTATCACCTATTATACGCAGTTATGGCGCAAAAGATCAGGGGAATATTATTAACTGTCAAGACAATATCGGATTACATCAACTCTGCTGACCCCGAAACGGGAACGACGCGTCGTTATAATTTTAGTTTTATATTCTTCACCATCAAACCAAAAAAATTTAAAAATAATAGAGGGTAGGCACTTTTGAACGTGCAAAAAGTAGTTCAGGCGCATTGTTATTTACTTTATTTGTCGAAAATATCCTATTAAACATGTTGTAGGGGAACAAGAAACAATTAGTTACAATACCTTCGTTATTTAAACGCTGCGGCGAGGAATCCGGAGATGATTGTGAATCCTTAATTTCCCTATATGACGTAAGTTTTTCGTCACATAATTTGCGTTTATATTTTCTGATTTTTCTCCTTATATGACAGTCAGATTTATCGTCATTATATTTCCTCTTAGGCATTTTGCTGAAAAAACAAACTAAACTCGAGAACGGAATAAACACGTGCGGAACGGCCGGACACTAGAACGCGAATGAAGTGACAGGCAGCGTTGGCAAATGTGGGACTATTTAAAAAAAAAAAAAAAAATTGTTTATTGTTTTTCCTAAAAATAGTGTGGAATGGCTATGCATTAGGCGATACTACATTGTGTTATATTCTAATCTCGAGGACGAAGCCCGAGTATAATTCTTAAAGCGGTATCAGAGGTGCATGCACACTCAGATTTCGCAGATGATGTTAGGTCCCAATATAATACAGACGAGCTATGGAGGAATTGCTCGTCCTTATTACAGTTGAACATCCCGGTTGAAACCGTGTACTCTCTATTCACTCTAAGTCAATGTGGTATGATGATATAGATTTATCAAGTTTAGCATACTCATTTTTACATACCTCTCTGGCTTCCTCTACCCTCATAGTTCGTCTCATACACACTCGCCGCGTTACGGCGACTCCTGACTTGTCCTTCAGAGAAGACCCGGTCTATTGGAAAGAGCCTGTTGGAACTCTGTACTCTCTGCCTACCCCGTAAGGGATCTGGCGTGATGATATAGATAGATAGATATATCTTTTTTTTTCTCCGCAAAACACAACTGAATTTCTATAGAAAATAGCAGACAGAACATTGAATTATTAACCACAATACTTACTTCATCTAAGCACATAATCTTCTTAGTCCAATTACTTCGTACACTGTACGAAATACTTCGAAAGTAAGGTAGAGGTTTCACAGGAGGAATGCAGCGTAAAGACATTCCTCCGCTGCGATGACTACGCTATAGGGGTTAGTCCCAATACGAAAAAAAAAACAAATATGGTGTGACTCATGAATTTTGTTAAATTCACTAATTTTGTTTATTCACTTAGACTTTTATTAAACTTACTCAATTTTTGCCTTTTGAAATTACTCAAACGATTCGTTTGAGTAATTAAACCATTACAGTATTTATGAATTGTCAGAAAAGTAACAAAGACTCTACCACCACTTCGGAATGTCATTCCTGTGGAGAAGAAGGGCAAAAAACTACACGGTTACTCTTTTAAAATAGTATTTTTACATTTTCTTTTTCCATCTACATTTTGTTGTGGGATATGGAAGAACGATGTAGGCTGGTCTATCAGGTAGGTCTAAGTAAATTTGTATAAATTATACTATTCATTTGAATGGCTACATGGTACCCTCATTTACAGAGAAAGAAATGAGAAAAAAAAGAAACATTTACTAAATTAATAGAAGGAAGAGAGGGAATATTAAATAATAATATCTAAACAAGTTGTCCATATTCAATCAAGTGGAGCTGGAACAACCCTTATCCCAGTATTTTTGTCTTTTAAATAAGCATCTAGCGTAAAATAAACTTGTTTACTAAGCGTACGTTTAATACAAGCTTTGAATTTATTGTCACTATGTTTAGTGACGTCAAGAGGAATTTTATTATAAAATCTAACACAGTACCCCACGAAAGAAGTGACCTACCCCATGAAAGAAGTGTGAATTTTTGACAGACGAAATTGCGGTTGATCTAATTTATTTCTATGTCGCGTATTATAGCAATGCCTATCGCCTAGCTGATTAAACAGATCTATATTTGTTCTTGTATACATTATGTTTTCATAAATATACTGACCGTCATAATATTGGGTTCTTTAAACAATTCTCTGAGAAGTTCGCGAGTACCTAAGTTATAAATGGCTCTTATTGCAAGATAAAAATAGACTCAATGTCTGGTGCCCTACCTCACAATAATATACCGTAAGACATGACACTATGAAAGTAACTGAAATAGACCAACCGCGCTGTGTCCACATCAGTAAGTTGTCTGATCTTGCTAACGGCATAGGCAGCGGCACCAAGCCGTTTACCTAAAGTCTTAATGTGAGGGCCCCATTGTAACTTAGAATCAAGCGTAATCCCTAAGAAAGATGTATCATTGATAAACTCAAGTTTCTCGTTGTTCAACATAACCTTATACATTTAGTTTTCTTGTTATTAAGCACTAAGTTATTGGTTGTAAACCAATTATGTACCTGAAGGATAGCATCATTTACCTCGTCAACGTTATGTAAATGTCTATCTACTTTAAAAATTAAAGAGGCATCATCAGCAAATAACACTACCTTCGCTTGTTTTTCAATTACTGGAGGTAGGTCGTTAATATATACCAAAAATAGAAACGGACCCAGTATCGATCCCTGAGGAACGCCCATTTTAACTAGAATTCCTAGAGATTTAATTTCGTTTATTTAAATACACTGCTGTCTGTCTCCTAGGTAAGATTTTAAAAGATAAGGTGCTCTACCACGGATTCTATAGTGCTCTAGTTTAAGCTATAGTGTTTCATGTTCAACGCAATCAAACGCCTTCGATAGATCACAAAAGAGGCCAATGGCGTCCTGTGAGTTCTCCCACGCATCAAATATATGCTTTATTAGGGTAACACCGGCGTCGGTGGTACAACGTCCTTTGGTGAAGCCATATTGCTGATCGTGGAGGATGTTATTAGTGTTAAAATGATCTAACATTTGAATAAGCATTTCCGTTTCAAACACTAGCTGAGCACTGGCAAGACAGACACTGGCCTATAGTTGTTCGGATCATTACTATCGCTGGATTTGAACAGTGGTATTACTTTACTAAACTTCATTAAATCAGGGAATACTCCCTGATCTGCACACATATTAAAAACTAAAGCTAAATGAGGCGCGATTTTATGAATAATAGATTTACATACTTTTACAGATATAGGTCTTCAGTTAATTTTATTTTTAAATCATTAAAGACTTTAATAACCGACCGTGGACTATTATGTTTGAACCTAAACTCTACAGGACAAGCACCAATGTTCTTTTTAACAAATGAAATGGCAAGAGTTGAAGAGGAATTCAATGATTTAGTCGTCGCTAGTGGATATTAGTAAAAAATCTTTCAAATTCTTGAGCTACTTCTCTATCTGTGTTAAAGAGACCGCGCGGAGTCTCAAGAGTCAAGTCTGTACTGCGTTGCTTAGACCTCCCAGTTTCATTATTAATCATTTTCCAGATGCCCTTTATTTTACCATCTGCAGATTTAATTTTTTTACTTATATGAAGCGCTTTAGCTGCCTTACACACTCTTCTAAACGTTTTAGAGTAATTTGTAACGTACCTTGCAAAACTTTCACTATTAGTTTGGGATTTGAGATCATACAATTCAAATAGCCTTTCCCTACTTCTACGAATTCCAGTAGTAGCCCAAGCACAGAAGGTAAACTTGGGTTTAATATTTCTTACTTTAACGGGAAATTTACTAGTAAATTCTCTTTGTAATACTGAAAAAAATGAGCATGGAATCTACCAGGGTCGTTTGAATTACATACGGGAATACCTTATATATTTTTTAAAGCACTATTAATTTTTTGCAAACTCATAGGTGTTATATGTCTACATTTAATGGTAATACCTTTTTCTGGTGTAATATAATTAATTACTGTACCATGTTTTTTCTAAAATATTTATATTGAAGTCACCGCAAACTATAATAGGCTTGTTACTCGTAAAAGTTTTATTCAGCACATCTTCCATTACTAATTCAAATTATGAAAAATTTTGTCTATTTGGGGGTCTGTATACACACACAATAATATGCTTATCCAGTTGGTTTTTAGAGATCCCCTTGAAATGGTTTATCATCATCATCACTATCTCAGGTGATATTTGTTCACTGCTGAACATATACTTATCGCTCTCCAGCGCAATCGGTCGAATGCCACCTGCAGCCAAAAACTTCCTGCGATCTTCACAAGATGGTCGGTCCATCTGGCAGGTAGCCGTCCTATGGTCCACTTGAATGTAAATGGCTATGCCTAAAACTTTCTTTAGCACCAAAACTTTATGAACTGAGACTTGCAAATAAGGTCTATTATGGTAAGCATGCGTAGGTTCCCATGAGATATTATGCACAATTTTTTCTAGAACCTTATTGCACAGTATATGAATTTGCCCCTACAATCTGTGAGATAGGGCGGGCAAAATTGTTAGGCTACGAGTCCCTTTACTTTATGTGTAAAGTGTACGTGAAATCAGCTCAATAGCAGGTTGTGTGAAGAATTAGCTCAATGGATATGGTATTTTATAATAGGTATCTAGGTTTTATGACGTTGCAAATATTTACTAGCTGTAGCCTGTGACTACGCACGGGTTTATTTTGCAATATTATTAAATCAAGTCATTTGACAGAGAAACCAATGTTCTCCGGATCAGTAAGCTGCAGTGTCAGTGGAGTGGGCCACTGGCTGGCTAACGAGTTCTTGAGTAGAGACTTAGTAGAAACAAATGTAGTGCAGGGCGCCCTCGTGCTAGGTGGAATGATGATCTTCGTAGGGCGGCTGGCATTATAGCTTAAGCCTAGCTTTTATGTTGTTGCATATATCTTTTTACTAGTTTCGGGACTTCGCTCGCATTGACTTTACAGACACCTTACTTTTTTCGAGATAAAAGAATACTATGTGTTAATTCAGGTAATGAAGTATTTGTGTGCCAAATTTCATCTAAATCTGTTCAGTCGTTTTTGCATGATTGAGTAACAAATTATTATTATTATATATATTGAACTTGCTTCTTGCTCTATTTATTAAATATGCGATATATATTTACAGTGTCAATAGTATGTGCGATCACGTCTTCATTCAGGGTAGCCATGTATACGGTAAAACCATTTAAAGAGGAGTTTGGCTGAAAATCATCGTTGGAGGAGACCCCACTCCCCATCCAGCACATGCTGGGCCAAACACCTTTCCTGCTGATTAAATATTTTTTATTTCATTTTATTACAAATTTCTATACATACTTTCACATTTATAATATTAGTAAGACTAGCTGTTACCCGTGCTTTCACGCGTTAATTTTGTAATATCTATGAATCAGGTCATTCGACAGAGGATCAATGTTCTCCAGATTAGTAAGCTGAAGTTGCAGTGAAGTGGGCTGGCCACTGCCTGGCTAACTCTTTCTAGACACCAGAGTTCTAGAGTTCTTGAGTAGACACCAGTGGTTGGTAAGGCGCAAATGCAGCGGTGGGCTGAATGATGATAGTAAATTATGACAAGCATCCACAGGTACATCCATTCTCATACACTATTGCTGGTATAAATTACTACGATTTTGACTTTGAACATGATTACTACAAAGCTAGTCGTACACCTATATTTTCCGCTGAAAACGAACATCCAAAATGGAGTTATTTTGATGTTAACTTTATAATGCGAACTTTTTGTCATTCATGTTCTTTTGGTTCGTTTGTCGATAATAATCCAGATATCCGGCTTATTTTATAAATAAAAAAGAGACTATATATAATATATATACTAGGTCTGCCAACAATTGTTAAGACAACACACTCTCAAAAGTAGTTAAGTACATGTATGGTTTTACTCTTACTTGCGCAATACAATACAAACAAACACCGCAAATCAAATTAGGAATGCTTTGTTTATCTTTAAAATTTGTGCAATTATATATAACTAAAATTATAATTATTTGTGTTTAGCTTGTAAAGTTATACCCTATTGATAAAGGATAAAACGAAAAAAAAATGCGATTTACCTATCCAAAGATTCTTCCCTCCATAACTTTATTGCCCTTTTTCAGCGGCACGGTCTCACGAGGCCTCATATTTTCACTTAGCCCAAAACCTCGGCAGCGCCATTCGACAACTTTACGACTTCTGATAAAAATGGTGTTTGTTTTTGTAGTGTATAACGTGAATATTGGACTAGTCCATTTCTGTCTTAATAAACGCAAAAAATAAGTTAAGATAGATAGATAGATAACTCTTTATTGTGCACCAATTACATAGATATTAAAATACAAAAAAAAGAACTTAAAGTTACACAAAGGGCGGCCTTATCGCTAAAAAGCAATCTCTTCCAGGCAGCCTTGGGATGGAGAAAACGATTGGGTTGTGGAAGAAACGGCGGTGCATTTTATACATAGATGTTTTAACTTATAGCAATAAATACTTAAATATAATATAAAAATGCAAACACATACTACAAAATTTTTACCACACATACACATAATTAACTATCACGATAGGACGGCAGGACCCGGTGAACAAGTAGATAAGTAATACTTTCTCACCTGGCCCTTGAAGGTCTCTAGCGACGATGCACGCCGTATACTGATACGTATAGTATATCACAGTCGTACCGCCTGTTAAGCAAAGGTATAAATATTTGATGATATACATTCTACCTTTAGATCATAGAAATGAATAGCAATTTTGTCATAATCATCTGTCGAAACTTGTCAGCAAGTCTAATGACTCCCTCAAAGATTACCACACCTACCAGCTTTCATCTGTACGCATCCAGCTACGTCATAGCATCTTTTTCATATAGCTACTACATGAAGCGATAAAGGAAGTGCAGAAAGATTTTGTTAGAAATGTGTACCCTCTGCATTCCCCGTAAGGGATCAGGCATGATTATATATAGAGATAGAGCTCCTCCTCTATCGCTTCATCATACGCTACACGTCTGAGGCAGCTTCTATACACTGCAATATTTAATAACTAAGAATGAAGAGGGAATGTGGCGGGATCAAAAAGAAACTATCTTTAGACCAGGCATGTTTTATACCTGATAGAGCATTTGCCCCATGATATCAAGACCTACAATATAATACAATGTTTAGCATATTAACAAAAGATTATGACAAACGAAAGGAATATATCCAGCAGTAGGAAGCGTCGGACGAGATCACCCATCATGACCAAATTAACGGTGTCAGACTTAATCGCCAGAAATGCATGAGGAGATGTATGAACATAAATGAAGTAAAAGAGGTGTGTAAGATCAAAGTATATAGGAAACTTTAGTCTGTGCCCACACCGTGAGTGTATGTACGTATGTTTAGCATATTAAAAACTTTTGTCGCGCATTGAAAGCATGTAAAGAGCTGTTAAAGTATATGATAGTTGTATCTATCTGTAATTCAGTTTAAGATAGTGTTATCACATGTGCCTCTTTGGTCTAATGTAGAATAATGCGTTTGCGATCACGAAGTCCTGGCTTCACATCCTATGTCGGACAAATGTAGGTTTTCAATCGAAAAATACCCAGTATTATTCTGGAGTCTGGAATTGTGCCCGGTATATGGCTATCTAACGTCGACGGCTAAAAGTGGCTGTATACACAGGTCTGCCAACTCTACTTGGGGAATATAGGTGTGACGGTGTGTTAACAGATGCTTAACCGCATCGCTTAGAAGTAGGTGCTAGGGACAAACTAATCAACGTCCGTGATGCAACATCCCTATGTAAGTGTACACATTTGCAAACTAGGTCGCTATCTTTTTTAACATCGCTGTACATCGTGTAAGGTTCTTATCTCCTATTATGCAAGTGATTAAGAACGTTTTGGTGAGATGCAAATATTGGTGTTAATAATCCTCTTCACTACATATTATAAATTAAAGTCCCCCCGCCGCGTCTGTCTATCTGTCTGATCATACGGTTTTCAACAATGGACGGATTGATTCATGAGGAAGATTCATGTGTATAATTCACCCGTGCGAAGTCGAGACGGGTCGCTAGTTAAAGACAGAAAATGGCGTACGACCAATGTAACATTAACATCCTCTGTAATCCATTTTTTTGCAAATTAACTGATTTGATTTGAAAATAAAAATATATAATCATATTTTTCAGCATGGATGACTCTATTTAATAATATGATATAATTCCAATTCTATTTAAATTTTATACGTAGATTTAGACTAATATTATTTTGAAACTACGATAACAAATTAAATATTTAAGTGACTACCAAAAGAAATAAGTATAAAAAATGGTCTGTGTTGTAAAAATGTACGTAATATTCTTTTTCAAGAGAGGCAACAAGAACAAGCAGCAATATTTTTTATTGTAGCAGAACATTTTTTATATGAAAACGTAAGGATGCTAATACATTAATAAGCGGTCAAGGCAGCGGATGCGAGAGCGGATTAAATGACCTTAGCGGGTATATACATTTTGTTACTATAAATAAAAATAAGCATTGTTACGCCTATAATCCCCAAGCGGGGTTGCAAAGATGTATAGTGTATACACTTCAGAGTAGAACGACATTTTGATGACAATGGTGAGTCCCAACGTAAGGAGCGAGCTTAATGTTATTATACTGGAAACAATTTCAAATTCTGACTTAGGAATCAGATTTTTGTTTGTATATCATTAGCTCGAGCGCTTATTATATGACCGTTAATAAGGCGCTGGAATGAAATAACGACTACTAGTACATTAAAAAACGCTTACGGTGCTTTAAAAATGTGCGTTATAAATCACTTGTGCAAATGTCACTTCTTCACGTCAATTCTTGCTCCCGCCGCCGCTTGCCGCTGTATCTTAACACTATGTCCTCAGAATTGTTCAGGTCAAAATTACACGATGCCCGGGGCCCACTCAACAGATAATTCTTTTATTTAGTACGTGTTTTATATCTTCTAGAATAACTAAAACAAAACACCCCCTTGTAATGTAAAACGATATTTGTTATCGCCTAACAAAAGACTCGTCAAATCTTAAAGGAAAAGCATAATTAAAACCTGACGTTTTCTTATTAAATTTAGAACTTATAAAAGGCAAATTACTGAAAAGCACTAATTAACTCTATTTTTTATAGCAAATTTAATTAAGGCTGTACCTACTGTTTTTATGTTTGGCAAAGCGCGTATTCTCTTAAATTAAGATCATAGAGAGAAAGTTATTCGTACTCTTTGCGAGCTAAGTGCGAATTAGCGAATGTAAGTTTGTTGCCTATTGAATTTGGAAGTTTACAAAGTTATATTTTTTAGTTCAACGGCTACCAACAAATGAATATCTTATTCAAAGCACTTGAAAATAGAAATGCTATAATACAAATGGTCACCTACATTGCTAAACCCGGCTCCACCTTCGCACGGGATCTCCCAAAGATACGAGAGCCTACGACTTCTACGAGAGCTACAAGCGTCTCCGCTCACTGTAAATGCTACGAATAACTACGCACTCCGTAGCATCTACGAGCTTTAAGGTACAGGCATTTTGTTAGTAAAAAGAAAACAACAATGTACAGAAACATTTATTTTTAGTGTTTAATTCTCACATGACTAAACTACACTTGGTTAATCAAGTGATTGAAAAATGGATCAAAAGGTTTGAGCCGGAAAGACAGACAGCCATGCGAACATTGCAAGTTAAATAAAAGCTTGCAAAAACGATCGAATCGGTGCTTAAACGCTCGAGTTGTCAACGCTCGTAAGCGTCAGCTTAACACTAAACGTTCAACGCTCAATTTTACAAGCTTTTGTTTACTTGCACTTGCACTGTTCGCATCTGTATTCTGTCTGTCTGTCTGTATTTCCAGTTCGAATTTTTGTGATCTATTTTTTCAGGCAACTGGCGAATATCCGATTGAGCTGGAATTTGGCATACATATGTTAGTTCGATGACAATGCAATAATGTGGTACCATGGAGGTGGTCTGAAGATGGAACCGGAAGGTGGCAATAGGAACTTCCTCTACGCAAGATAACCCGGTCGCGTTTAGGTTAGATTGGTATTGAATAATACTATACAATCAGATGGCATTCAGGGTTTGATGGAAAATCGAATGATAGCTAATGGGAACATCCCAACTACTCAAAGTAACTGCTTCGCGTTTGGGCTTACTATATTTCTCTTCACGGATACTGTAGACCGAGATGTAGAGCAGGGTCTGATAATGGAGCCGGAGAGTACATACATTACGAACAGTATTATGATACATACATGTAAAAATAAAATGTTGTTTATATTTTAATAATTTTGTATTTCTTTCCGAATCTACACGTCTTCATCGATTTTAACCGTCTTTTTGTCGTTACCCAAAAATCTCTCCTCATATATAAATTATCGCTGCTCTCTCTCTCTCACACCTAGTCGTCCATCCCTTTCTCTCCTCCTTCCGTTTCACTTCCCGCTTCATACATTTCGTTTTACATCATGCATCATTTATACATCTTAAGTGTCATTCGTTTCATAAACACACAAACATTAGATTTATATCTAATTAAAACGAATACCCACCAACGACATAACGGTATTGGCAAAAGATTAGATGAAGTAAATGGGATAGGATAAATAAAAAGTTTCTTACGAGAGCAAAAGTTGGAAAGGTTTAAATCGGTTTCGTGAGCTGGTAAAGGTTATTCCAAGATACGCACGTTGTTAGAATTACTTTTATCGGGTTCTATGTAATGCTGTGTAAGTATTTTATGTTATATCTGGAGTAAGTAAATATTAACAAAAAAAATACAAACATTTATTTTTGTTTCTGAGAATCAGAATATTTTTTATTAATGTACTCAAACTCAAATAATTTATTTTGTATAAGCCCTGTGGAGGAGCTTACAAATAGTCAATGAAAATTTATGTTTTTAAATTTAATTTAACTACAAATCCACCACTGGACTAGATTCGAACGCGGCCTTCACTGAGAAAATCCGGCGAAGAAACTCAGCGGGCTCATCTTTTTTATTTACTTCTCTTGCTCTTTTTTCTTTTCTTTTTTTTCTATCATACTGTTTGGATACAATGTTTAGATGTCAATTAAATAGTTTACGATCTAGCTCTAGTGTGATGCCTTACGATCGAGATATGAATCTAATGATGTTATCTGTAAAGAGCGTTAAAAGGATTCCAGGTGTACCAGTCCTCACAAGCAGCACCCGTTCACGAGTATGACTGCTGGAATAGCCATCACTCCCCTCGACCTTATTGAAGGAAAGGGAAGGAGCCACGCCAGATAGCCACCGCAAGCAAAGACATTATAGTGAGCATGAATGTAAGCTATTACAATGTTTATGAATCGTCAGAAATGTAACAAAGACTCTACCACCACTTCGGAATGTCATTCCTGTGGAGAAGAAGGGCAAGAAACTCCACGGTTACCCTTTAACAATAGTATATCTACATTTTTTTCATCTACATTTTGTTGTCGAGTATGGGAGAACAGTGTACTCGTAGTATCAGGTGAGTTTACATTAAATTAACCAAGTTATACTATTCGTAAGAATGGCTACATGGCTCTCTCAACGTAGCCCCATACTAGGAATTATTACTTAGTCGTAAGTGCATTTACAAATATGAAATTGACATAAACATCTAGTGTCAGAACATCACTATGCGGCGGAGAGGCCGCGGGATGCGGGACAGGCACCGCTGGGAGCGATGGTAGCCACAGTAAAGCACTGCGTCATCGTCCGCCGTTCGAAGCACACGTACTTAATTATTCGTCTGTAATTGTCTTGTTACGCTTATTTTAATTATATACAGTCTATTGCTCAATGTCCGTTTATTTCTAACCAACCCACGTAGAATAATCCTCATCATTTCCATGGTCCTTCAAGCCGGATCCATAGGTCGCTGGTTCAGACCCGGCATGCTTCCTGCCGTCCCCGCCCGCGTCCCGCGGCCTCTTCGCCGCATAGTGATGTTCCGACACCCAGACCGAAGCAAACATTTGTGGGTAACACAAAGATTTGTCTCATGCGGGAAGCGAACCCGAGACTAAACGATCCAGTATGCAAAGCAGTTGTAGCACTTAACCACTGGATCACGCCGTCCGTCAAGCACCGTTTCTACTATTTTCACCAAGTGGGTGGGACGGAGGTGTTCTATATACACCTAGATATTGCAGACGATGTGACTAATATTATAATGGACAAGCTTATTTCCATGATACAGTTCCTGAATCCGGACAGCGAATGAGAATTTTTCGAAAGAAATTGGTCACTGTCTAACCTAAGATTAGAATCCAAAACCTCGTCATCACCAGCCTCATCATGCACCACAAAAATTAAAACTCAAATTAATTTATTTCGTATAAACCCTGCGGGGGTACTTAAAAATGGTCAAAGTACAGTTATTTTTATATAATCTTAATACTAATCTACCTCCGGTAGGACGCCGCCTCCACTGAGAAGATCTAACGAAGAAACTCAGCGTGCTTGTCTTTTTTATTTCTCTTTCTTTGTTCTTTTATATTTGTTTTTCAATTATATTGTGTGGGTACAATGTTTAGGTTACAATTAAGAAGATTACGATCTAGCTCCAGTGTGATGCCTTACGATCGAGATATGAGACTGTTTTATTTTATTTATATAGCAAAAACCACAGCTATTGAAGATAATTATAGTTGTGAACAGAAGTATAATATCAGTATAATAAGTCAATTATGGTTCCAAATTACACTATATTAAACAAAGTCTATTTTATTAATAAATAGCGGCCCGTCCCGGCTTCGCACGGGTGGATATTATTTTTTTAAACATAGCCTATATTACTTAAGGATAATGTAGCATTCTAATGGTGAAAGAATTTTTGAAATCGGTACATTAGTTGTTGTGTTTATTTGTTACATACATACAAAAATACAAATCTTTCCTCTTTATAATATTAGTATAGATTAATGATTGAAAACTGATTCCCTTATCTACAATTTTATGCCGTGTATATGTGTGTGCGCGTGTAAGTATTCATGTACATAAATATATACATATGCACCCAATCAAAGAAAAACAACTGCGTTATAATTTTTATAAATATAATAACTGTTATAATGATGTCATTTCTAAGAAGTAAGTGTCTAAAGGATTCCAGAAGGACCAATCTCTACAAGCAGCACCCGTCCACGAGTATGACTACTGGAACAGCCATCATTCTACTAGACCATAATGGCAATTATTAAACAAAACTCTCATAATCAACGTAAAATATAATACATACACGAAAAAAAAGGTTACTTATTCCCACTGGTTTGAGAATGAAAAAATTATTGAAAAAAAAAAATTAAGTTCAGCTGGGAGTTAGCTCTTACTTTTAATTTAAAAAAAAAGAAAATTTCGTTTAGCTTTTAAACGGGGTGAAGTAGGCGATCTTAATAATTTTCTTGGACCAAAATTTTCACTCCTGATTTTAGGGGAATGGAAAATGCACGAATTGACGGCTTGTATAAAAAAATTGAGAAACAATGTGGCTTTATAATTATTTGTGTGTGTGTGTGTGTGTGTGTGCGTGAATGATCTACGCTGTTAACCGCGGGGCCTTTACAGCTTCACAAGAGGGCTAGCGTGCAACCACTACGTTTGAGCCAAGCATAATTAAGTCTGGGTCCTTGTTCATTATGATCAATTCAATATGTAACGCGACGCATTACTATTACTTCTTAAATTTTAGTGGTACCCCAATAGCATACAGACAACCGTTACACAATTATTTCACAAAGATAATACGCCGCATTTGAACATAGTGACGAAAAGCCCTGTAGGGATTCGAAGACCAGTCCGAAGTCTGAAATTGTGCGCGGTAAAGTAACTAATGACATCTCCCCTAATTTCTTACATACCTTTTTCGCTTCCTTCTCTCCTATAATTCGTATAATAAACGCTTACTGGTTACGGAGACCTTTGGCATGTCTATCAGAAAAGCCACAATCTATACAGTTATGATAAGAAATTCAGAGAAGACCTAGTCCTCCTCCTGTATCATCATCCGCAGCGCGCATCATGAGCGTCTTTCACAAGCGATTCCAGAATGACGGCGGTGTGTTATGATCCACGTCGCCGTGAGCACCGCGTCGGTGCAGGGGGGAGCGTGTCATCAAGTCTCCCCGCATTGGTGCGTTCCATACGGAGGTACCAGAGCCCCTGCAAAGTGCTGATATGGGCTACCCTGACGAATTTTTCGATGGAAATCCATTCCCTGCGAGCTCCCCGAAGGCTCGCGTAAATTCAATGTAGGATATTCCTGAAGTAAGAAAAAAAATCTTCCCCGGTGACTAAGGTGTTTCCTTTCATAAGGTATTTTTTATCATGCATAGTTGTCTTAATTTAATTATCTGCCCTACAGAGGGCTTCATTATAATTTTAATGCAAATAGTAGACAAATGCGCTCAGTTAATAAATCAGTTTGCTCAATTATCGGTAAACTACTCACTTCTGGAAAGAAGTTAATGGAGTCACTAAAACTGGTTCTTGATTGCGAATTTATATTTCTATCTCAAAATTACATTTTTGGATGACCTAAGATTCGAGCCGTGGACCTCATTCGCCACTACACCAACGGGGTAGTCTGCTTATATAATATAATTGACAGACGATTTAAAGCTTCAGCCGCTCTAACCACTGTGTCTAATAGTAGCGGGTCCGATTCCCGCACGGGGCAAATCTTTTTGTGATCCACAATTATTTCTTTCGGTGTGGGTATTTGTGTATGTAAATTTTCATGTTTGTAGACGTACCCACGACACAGGAATAAATCCAGAAAAATAACAAAAATTGTATTTTAAAATGGTACCTATAGTTAGGATCAAATGGTGCAGTATTTGCTATACCACGATCCTATCTCCAATATGTTTGCTAAGCAATCTTCATCCCTTGAACGTTCGATTTAGAAATTATTTACTTTTCGTATTCCATTTCTGTTCTCTTAGTTAATTTCCTATTAGATATTTGTTATAAATACTAGGATAAACTGCCTCGGTTGCTGGCAATCATTAGATTAAAATCTTAGGCCGCATAAAATGTGGTTTTTGCTATTGAAAGATTCTTAGTGTTTCGATTGTGCTGTGGCTTCTTCTGCTTTTCGTCTCAATGGCTCATATCTGTCCCCCTAAGTGAGTGGCTAGCACAATCGCACCGCCCGTGGCCACGCTCAGCTCTTCCCTTGTACAAGTGGTGGGGCACTACCAGTGTTGGGCACTAATTGTTTAATTGTTCAATTGTAGGATCAAACAATTGAAATTTCAATCGCAAAAAAATCAATTGCAATTGACGATTGAAAAATTATTTGTTAATTGTAGGTTTTCACAATTAACAATTGATCAATGGTAATTGTAAAACGTTGCAATTACCATTGATCAATTGTTAATCGTTTTTTGCATGTTTACGATTAAACAATTAACAATTAAACATACGACAGAAAATATTTTTAACACATCCAAGTTGGCGGACGTGACCTTTGAAGTAACATGGGTGTCACTTTTGGGGTTTCGGGAATAATGATTGCGAATATGGCGTGAATTTTTGGAGTGAAGTAAAATCAATATGGGTGTCACATTTGGGATATTAGGGCATGCTGATTACGAATATGACATTAATTTCTGGATCTAAGATGGTGGACGTGACTTTTCTAACAAAATCAATATACGTGTTACTTTTATGGTTTTGAGGGATGTTGATAACGAAAATAGTGTTAATTTTAAAATCCAAGATGGCGGCCGCGACTTTTTATGAAAATCAATATGGGTATGGACTTTGGGGTTCTAGGGGATGCTGATAACAAATATAAAGTTAATTTTAAAAGCCAAGATGGCGGACGGGGCTTTTTATGTAAATCAATATGGGTATCGATTTCGGGGTTTTTGGGGATGCTGATTACGAATATGGCATTAGTTTCTGGATCCAAGATGGCGGACGCGACTTTTTATGAAAATCTATATGGGTATCGATTTCAGGGTTTAGGGAATGCTGATAACAAATATACCGATAATTTTAAAATCCGAGATGGCGGACGCGACTTTTGGAGTTAAATCGATATGGGTTTCATTTTTGGGGTTTATAGTTTATCATATTTTGAGCAAATTTTTCTTGTGTATATGGCTGGACCTCTTCAACTTTTCTTAAGTCTCTTGTCAGTGGTTTTTTTCCGAATTTTTGCACCTTTTTATTATTTTTCTTTGTATTTATGTACCATTTATGTGCCACCAGACCAACGACAGGTGGCAAAGCGCATCGCTTTGTGATTACGAGGTTCTGGGTTCAAATCCTAGGTCGGACAAATGTAGTTTTTCTAACGAAAAATTTCCAGTATGAGTCCGGAGTCTGGAATTGTGCATACCGGGCACAATTATGCACAATGGCAATAGGCTCGCCCCCTATTATATGGGACCTAACATCGTCGGCGAAACGTGGGTGTACTCAGTACACCTCTGCCACCCCCTCTGGGGAATATAGGCGTGACGGTGTTTTTGTAGTTATGTATCTTTTATATTCATTTACACAATCTTATCCATGTTTCCGTTTGAGGTGACTCAGAAAATTGGACGTACAGTTGTCGAATCCTCTGATTTTAGTAGTGAAAGGCGAGCATTTAGGACACAGAGCTGTGATTATATGTGCAAGTGCAAGACGCGGGGGTGAAGATATTGACGTGATTTAGCTAGGCCTGAAGACTGCCCATCTCGATCTAACTGTTCATTGATGTCCGTATCCGACGTGTCATCTGACATATAACTATATTTCTTTTCATTCATAATGACTATAATATTCAAAAGTGTGTGGAAATATTCGTTGAAATATGCGGATATACTTAATAAAAATTAATTCAAGTCCCTACAATCCCAGTCCTACAATCAAGTCCCTCCTGTGTGCTCACGACTCACACTCACTCTCTATGTTTGTGAAAATTCGTAAGTTTAAATACCTACAACTATAAGTACACACACAAAAGTACCCTGAAGTGTGATCGTGTCGAAATGTAGGCGATACTTTGCGCACCGAAAAAAAGTATTTTTTTTTCTTTAAAAAAAAAAAACGTTTCCCCACACTAGGATTAATTCCTGTATCGTGGGTGCGTTTACAAACATGAAAATTCACATACACAAATACTCAGACCGTTATGACAATATTTTTGTCCTAAACGATCGAACAGAGACACGCGGGGTCTCAGTGCGCGGGGTATGTGGGGTGCCCGACCACAGAGTACTATAATACAGTAAAATATCTTAGTAGTTACGGTCCGAATCAAACTCACGCACACAGACGCGCGCTCTACACGCCTTCTCGATAGTTTTCCGCATGTAATAAGCCGCGGTGGCAGTGCACGTCCGAGACGGACACTTTTTTAACAACTAACATTAGAACGTTCTGTGAAAAAATAACCTGTTCGAACTCTTTACTCTCTGCCTACCCCACAAGGGATCTGGCGTGACAATATAGATAAATAGAAAATTAATACAAATTTAAATATTTTGTCTTTTTGTGCTATTAGGCCTTAATATTTAGAATAAAATGACCACTTTAAACTTATTAGTTACTTGTATGGTTTCTCAATATGTATCTATTATTAGAATTAAAATAATGGCCACTCGAATCGCCAAATTGATATTTAGTAACTCATGTGGTTTTTACCATATATACTTATATACAATTTCCAAGTAATCTATCATAAAAACTCTCAATAAGAATGAGATTCGAGAATATTTATATATAATTAGAATTCTTATTCGTAAAAGGAGAAAACGTGTTTCTAGAAACAATTTGCAATAAAGGTAAATAATATATTCTTGAGCATAAAAATTAAAATTATAAACGTTTTCATTATGCTGTTATTACACAATGTATATGTTAAATTGTACAACGCTTCACTCATATCGAAAAAATACAGGCTTATAACCACAGCAGTAGATTAATTTTAATAAATGACAAAAAAAATCCAATAAAAAGGTGCTAAACTTAACAACGTTCTGACGGGAGTGTAGGTAATTATGCCACTAAAACGGCTTAGATGAGTTACTGAATAGATAGATACTGTGGCACTACCGACCGACTTTACCTACCTACGCACGTGCACTTTGTCGGCTCGTGTCGGTGCCGAAAGGCGACGAGTAACTAGGGTTGCCACCAATAGTTTATTATAAAGTACTTTATGAGAACTGTAAAGTACGCGAAATTTGATTTTTTAAGATTCATTTTACATTAATCATTAAAAAGAAAATAATTGATCGCATCAAAAGCAAAGTGGATGATGTCTGGTGTTAGAATCCGAATATATGTTAAGCTAGATTTAAGAAAAAAACATTGTTACATGTACAACTTCTCTAACTTAAAGAAAATATTAAATACTATAAGCACTTTTAAATTCTTTCTCCAATCTATTTAAGTTATCATAGACTGTCAACATGCTGTAAAGGTGTTTAGCAATGATAATAGTGATTGAAAAGATCTAAAAGTAATAAAACATATGTTTTTAAACAAAATAGTAAAGTGTAATAAATAATACTTTATTTAGATACAATGTACTTTTTTACCTTCCTTTAAAAACCAATGTACTTTATTTGCTCAAATAAAAGGTGGCAACCCTACTACTGACGCGCGCGCACTTGTCGGTTCGTGCCGCTGCCGAAAGGCGACAAGTGCGCGCGCGTTTTTTTAAAGTTTAGGTACTTATTTATAAACAAACATTTTGATAGCACGGGGGGTTGGCAGAGGGGTGCAGTGTATTGAACGAATTTCGAATGCTTTTATATGGAACTGGAACTTGTAAAATATTCAATTCTTATAGGGACAAAATAGAAATACTTAATTTTTTACAAGCTTTTATTTAACTTGCACTGTTCGTATGTCTGTCTTTCCGGTTCAACTCTTCTGATCCTTTTTTCAAGCACTTACGGTATCCGAATCAGCTGAAATTGACATACGTATGTAAGTTCGGTAACAATACAATAATATGGTACCATTGGGTTGGTCTGATGATGAAGTTCGAAGGTGGCCATAGAAACATGTGAACTGGACAAAACCCCTCGTGTTTAGGCTGGTTAGATTGATACTGACAAGTACAAGTAGATTGATATTGGTGTTAAATTAATATGGATATCATTTTTGGGGTTTTAGGGGATGCTGATAACGAATATAGTGTTTAATTTGTTCGTAATCAACCCATATTCGTAATCAGCATACTCTTAAACCCCAAAAACGATGCCCATATTGATTATTCATAAGAAGTCGCGACCGCCATCTTTGATCTAAAAAATAACGCCATTTTAGTTATCACCATCCCCTAAAATCTCATAGATGATTATGTCTTGAGTCTTTTTAGAAGGCAAGCTTTCAATCAAGCATCGTACTTCCGAGTCAAGCCTTACAACACCAGACAGAAGTGTACATTGTACACTCCCACATTGCGCCAACGTTAAATGTGCTTTTAACACCTACATTGCGCCGACGGTTTTTCGATGATTAATTGTTAATTGTTTAATCGTAAATGTGCATAAAACGATTAACAATTGATCAATTGTAATTGCAATGTTTTGCAATTACAATTGATCAATTGTTAATTGCAAAACATTGCAATTACAATTGATCAATTGTTAATTGCATAACACTGCAATTACAATTGATCAATTGTTAATTGTCAATTGTTTAATCAATTGATTTTTGCCCAACACTGGGCACTACAATAGGCTGCCCCTGATACATAAGGATCTAAAATCAGACGATATGAGAGTGTGCACAGAACACTGTCACTATCCTCGCTTGAAGAATGTAACCTTGATTTTCGTCATCACTGCCTAGCGTCCCATCGATAGTCGGTATTTAGAGGAAAATAGAATTGAGGCTTTGGGTGGCCGTGGTTAGATGTTTGTACACGTGAAATTCAAATTTCAGTTGTGAATTTGCAAAAGAGATTCTGTTTCTTAAAAAAATCGATGCTTAAATGCTTATCAATTCTAAAATGTCATTGCCACCTAATTTTGAAACGACGTATTGCTTAACATAAGCCTACATAAATCGGATCTTTTGGCAATAATTTTAGCTTTTAGCGATAGACAGCGTAACCATTGAGGAATGTAAGGAACCTTTCGGAACTCTGTACTCTCTACCTACCACGCAAGGGAACTGGCGTAATTATATAAATAGATAGATAAAAAAGTATTACAAAATGCCCTTTTTTTAAAAGACTCCTCATTTGTAACGCACACACAATACATGAATAATGGTGTGTTATTTATAATACAAACAAATATTTTATTAATTTCAAGCCGCCATAAAATTAAAATTTGTCTCAATCACTTTTAATACAAGAACACCATTTATAAAATATAATACTAGTGGAAATTTTATTTTTCTACTACCAACTTATTTGTCAACCGTATTTATTTCCAAATAAAACGTCACAAGCATCCCCTGAAACATTTGGTCAGGTTCAGACCTCAAGTGTTTGCGATGCCGACAATTCTATTTGCCTCTGCTGTTTCTTCATTCCTCGGGTGCCCGTTGTTTGACCAGTAAGTAAACCCTTAACTCAACGATAGAAGAAAAGTTTGTGTTTCAGTGAGTTTGGAATGCAATCCATTAGCTTATGAAGGTATGGGGAAATAGGAGTAGGATTTTTATTACAAGGTTTTATTTCTATTCGTGTGTCTGTCTATTTTTTCCGTTCACATTTTGTTTTCAAGCACTTGCGGGTATCAGATTGAGCTGAAATTTGGCATCCGTATATAAGTTTGTTGGCAATACAATACGATGCAATAATATGGTACCATGAAGCTATTCTAATGATGGAGTCGGGGGACGACCATCGAAAAATTCAACTAAAATGATTGCACTATCGTATTAGGGCTCATTGGATCTCTTTTTATAAGTTCTATACCAACAGTCAAGGAACATTTCAACTAAGTAAGATATCTCTCTGTTGTTATTACCTCCAAAAACACGGTTTTAAAAGAATCTTTTGTAGTTAACATTTTACAAAAATCTTCTTATATAGCATACCTTCTCTTCGCTTAATTCGATCAAGAGGAGGAAAATCCAATCCCATATTTTTGTAGAAACGAGTTACTTTTGGACATTTTATTTTTCCATCACAAATTATTTTGTCAAACGAATTTATTTTCAAATTTAACGTCACAAGCATCCCCTGAAGCCTTTGATTAGGTTCAGACCTCAAGTGTTTGCGATGCCGACGATTCTATTTACCATTGCTGTCTGCGGAGCCAACTTCATTCCTCGGATGCCCACTGTTTGACGAGCAAGTAAACCCTTAACTCCACGGTAGTAGGAGAGTTTGTGTTTCAGTGAGTTTGGAATGCAATCCATTAGCTTATGCAGGTTTGTGGGAAACGGTGGTCGGTTTTTTGAGGCCGAATTTTAAGATGACACCTCAAAAATATGTTCATTCGATTTAGCATTTTAATTTCAAAATTATACGGTACATGTCTCTTGATCTTGTCCTTTGAGTGGCGTTGTTTTTTTAATTTAGACAGCGATATTGTAACTTATGATTCTGCTGCTCTTGATGTAAGTTGCGTTTTTACCATTAATAATATATTAAATAACATATAATAATGGCCTACTGATATTATCATTGTGTACTGGCAAGCGCAGTGTAGGGCAACCGTCTGCCAGATGGACCGACGCTCTTATGAAAATTGCAGAAAGTCGTTGATTTCGGACCGATTACGCTGGAAAGCGATTGGGAAGGCCTAACATAGCGATTCAGTTGTGGACAATTATAGGCTAAGATGATGATGATGATAATAAATGTGAAAGTTTGTATGTTTAGGTGTTTGGATGGTTGTAACTCAATCACACAAAAATGGTTTCGGATGAAATTCGGCACACAGATATAGTCTATTACCTGAATTACCACATAAAATACTTTTTATTCCGGAAAATGTTAGGTTCCTGTAAACTTAACGTGGACGAAGTCAAGTGCAGAAACTAGTAATAAATAATACTGTCTCACTACTGGGCAAAGGCCTTCTCTGATAAAGTGGGAGAGATTGGGTCATACTCAACTACGCGGACCCAGTACGGATTGGTGAAACCAGGTTTGTAGCCACTTGTTGTTGAAACTTATCAAGCCTATATGGCTTCCAACTTGGCTTAATTATCACTACACGAAGTGGCGATCAAGACCAGGATTAATGCGCTTTCTAAAACACGGAATGGCATTTCCATATTTAATGTAGAATACCACAAACCGTGAAAGAGCAACCAGATGAGAAAGGGTATGCTTCTTTGGTTCGGACATATAGAAAGAATGTCAGAAGAAAGAATGACAAAACAGATATACAATACAAAAGTGGAAGGACTATCTTACCATGACCAAATAGACCGTGTCTTATCTGAAGGACAAGTCAAGAGTCTCTGTAACCGGTGAGCGTGTATGAGCCGAACTATGAGAGTGGAGGAAGCCAGAGAGGTATGTAAGGAAAGAACCTGTTGGAACTCTGTACTCTCTACTTACCCCGCAAAGGGATCTGGCGTGGTGATATAGATAAATAGATAGAGCACAAACCGTTACTGTCTCGTAGGTCTAGTGGCGAATAATGAGTTTTCACGAGGCCCTGGATTCAAATCCTAGTTCGGACAAACGCAGTTTTTCTATCGAATAATTCTCAAGTTCGGAGTCTGGAATTGTGACTGGTATATGGCTCGCCCCCTATTACATGGAACCTAACTTTGTCGGCGAAAAGTAGGTGTACGCAGTACACCTCTGCCACCCCCGCTTGGAAATATAGGTGTGACGGTGTTCTATAGTTAACCTTTATTGAGAGAATGATACTGTTTTAATGACACGATACGAATAATATGAAACATTTTTAATGAACGAAGGTAGTGTATTGTACAGTTGTGCCTTCGAATGTAAACATTCTTTTACCAGCCTTTCAGTAAACTCTGCCTGTGTAGGTAAAAGCCCAGGTGGAAATGACCCAAACGTAAGGTCCACTTAAAAAAAGAGCCTGTAAATAGACACTCGATTTGCTATATTTGGATTTTTGTACACACTGATCTCCCGAAGTATTAAAGGTTATATAATTGTAAGGATATAGGGTATTATTGTTAGATAGCTCAATAGTTCTCTAATAGAAATACAACAAGAAAAGCAGTTACATTCAAAGTTCTCGAGATCTCGGAAGACGCCCTGTGAACGCTTGGTCCCACCGCCGAGTTCTATTGATCGGACCATGAAATAATAATCCGACAACTCTTTCTGAGATTACGATGGCGATGTTACATCCTACTAATAATAATATAAATGTGAAAGTTCGCGTGTCTAGATGTTTGTATGTTTGTTACTCAATCACGCAAAATTAGCTGAACGGATTTAGATGAAATTTGGCCCTTTGAAGTTCAGTTCAGTTTGGTTGGGATGCAAGGGGGACACCTACCATCTACGCTCCCCAAGTCAACCTCTCCTGCCCGCGGTGCATCCTGCTGATCAACGGACGAGGCTCTGACGACCGACAATGGCGGTATAACCATTCAAATATGGCGTAACTAAATTTTTAACCAGACCGGTGACGGGCAGCAGCGTCACTAGTGCGAGAAGCTACGCCCTGCGATCGCCGGTGCGAGGGGGGAGGTGCGAAGAATCTCCGGGCTACGGTAGGCCGCCAATATGAACTGACCCTGGCTACGTATAACGGACGCACGCTACGACTGGCTGAGCATCTTCTGCAGTTGGAAGAAGAACTGAAGTGCATAAGATGGCACGTTCTGGGTTTATGTCAAGTTCGAAGAAATGGAGAAGACACCATAACCCTAGAATCTGGCCATCTTTTGTACTTTAGAGAGGGAGACCAACTTTCCCAGGGTGGCGTCGGGTTTCTGGTCCATAGAGTCTTCGCTGACAACGTTTTAGAAATGTCCAGTGTGTTGACAAGGGTAGCATACCTCATAATTAAGCTGACCGAGAGGTACACCCTCAAGATCGTGCAGGTTTATGTACCGACTTCGGCACACTCGGACGAGAGCATAGAGGTACTCTACGAGGACATCTCTAAGGCCCTTCATAATACCCCTAGGGCACACTACAGCGTTGTCATGGGAGATTTCAACGCCAAAGTGGGAGTAAAAACTGACAGCGAATCCTCAGTAGGACCATACGGCTATGGCAGCAGAAATAACAGGGGGCAAACGCTCGTCAACTTTCTAGAAAGAGAAGGGCTGTTTATGAAAACTCTTTCTTTAAAAAAACAGCCCCAAAGAAAGTGGACGTGGCAAAGCCCCGATGGTAAAATAAAAAATGAGATCGACTTCATCATGGCGGACAAGAGGCGCATATTCAGAGATGTCTCAGTGATCGCAAGGTTTAAAACCAGAAGCGGCCACCGGCTCGTACGGGGCACTCTGAATATACAATGGAAGCGCGAAAGAGTCCGCTTGATGAACTCCAGTCTCCGACCGAATTTGCTCCAAGCCGCTATGGATTCCCAAACTTTTCAGTTAAAATTGGCAAACGTTTCGCTGCCTTGGAAACCACTGACAGCGTTGATCAGAAATTCGAGCAGGTGGTTCAGACTCTTAGAGAAGAGGGTACTAAATTATGCGAAACGAGGCGTACAGACAGGAAATCTAAGCTTTCGGGGGGGACTCTGGAGCTTATGAGCGAACGACGCCGAAATGCAGCCTCAATCTTGTCAGAACACCGGGTCTTAAATAAAAAGATCACAAAGCTGGTCCGACGCGACCTCCGAGCTTTCAACAAGCTTGAGATTCAGAAAGCCATCGAGCAGAACCGGGGGTCGAAAGTGTTCGTCCAGTCACTTGGGAGAAACCACTTGACAAGGTTGACTACACAAGCGGGTACTGTGATCGCTTCTAGGCCGGAAATCCTCTCGGAAGTCAGGAATTTCTATAGCCAGCTCTACGCCTCACACGCACCTCGACCCGAATCTCTTAGAGGAGATCCCAGAGCCACCCTTACACGTCACTTCACAGAAGACTTGCCCGAGATCAACCTGGATGAGATCGAGTTGGCCCTTAAACAGCTTAAAAATGGAAAAGCCCCGGGTGAGGACGGCGTCACGACTGAGTTTCTGAGGGCAGGAGGTACCCCAGTACTTAAGGAGCTTCGGAAGTTATTTAACACTGTCCTCTACACTGGGAGATCTCCACAGGCATGGAACAGAAGCGTGGTCGTTCTGTTTTTCAAATAGGGTGAGAAAACCCTTTTGAAAAACTATCGACCCATATCGCTCCTGAGCCATGTATACAAGCTGTTTTTTAAGGGTCATCACGAACCATCCTGCGCGAAGGCTCGACGAGTTTCAACCCCCGGAGCAGGCCGGGTTTCGAAGTGGTTACGGCACCATAGACCACATCCACGCAGTGCGGCAGATTATACAGAAGACTGCAGAGTATAAGCTGCCCCTATGTCTAGCCTTCGTGGAGTATGAGAAGGCCTTTGACACTGTCGAGACCTTGTCAGTTCTGGACTCCTTACAACGACGCCAAGTTGATACATCGAGGTGATGAGATGCCTTTTTGAAGCCGCAACGATGACCGTCCAAGTACAGAACCAGCGGAATGAACATATCCACCTGCGCCGCGGAGTGCACCAAGGTGATGTCATATTACCAAAACTGTTCACCAATATACTGGAGGATATGTTCAAGACGCTGTACTGGAAAGATCGCGGCGTCAATATAAATGGCGTATACATCTCTCACCTGCGATTTGCAGACGACATCGTCATCATGGCTGAAACGTTGCAAGACCTATAACAGATGCTGGACAGTCTTGCTAATTCGTCTCAGCGAATCGGTCTCCGGATGAACTTAGATAAAACTAAAGTTATGATCAACAAGTATGTTGACCCGGGACCGATCGCCGTAAACGGAGCCCCCCTCGAAGTTGTTTCTGAATACGTATACCTAGGGCAGGTGCTCCAACTAGGTTAAAACAACTTCGACAAGGAAGTTAAGAGACGGATACAGCTGGGCTGGGCAGGATTTGGAAAACTCCGTCGATTCTTCTTATCGCCCCTACCCCAATGCCTAAAAACGAAAGTTTTTAATCAGTGCGTCCTACCTGTAATGACATACGGAGCCGAAACGTGGCCACTCATTGTGCGGCTTGTCCACCAGTTCAAGGTCGCTTAACGAGCTATGGAAAGAGCTATGCTCGGAGTTTCTCTTAGGGATCGAATCCGGAAGAGAACCAAGGTTACCGATATAGCTCAGCGAATTAGCAAGCTGAAGTGGTAGTGGGCAGGTCACATATGCCGCAGAACCGATGGCCGTTGGGGCAGACTGGTTCTTGAGTGGAGACCGCGTGTCGGCGAACGTAGTGTAGGGCGCCCTGTAGCTACGTGGGCGACGATATTCGTAAGGCAGCGGGCAGGGATTGGAGAAGGAGAGCTGAAGATCGAGCTCAGTGGCGTGCCATGGGAGAGTCCTACGTCCAGCAGTGGACTGACACGGGCTGATGATGATTAGCCATTTGATAGTTTATTACCTGGTTTAACATATAAAATACTTCCTATCCCGGAAAATTTCTAGATTTCTGTCTAAAGTAAACGCGGACGAAGTCCCGGGGAGGAACAAGTAAATACTCAATGTACCAACTTTATTACGCTAGAAGGGTATCTCTTCCTAACGGCCTACGTCATCTAAATAACGTCACAAAGTGTCTCTAACATGTAATTTTGTCGTTAAAACAAATTAACGCGACCGTGGCTTTATATTTATTATGCCAGGCCGAAATGATCCTACTTATTAAGATTATAAAGATGGCTGTTAATGATACGTACATAAGTTATTATAAATACTGTTGGCAGTGGCAGTCATAGGTGTGCTTAGTACGCCTATTTACCCACCGCAAGAGGCTTAAGAAAAAGAGAATCTGCTTTGTACTCGTTTATTTTGTATTTTGACCGTGCACTTTTTCGGAACAAAAAAACTCTAAAATATTTTTTTTTGAAAAATCTATCTCCTACTGAATGTCCTATTTAAATCGATTGAGCCGTTCTCGAGATCAACTCAGACAAAAAGCAGGACAAACAGACAAATAGTATTTATTATTAAAAAAACTTCGTTTAGGGCTTAGCAACGTACAAATAGCCATATTATGAGCCTAAGAAAAAGTCTTTATTTCGAATTACAGATAGATATCTGAATTTGCGTAATATCTTCTCATCCAAAATACCTCAGTGCCTTAAGACTAAAGTTTTCAGTCAATGTGTGTAACCAGTGATGATATATGGATCAGAGACGTGGTCTCTTACAATAGGTCTCATAAAAAAGCTCAGAGTTGCTCAGCGAGCTATGGAGAGAGCTATGCTCGGCGTTTCTCTACGCGATCGAATCAGGAATGAGGAGATTCGTAGAAGAACCAAGGTTACCGACATAGCCCTTAAGATTAGCAAGCTGAAGTGGCAATGGGCGGGCCACATAGCGCGTAGATCGGACGGGCGTTGGGGCAGAAAGATTCTAGAGTGGCGACCACGTATTGGCAAGCGCAGCGTGAGACGACCGCCTGCCAGATGGACCGACGATCTTGTGAAAATCGCAGGAAGTCGTTGGATGCAGGTGGCATCGGACCGGTTACGCTGGAAAGCGATTGGGGAGGCCTATGTTCAACAGTGGACAAGTATGGGCTGATATGATGATGATGATGATGATCTGAATTTAATTTGTCTGTCATCCCACTGCTGGACAAAGGTCCTTTCTTACGATTCGACACAGAAAGCATCACGCAAAAAACCCTCTACCGATTCTAATCGGACCTTTGGTAGTAAATAGTCTGACTACACTGTTTGTATTATGTTACTAATGTGAAGTCTAGCTATCTGGTTTTATCTTAATTAAAAATATTTGAGATATTCATTATCATCATCATCAGCTCGTGTAAGTTCACTGCTGGACATAGGCCTCTTGCATGGCTCGCCACTGAGCTCAATCTTTAGCTCTCCTCCTCCAATCCCTGTCCGCTGCCTGAATATCATCGCCCCACCTAGCTGCAGGTTGCCCTACACTACGTTTGCCGACACGCGGTCTCCACTCAAGAACCAGTCTGCCCCAACAATCATCGGTTCTACGGCTGTGATATTACTTACTGATAAATTTAATTTACAATCCAATTTACGAATGCTCTGAATATATCAGATTTTCTCAAACTTTCCGACGTGTGTACGAACTCTTGCAACATCTGAATAATGTGGCACAGTTAATTTCCTGCACGTCCGATTGCTGGAAACCGACAGAAAGTCTTTACTCCACATCTTCCCGGATATTATCAGAACGGTCAATACCGAGGTGTCGATAGGAAATGGAAAACACTTCGACGTATGTCTTGTGCCACAGTTTGTGGGAGTAAAACTTGTGGTGGGAATCATGTTGATTTTGGCACTCATTAAAATTAAACAGCATTTGATACGATCAGTGCGGGAAACCTGTTTGTGGCATTTCCATGTTTGACCTTTTTCGTACTTAGGAAGACAGAATAAACCGTTATTCCTTTTGTCACTTAATCTGGTAGTCGTCAAGCCAAGTATAGGTGGCTAAATAAGTTCCAAAAGCAAATCTCTAATAATCCGCTCTGCGCCAGCGTGGTGGAGTGGTATGAAATATGAAACTATTTTATCATGATTTGTGAGGGAAAGCTTAAGGAAGTATTATAGTTGGTCGTATCCGGGCGATACGACCAACTATAATATATGGAGCCGAAACCCAGACAATCATTAACGAAACCTAAATAAACTACGTGTAAGTTCAAGTATGGAACGAGTTATAATGGAAAAATCTCTGAAACTCGCGCTGAAACTCTGAAATCTTAGACGCGTAGTTCAAGCGACAGCAGAAAGCAAGTGGAAATCGATAGGACGCATGCCGGAGATCGAACAACAGATTAGGAAAACGGTTGCTTAAGTGGAGACCGCGCAAAGTGGACTAAATGACGGTGGTGGCCGGAAAGGATTAGATACGAAAAACACAAAAACCGAAGGGTAATGGAGTGCTATGGAAGAAGATGGTGGATATCGGTTGAAAATGATGATGGTTGGGTTCTATCGCCTATTTTATGTATTGCGTTCGAGTACTCTTTGCACCTATATTGCATTTTGTCGTCAAATGAATGCCCAGCTTTACAATAATATGTCGAGTTTAATCTTTATTCAGTAAACGTTGAGAAAGGGGGTTGTCTTACTGTTAACGTTTATCTAATTAGTTTGTTATTCCGTAAGTCGTTATGATATACTGTGCATACCTTTCACAAGCCTGTTTTTATAGGTTTTCTATGTACATTTATAAAGTATGAAATACTGAGTTCTTAGATTTACGCGAATACGAGGCATGCCTTTTAAGTTTTGTCGTTTGAAGAAAAAAACACAACTAGAACCTTATAGTACTTTTTATTGTTTTTCAAAGTATTCACTTCGTAGCTTAATACACTTTTCTATTCGCTCAAACCAGTTATTATAACAATTATTCCACTCTAAAGTGGGGGTGTTTAAAATGGCTGACTTGAAAGCGTCGACTGCTTCTTCACCGGACTGGAACCTTTGACCACGAAGACTTTTCTTAATTTTAGGAAATGTTAAGAAATCGTTAGGGCTTAGGTCAGGACTGTATGGAAGATGGTCAAGAATTTCTACTTCTTTCTGCTTCAAATACTCAATCGTTTGACGAGCGCTGTGTGAGCTTGCGTTGTCGTGGTGCAGGATGATGCGTCGCTTTGAGTTAGATTTTCGAAGTTCGGCGATGACTTGTGGTAAACAAACTGTGGTATACCACTCTGCGTTAACCGTTCTACGATCTTCAAGTGCAATAGTCGCAAAATGTCCGGTTTTTCCAACGAACGTGGCCACCATCTTCTTTGAAGTGCTTCGAGAACGACTAACTTTAGTCGGCTTTGGCTCGTCTTGAAAGACCCAGATTGTAGATTGTTGTTTGGAATCAGGATCGTAGGCACAGATCCAAGATTCGTCACCACTGATGATGTCGTAGACGTGATTTGACTCTCCTCGGTTGAACCTTTGCCGAGTTTTCTTACACCATCTGACGCGGGCCACATTGTGATCGTCGGAAAGCAGATGCGGTATCCAACGGCAAACTAGCTTTCTCACACTAAGCGCTTCATGCAAGATCTTCTAAATGGTTGTCCCTGAGGTGCCTAATAGAACCTCTATCTATCGATAAGTCACATGACGATCTTCGAGAATTAGTTTTCTCACAGCAATGATGTTATCTTCAGTGAAGGCGGATTTTGGGCGTCCTTCGCGAGATTTGTCACTAACACTATTATGTTCACGCTGGAATTCTAAATACCAGCGTTCGACAGTCCGCAGACATGGGGCTTCATCACTGAACACAGATGTTAGCTCTTCAAAACACTGAAGCCATGTCAGGCCTCTTCTAAAGTTGTAGAAAATTATTGCACGAACATTTTCCTTAGAAAGATTCATTTTCGTACGTAACCTGACAGATTCTAATTGACGCTGTGACTAAACAATAGCATTAATCCTAATACTTTCAACTGTTTTGAGATTCAAAATTTAAACACATTCGAATATAGAACAGTTCCAAATTCAAAATTGCCGGGCAATATGGAAACGACAGAACTTAAAAGGCATGCATCGTATTACACATGAAATAAAACTACATTTTCGGATTTTATCGCGGTTTATTTTGATTTTTAAGTTCCCGACGTTTCGAGTGCTTTGCAGCACCCATGGTCACGGGAAGGACTGAGGTGCTAGACGTCCAAAAGGCATAGTTTTACCGGGGTACCCTCAAACTTCTTAATTATTTTTGTTTTTGTTGGTCCGATCTACGCAGAATGAGCTCACGGTGTCTTGAGGTCTTGCAGTGTTATGCTTGGTTTTGGATTTGATTATATTAATTACTGGATCCCAAGTCGATGGAAGCACCCAGCCATCTTCTCTATTGAAATCAGGATGTTTTTTAATTTCATTAGCCTCGCGAACCATCCTTGGTAGGAATCGGTGTTCTTTCACAAGGATTTGTGGTCTATCAAATCTGATGTTATGACGGGTACGGTCAAGGACATGTTCACAGACTGCAGACTTCTTTGAGCGACGGTGTTTTAGGTCAGCTATGTGTTCTTTAACCCGAGTTTTTACTGGTCTTTTCGTTTGTCCTATGTAAGAGAGACCACATTCACAATCAAGCTTGTATACTCCTGCATTTTGTAGAGGGATGTGACACTTTACAGATGGTAAAAACTGACTGATCTTCTTCGGCGGCTTATAAAATGTTTTAATTGAAGCACGCTTCAAGATGTAGCCAATTTTGTCTGTGACTCCTCTTAAGTAAAGTAGTACAACAGGGAGACGCTCGACTGTGGCTGGTTTCACTCGGTCACTGTGACGTTGGCGTGGGACTCGAAGCTTATTGTCGTGCAGGACTTGCTTGACATGTTGAAGCTCGGCAGCCAGATGTTTCTTGTCACAGATCCTTTGTGCTCTCTGAAACAAAGATTTACCCACGGTAGCTAACTGTGATGGAAGGTGGTGAGATTCACGGTTTAAGTACCTATCAGTATGGGTCTTTTTTCTATAAACCGTATGGCTTAAGGTGTTGTTGGGGTTACGGATTACTGAGACATCTAGGAAAGCTAGGGAATTGTTTGCCTCCAACTCCATTGTAAATTGAATTTTAGGGTTAATGGAGTTAAGATGATTAAGGAATACATTAATTTCAGATGGTAATATTGTGAAAGTATTATCTAGGTACCGCTTGTAGAAACTTGGCTTTACAGGTGAGGTACGAAGGGCTGTCTCCTCAGTCTTCCATGAATATATTGGCAACAATGGGAGATACAGGGGAGCCCATCGCCACACCATCTACTTGCTTGTAGAACTGCTCCTTCCACAGTAGGTAGCTAGATGTAAGGCAGTGTCTCAATAGTTCTGAGTATTCCGCTGGCATGTTGTTCTCCGCTAGTTTCCTTTCTACAATTTTGACACAGTCTTGTACAGGTAAGCATGTGAATAGTGACTGGACATCGAAACTGACCATTGTTAGTAAGATGTAGATATTTGATCTCAATAACAAAATGGTATGAATCCTTAACATGTGCTCTTGTGTGTCCTCTGAGTGGCGAGAGCACTTTCGCTACGTGCTGAGCCAATCTGTAGGTTGGTGTGTCGATTTGGCTAACAATTGGACGTAGGGAGCATTCGGTTTATGAATTTTTGGAAGCCCATACAACTGTGGTGGATTTGCGCACGAAGGTATTAGTGATTTGACGTCTAGATTCAATGTTTCGGAGTATTGCTTCATTAAATCAGTAGTTTGTTTAAATATACTGGTGGTTGGGTCTGTCTTGACCTTTTTGTATGTGCTTGCATCCGATAAAAGTTCTTGTATTTTTGACATTGTAATCTGACGTATCCATAATGACCGTAGCATTTCCTTTATCCGCGCGGAGAATAGAGATATCCTTTCTATTGCGCAAGGTTTTCAACGCTAAATATTGATTGTTAGGAAGATTTAGTTTGGGCACTGAACTTCGACGTAACAGGGATGAGACATCCTGACGTATTGCCTCCGAATCTTCCCTCCCTATACTATTATTGGATAGGACGTCTTCAACGGCGCTGATAATTTCCTCATACGTTATCCTTCGAGGTGTTACAGCATAATTTAAACCTTTAGATAGGATCTTTACGATGTTTTCATCCAATGTTTGTTTTGACAGATTACTGACCGCGCGTGATTCGTTGTCTATGGTGCACGGTTGTGTTTCGTTACACCCAAATGATTTGTTCTTGACATTTGATTTAGTTGTTAAATTATTATATTTTATTATGTGTTTATTTTTTCATTCATTATATTTAGATGTTTCACGCTTGTTTAAAGTATCAATGCATTTATTAAAATCAAATGTAGTTAACACTGTCTTTAATTCACTGGATGAAATTTCTATATTTCTGCTGAGGTGGTGTACATCGGAACGCGTCTGAGGAATCACCGTTCGTAACAACTTTTTACTTGCCTGGTTTAGGATCTTAGCGCTTCCTCGTATGCCTTTCTTGGTGAATATCTTGACACACGTAGGAATGAGATTGTGGTCTCTGCATCTCTTCAAGAAATTTAGGGATGTTGTAAATCTTGCGCGCTTAGTCTTGAAATCTTCTAACCGGCGTATTTTATTTGCGATTTCCAGTCCGTACTGGTTCACATACTGAGTTCCTAGATTAACGCGAATATTACACATGAAATAAAACTACTTTTTCGGATTTTATCGCGGTTAATTTTGATTTTTAAGTTCCCGACGTTTTGAGTGCTTTGCAGCACCCATGGTCACGGTAAGAACTGAGGTGTTAGACGTCCAAAAGGCATAGTTGTTCCGGGGTACCCTCAAACTTCTTAATTATTTTTGTTTTTGTTGGTCCGATCTACGCAGAATGAGCTCACGGTGTCTTGAGGTCTTGCACTGTTACGCTTGGTTTTGGATTTGATTATATTAATTACTGGATCCCGAGTCGACGGAAGCACCCAGCCATCTTCTCTATTAAAATTAGGATGTTTTTTAATTTCAATAGCCTCGCGAACCATCCTTGGTAGGAATCGGTGTTCTTTCACAAGGATTTGTGGTCTATCAAATCTGATGTTATGGCGGGTGCGGTCAAGGACATGTTCACAGACTGCAGACTTCTTTGAGCGACGGTGTTTTAGGTCAGCTATGTGTTCTTTAACCCGAGTTTTTACTGGTCTTTTTGTTTGTCTTATGTAAGAGAGACCACATTTACAATCAAGCTTGTATACTCCTGCATCTTGTAGAGGGATGTGACACTTGACAGATGGTAAAAACTGACTGATCTTCTTCGGCGGCTTATAAATTCAAATTAAAAATTCAAAATCATTTATTTCGGATAACATTAGATCCATATGCGATAAATGTCAAATTAATAATAGAATAATATTATAATATACAATTATGGCAATAAATCAACACTAGAAATAATTATAATAATAAAATGTAATAAAAAATAAAATAATAATTAAATAGGTACTGGTTATCAATACCTTCTCTCCGGCATGGGTACTGTTCTGTGTCTATCACAGCAATGCCGGAGATAAGGACAGTCCAGTCTGTCGGCAATCATCAGGATAACATTGGAACTGGCCCGCACTCTGCGCACTAGAGACGTGCTTAGTTTACGCATGGTCGCTTGAAAGCAGGCCGTGCGTGCCTCCGCAAACATAGCCGAAGCGCTGCAGAAACGGGGCAGCCCCAAGATCATCCTAAAAGCATTATTGTACAGGATGCGGAGGTCACTGTAAGATCGCTTAGTATAGTCCGCACACAGGCTGCCGGAATAAAAAGATGTGCAGTAGGCTCGGAAGATTGTAAGTTTGACCACCTGTGAGCATCTCCCAAACCTGCGAGCAATCATATTGGCTCTTATCGACAACGCCCTCCGCTCCCGTTCAATGTCCGCATTGTCCCTAAGGTCTGAGGTAGCAATGTGTCCCAGGTACTTAAATTGTGAAACTATTTCCAATGGTAGACCATTCAGTGGCACCGGTGGTATATTCTGGGGAAACTTCGTACCCGCCCTAAAGACCATGCATTGACTTTTTTTACCATTGTATATAAGTCCGTGACCACTTGCATACTCTTCACACGTCCGTATAAGCCTCCGCAGTCCGCAGACCGACGCGCTCAGCAGCACCATGTCGTCTGCATAACTCAAATTGTTAACACATACACCGTCAACATGACAGCCAATACGCTGACTGCTGAGCGCCTCGATCAACCCGTTAATATATAGGTTGAACAGGGTTGGAGATGTTAATCCCCCTTGCCTTACTCCACATTCGAGCTGATACGGTTCCGACATTGCCCCCGCCCATCGGACGCAGTTAGATTGATGCGCGTACCAGTATTTAAACATGTTAATCAGTTCTTGAGGGAAGCCTGTGTTCCTCAGCTTGTCCCACAGTAGGTCATACCGGACCAGATCAAAGGCTCTGGTCAAGTCGAGGAAGCAAGCATACACAGGCGTCTTGCGGTCTGTGTATTTGATTGTTTATAAAATGTTTAAATTGAAGCACGCTTCAAGATGTAGCCAATCTTGTCTGTGACTCCTCTTAAGTAAGGTAGTACAGCAGGGAGACGCTCGACTGTAGCTGGTTTCACTCGGTCACTGTGACGTTGGCGTGGGACACGTAAAGGTCCTATCTAAAGGTTTAAATTATGCTGTAACACCTCGAAGGATAACGTATGAGGAAATTATCAGCGCCGTTAAAGACGTCCTATCCAAAAATAGTATAGGGAGGGAAGATTCGGAGGCAATACGTCGAAGTTCAGTGCCCAAACTAAATCTTCCTAAAAATCAATATTTAGCGTTGAAAACCTTACGCAATAGAAAGGATATCTCTATTCTCCGCGCGGATAAAGGAAATGCTACGGTCATTATGGATACGTCAGATTACAATGTCAAAAATACAAGAACTTTTATCGGATGCAAGCACATACAAAAAGGTCAAGACAGACCCAACCACCAGTATATTAAAACAAACTACTGATTTAATAAAGAAATACTCCGAAACATTGAATCTGGACGTCAAATCACTAATACCTTCGTGCGCAAAACCACCACAGTTGTATGGGCTTCCAAAAAATCATAAACCGAATGCTCCCCTACGTCCAATTGTTAGCCAAATCGACACACCAACCTACAGATTGGCTCAGCACGTAGCGAAAGTGCTCTCGCCACTCAGAGGACACACAAGAGCACATGTTAAGGATTCATACCATTTTGTTAGTGAGATCAAATATCTACATCTTACTGACAATGAAACTATGGTCAGTTTCGATGTCCACTCACTATTCACATGCTTACCTGTACAAGACTGTGTCGAAATTGTAGAAAGGATACTAGCGGTGAACAACATGCTAGCGGAATACTCAGAACTATTGAGACACTGCCTTACATCTGGCTACCTACTGTGGAAGGAGCAGTTCTACAAGCAAGTAGATGGTGTGGCGATGGGCTCCCCTGTATCTCCCATTGTTGCCGATATATTCATGGAAGACTTTGAGGAGACAGCCCTTCGTACCTCACCTGTAAAGCCAAGTTTCTACAAGCGGTACGTAGATGATACTTTCACAATATTACCATCTGACAAAATTAATGTATTCCTTAATCATCTTAACTCCATTAACAATTTTTTTTTTTTTTTTTTTTATCGAGGGGAAATGCCTAACGCATACCCCCGGGCCGAGGGCAGGGCCCGGGTGGTTATGTGGGGCTTGCACCCACTAAAACCCCTCGGCGTCCCACTGCCCTTTTGCCGGGCCACAGGAATCGTCACCAGCATGACCTCTGTGGCACCGGCGGGCTCCGTCCGTGTGCGGACCTCGACACCTGTTAGGGGAGTTCGGTCTCCTCCCTACTGCCTTTCGGAGGCTGCGCGGACGCAGCGCTTTTACGGCGTGGGTCTGCGTGTGCTAGGGCGCCGGGGTGCTCTCCCCGACGCCTGCAGGCCGCGATCACGGTAGGCGAAGGTCGTTTCGGGCGTAGTCCCTACGCCTTCGCCCAACGCGCCGTCTACGAGCGGGATTGGAGGACGTCTCCTCCCTCACCCGCTCTGCCTCCTCCTTAGCGGACATGACGCAAAAGGCCGTCATTGCCACCCAGGCGCTCTCGCTCCCAACCATGGATGATATCACGGTCGGGAGCGACAGCGCCTGTCCCCCTGCACCGAGCGCTCCGGCGAGCCGGCGCCGCTCATCATCCCATGCCGGGCACACCAGCAACGTGTGCGCCGCCGTGTCTTCTGGGGCCGCACAATGATGGCAGCGCTCCGCCTCCTCACGACCGATCCGCCACAGATACCGCCCGAAGCAACCATGCCCGGACAGTACCTGCGTCAGACGGTACGTGAGGACGCCGTGTCGCCGCCCCAGCCACTCCTAGAAGACTGGCAGCAGCGCAGCGATGACGGCGTGACCGGCAGAGGGGTGGGCGAGCTTGCTCCGCCAGCCCTCCAGCGCAGCTCGGTGAAGCTCCGTCCGCCTCGCTCTCGGGGCGCAGGGATCCAAGGTATTGGTAGGATCCCTACGCCAGGCATATAGCTCGGAGAGCGCCTGTGCCTCCAGCTCCTACGGAGGTTTTCCGGCGAGGATCGTCGCCGCCTCAAATCCGATGGTGCGGTACCCTCGGATGACCCTGACGGCCATGACTCGCTGCGCGCGGTGCAGCAGCACAACGTTTCGGGCCGTCAGAGCACCCGCCCAGATTGGGGACCCATACAAGGCCTGGGACCGCACCACCCCCGCATACAGCCTCCTCGCCGAGGCCTCTGGCCCGCCCAAGTTCGGCAGGAGTCTCGACGGCGCTTCAGCCGTCGAACTCCATTAACCCTAAAATTCAATTTACAATGGAGTTGGAGGCAAACAATTCCCTAGCTTTCCTAGATGTCTCAGTAATCCGTAACCGCAACAACACCTTAAGCCATACGGTTTATAGAAAAAAGACCCATACTGATAGGTACTAAAACGGTGAATCTCACCACCATCCATCACAGTTAGCTACCGTGGGTAAATCTTTGTTTCAGAGAGCACAAGGGATCTGTGACAAGAAACATCTGGCTGCCGAGCTTCAACATGTCAAGCAAGTCCTGCACGACAATAAGCTTCGAGTCCCACGCCAACGTCACAGTGACCGAGTGAAACCAGCCACAGTCGAGCGTCTCCCTGCTGTACTACCTTACTTAAGAGCCTGCTGTACTACCTTACTTAAGAGTCACAGACAAGATTGGCTACATCTTGAAGCGTGCTTCAATTAAAACATTTTATAAGCCGCCGAAGAAGATCAGTCAGTTTATACCATCTGTCAAGTGTCACATCCCTCTACAAGATGCAGGAGTATACAAGCTTGATTGTGAATGTGGTCTCTCTTACATAGGACAAACGAAAAGACCAGTAAAAACTCGGGTTAAAGAACACATAGCTGACCTAAAACACCGTCGCTCAAAGAAGTCTGCAGTCTGTGAAGATGTCCTTGACCGCACCCGCCATAACATCAGATTTGACAGACCACAAATCCTTGTGAAAGAACACCGATTCCTACCAAGGATGGTTCGCGAGGCTATTGAAATTAAAAAACATCCTAATTTCAATAGAGAAGATGGCTGGGTGCTTGCATCGACTTGGGATCCAGTAATTAATATAATCAAATCCAAAACCAAGCATAACACTGCAAGACCTCAAGACACCGTGAGCTCATTCTGCGTAGATCGGACCAACAAAAACAAAAATAATTAAGAAGTTTGAGGGTACCCCGGAACAACTATGCCTTTTGGACGTCTAACACTATCAAAATAAACCGCGATAAAATCCGAAAAAGTAGTTTTATTTCAAGTATGAAATAACTATAGAAAATTATTCCAAATTTGTAAAATTCTGCCAATTAATTTAAAGCACGAATTTCTTCTGATTGCCAATAATGGTGACTGTAGAAGACGGAGTCTTCGGCGGGCAGGGCTTACTCTTTTAATCTAATTCTAATGTACAATAATTAAATATAGTAAACACCTAATCAATAAACCTATTATGTCGTCAACGGTGACCGTCGACAGCTTTTAACGCCAGTGCGCAATATGTACAATACGAGCTTGGTTACCGACGGCAGCTACAATGTTCCAAGGGTGACCAACTACTTCGGTGACAGGGCGCTAAAAAAGCTGAATTGAATAGTCTACCGGCGGCTTTAGATAGCAAGACTAAAATAAAAGTTTTTAAGAGCAAACTGAAAAATCGTTTAACTAAGTTTGTGTTACGTTAGTATTACCATAATATTACATTTGTTGACACAGCTTAACCCACAGTCAAACGGACTAAACAGTTTTGTGAGGCTATGATTTAATATTGAGCATGTAGCGACCCCTATACGATGCTGTGAAGCTGTGACGACCTATCCACAGATGGCGCTGAATATAAAATCAACATCTACTCTCCATACATGTCTGGAACGCGATATGAGAGTTCGCACGATGCGTAACATATATACAAGCTCCCAACATCGACTCTTGGGGGAGAGGCAGACCCCCACCAGACGCAACACCCGTCTGGCTGGAAGATCTTCCCTTTGACAATTCCTGCCACAACGTTCCTGCCAAAGTGCATTATGTTGTTTTCCTAAATAAATAAATATTATAAATCATTATGTTTCTCCGATAAATTTTTATGTCCCTCATTCTTTTGAAATCACCTATTTCAAAATTTTTCCTCGTTCTTTATCAACTGCCTCGTTATTCTACTAGCCCACTTCCTTCGGCTTACGGTAATTAGGAGGGAGAACCTCCCCTTACGACCCTTAACTCGGACAAAGAGATACTGGAATTTATATAGAAAAAAAACTGATAGCTTCGTTTGTCTAGTTGCAAATGATGCGCTTTGCGATCACGATATCCTAGATTCAGATCTTAAGTCGGACAAATTTAGCATTTCTATCGAAAAATTCCGAGTACCGGTCTAGGTTCTAGAATTGTGCCCGGTATATGGCAGTAGGCTCGTCCCTATTACATGGGACCTTAAATCTTCGGCGAAATGTAGGTGTACACAGTACACCTCTTCCACCACCTCTAGGGGAATATAGGCGTGACAATGCTTATATCGAAAAAAAACGAAGTTGCTGTTCGAAATATGAACCCGTGCCCGTCATAATAATAATAGACTCACAAATTATTATATGGGGATCACATCGACTGAAGTGGCTCTACACAATGCACCTTTGTCAACTTCGTTTAGAAAATATAGGCGTGCCGATGTCAATAATACAATAGAATAGTATAGAAAACTCTTTATTGTACACCAAATTCAGTACAAAGTAGTGATAGTAAAACAATACAAGATACAATTGGCGGTCTTATTACTAATAGCAATTTCTTCCAGACAACCAAGTCGAAAGCAATACTACAAAAATAGAGGGCAGTTGGTGGCGTACATTTATTAAAATTAACGTTACTATACTTATATGAAATAAATTACATACATATACAAATATATATAGTAAGAAATAAATATATTGTTTTTAAATATGTGGAACAACCCTTATGATAGTAAATGCTCCCGTTTTGTCCCTCTGCTGACAAATGCCTTCTCTTTCAAATCGAGATATGAGAGAATAGGTTACACTCCACTATTCGGACCCCGTGCGAATTCATTTGTGGCCAACTTGGCTTAACGACTACGCCATGAATTTTTACCGCGACCAATTGCTTATTATGCCTCATGATGCGCAAAACCTTATGAATATAGAAATGAGCATCTGGCAGTGGGCCGGAAGGTTTTTTGCGGTTTTGTGGATCTGGAGAAGGCGTTTGATAGAGTTGTGCGAAAGAGACTTTGGGACATTTTACCTGAGTAAGGTATAAATTGTACTGTGCTGCGGGCCGTCCAGTCCACCTATATAGACTGCAAGGCATGCGTACGAGTGGCTGGTATCATGTCAATCTGGTTTGACGTTGAAATCAGCGTCATGCAGGGTTGCGTGTTGTCCACTAGACTGTTTATAATATATTTGGATATAAGTTTTCAAAGACTGAATGCGATGAATGAACGGGTAAAAATGGGTGATCTAGTGGTAAACCATCTACTATATGCAGATGACGCAGTTATGATAGCGCCAACAGCTACTGATCTGCAATCACTGGTTACAGTTATGAAAGACGACTGCATGAAAAATGGCTTACATTTGAATGTGAAGAAAGCCAAAATTATGGTTTTTGAACGGGAAGAAACCAGAGCGAATGGAAGGATTGTGGTCGGTAACGATGTGCTGGAGCAAGTGAATGAGTTTGTATATCTTGGAGGCGCAGCTGGCCATAAATAATGGAGTGTTTATCCCAACGCTGTTATATGGCAGCGAGAGCTGGGTATGTAAGAAGGAGAATGAAAGTAGGATAAATGCTGTGGAAATGCGAGTTCGGTGGAAGATGTGCGGAGTAAAGCTGACCGACCGTATTCGCAACAGCGTAGTAAGAAAGCGAAAAGGTATGAAAGATAGTATCGGTGTAAAGATGAGAAAGTGTACGCTCCGTACGTTCAGGCATATAGAAAGAATGTCCGTAGAATGAATGAGAAATCTGATATATAATGCGAAAGTGGAAGGATGTAGGTACCGGGGAAGCCCTAGACTATCTTACCATGAACAAATAGACCGGGTTTTATCTGAAGGACAAGTCAGGAGTCTCCGTCCGGCGAGCGTGTATAAGACGAACTATGAGAGTGGAGGAAGCCAGAGAGGTATGTAAGGAAGGAAACTGTTGGAACTCTGTACTCTCTGCCTACCCCATAAGGGATCTGGCGTGATGATCTTGCTTTGGCTAAGTCTCAGTCCCATAGCGTGGGGCATTTATAAACACAAATTTAGATAGCAATCATCCAGGAAAACGTGCGGTTTTCAAACCATATTCAATTCTCTTCTCGGGGCAAAGTCCAGGACAACCCGGCTTTTTTTCCAATTCGGTCTATAAAACTGACTAGTCTCTACTAGACATTCATTCATGACTAGTAGAACATTTTTAAATTTTGTTTCCAATTTGTTGTATTAAATTGACTAGTTAAACAATGCGGATATATGGGTCAATATGTTCTATTAATAGATCAAAATCGTAGAATATTCAAGGTACGTTCTCTAACAAGCCCAAGGGCGTATCTATTGGATATATCCAATGTAATCTGGCTTCATCTATAAACACCACACGATTAATTAAAGCGAACTACAATACAAATTTATCTCTTTCATCACAGTAATATTATTTTATTTCAATGTTGCGAAACTTTTTGTCGGGCTTACAAGCATTTGGAACAAAGAAAAAATCCTTGTAATATATTATGGCATACCCGAGGCCCGAATGTTAGTGTTCGTTTTATGTTCTAGCTGAAATGGAATGTTAGGTCGAAATGAACTTTGGGTCTTGTAAGACCGTAGTATATTGAGTGCGTGCCGGTCTGGTTTGTAATGATAGATTTATGGCATGTTAAATCCGTATCTAAAGACTGCCTCGTTCCTTTAATAACGCTCAGTAAAGCTGGCGATTACGAGATCCTGGTTTTTATTGAGTACTGGCTAACGATCGGCGTCTTTCGCCTGATGGCAGGGGGAAAGATGAGGCCAAAGGTGTGGCTCGCTGACACAGAAATAAATTATTTACTCTTAAGTACGCCGAAAAGAAGACAAAGTTCATAATCAGTATGACCGAATTAGACCTGCCTCCTCGTAAGGTATCTTCGGGCATTATGCCAGAATAAGGTGACTATGAGGCTGAAAAAATAGCTCGCTGACTCAATAGTAGCCCATTAATTCTGAATTGAAAGATAACAGAGTTAACCTCTCCGGAAACAAACGGTGGGAGCGAATGCCATTCTTCAACATACTCCTTATTGTGGGAGAAAGCAAATCATTTCGTACGAATAAATGAAATATTAACCAGAGAGGAGTGAAATCGCACCCTGTGCCTAATTGTTTGGTGGTGGAATAGAGATTGTGAAATGAACTTGTGTAATTTCTGTGCACACTCACCAGAATGAATCTGATAAAATACTGACTAATCTTAAATCAGATTAAATTTTCTTTATCGGAATATATCACTAGTAATCTGGAGCTTTGAATGGTAACCGGCATATTTATGGCTATAACGTCGTCAACAATATGATATGAGTGTACACAGCCGCTCCATAAGCCAATATAGTAACTCCCGGAACTTTAAACTTAAGTAATACAGTTTATTTGTAACGAACTTCACACGATAAAAGCAAACAAAGAAAACAAGGTGTAATAAAACACAAATTAAATGTGCCCGTTACAAAGCATCTCCCACTCAGTTTTCAACTGGTTAGAGACCACCAACGCTCGTTTTTCGTAGGGCCGTTTGGTGACGTCACGGGCGCCAAATGTAGGACGGATATAGGACGTAAAGCAACAGGGCCCACTTCTTGTGACTTGCTCAAATGAGCAGATCTTGGAAAATCAATATTGCTTCTCCGACATTTTCGCGGTGCTCACGACGGCGTAAAGCCAGTCACTCCACCGTTCTCCGCAGGGTCGTTTTATGTTACCCTTATGATGGCTTTGTCAACTAGACATCAAGAGCCCATACCCTAGAAGTCTGTGATCTCTGGGGTAGCAAACCTGAAATACACGCTGTCGAGTACTCTTTAGACGGTGTATTTAGGAACGGTGTATTTACATTTGTACTAAGCGCAGGATCAAATTTTATTGAGACGTCAAGGAGAGGCCTTTGCCTAGCAGTGACATACCGAATAGACTATAAAAATACATTCATTAGATTATAAACCAGAATAACGTTTAATAGAAGTGAAGAATAGGCAATTATGTGGTAGGTATGTAAACGTTCCACATCTATTGCAGTTTCTTATTTCCGTAATAGCATCGACCTGACCATGTGACTTTTCTTTGTAAAATGTCATTTCCATACATTTTTTTTATTTCTATTAGTGTTAAGCACTGACGAAAAACCACTTGGCTCTAGGCACATCTCCTTTAAATTCTGCGAAGACAAAATCAGCCGTATCTATGTAGATACCTACACATAATTTTCCACCAAAACGACGCAGATAATATATCTCACCACGTGTCTACATAAATTACGTAAATGCTAACACAAACATAAATGACACAACATCAACTTGTGTCAAGTTGCAACGACAACAAATTACTCAGAGCAAATTTGGTATCCTCTTCAATTAAACATCGTAAATAAGGACTTAATGTAATATGGCTGGTGATAAATTTCGTTCGTCTTAAGACGGGTTTTCACAACACAAACTGAGCGGTATACGTGAAACATAAGGGTTTGAATCATTACATTTTTAAAGTTTAAATTATGAAAATTTTATGAGGTTGAATCGGAAAACTTTTAAGTTTGAATTAGGAAGCTCTTAATTATTGCGACGTTTTTCCCACTGGTTTTTTACCTGCCTTTGTGTTTGTTTGTCTACTCCCCGCCAATCCACTGACAATGGACACAATGTGGATAAATGGAGGCAGGTTTATGGCCATCAGCTGCAAAAACTTATTAAGCTTCTTATAAATCTTTCAACTCGGCTTAACGACTACGAAGTTGTAACCGGAACCTAGCGTATTTTTCAAACAAATAAGTTACAAAATGTCATCTATTTCAGATTGACCGAGCCGAATGCTGCTTACCCTTGGTTATAACAAATACCAGGTGTCAAAACACTACGAATGCTTCTCAAACAATCATTTTTTTTACTCAGATGGCGCCCCGCCGTTGGAAAAAGGTCACCCTCTACTGCTTTCATTCGATTTTACTTACCTTTTCTTTTTTTTTTAATGTAGCCCAGCACTTGGCATTATTCCTGTCACGTGGGTGCTTTTAGAAACATTAAAATTCACATTCACAAATACTCAGACCGAATCATATAATTGTGGGTCGCACAAAGATTAGTCCCGTGCGGGAATCGAACCCACGACTATTAGACACAATGGGTGGACCGGCTTAAGCTATTAACCTCTGCGCTAAATCCGTAATTTCAAAATCAAGTTTTTCAGCAAAGACCGCTCGTTTTGTTCTTCCTTGCGTTGATGAAGCCTTCCTCATCAACTTAAAAAAATGTCAAAGGATACAGATTTCCGTGTAAACTTAAACGATCTTACAATGATAAAATAGATTGTGGTTAACCTACTGGACAAGTCAAGAGTCTCAATAAAAGTTGAATGTGATATATCATGTTAGAAGAATGAGTGACGAAATAGATACGAAAGTGGAATGATACAAATATTGAGAGAGACCTTAAAGTATCTCACAATGATCATATATATTGTGTCTTATCTGATAGATAAGTCAAGAGTCTTCATAAAGAGAGTGTATTTTTTTTGAGACTAAGCCGGCCACATGTTCCTACCATTGTAACCCCTGTAAGATATTCTCAATAGTCTCATTAGATGACACTAAGGTTTGAACCTTGGGGTGTTCTGAAAAGCGCTTAATTGTCTTGAAACCCGCAACAAATACCATTAGAAAGAAAAACAGGAGGAGTAGGAAATATAAAATTCCACTTCTCTCCTTTGCCAAGCTGGAAACTTGAAAAATTGGTAGATCAGCCATAGAGAAGGAGACTACAACTAGGATAAGCCCAGTTGTAAAGCACTACGGACGATCGATGAGACTGGAAAAATACGAAAGAAATCCATAAAGAACCTGTTGAATATCTATACTCTCTGCTTAACATGCGAGATATCTGAAGTAATGATATAGACAGACAGATATGAAACGGAGTATTGGCAACTCCAGTGGATGTACACAAACGTTTAACATTACGGCAATAAGCTTACCTTTGTATGCTGTTTGTGGTTATTTTAGCAAAGTGAACGCTGTTTAAGCAGGCAAATACTTACCCTTCCAAATAACGATGCTTAATAGTTGCTTTTATCTATAAATTTTAATTACAGTAATATTTATTTATAAGGTAAATTGGTAGGTATGAAAGATATTATCGGTGTAAAGATAAAATCAAAATCAAAAGTTATTTATTCATGTAGTACCAAGAGGCACTTATGAATAGTCAAAAATAGAAAATTATTGATTACCTAAGACTCTACCACCCGTGCGGCAAGTCATTCCTGTGGAGAAGAAGGGCAAGAAACTCCACGGTTACTCTTTTTTAAAAATGAGAGTTTTACAATTCTTTTTGTATACATTGCATTCATGGGGTATGAGAGAACAGTGCAGAACGAGCTAAATATATGTACTTAAGTAAAGATTAAACATAAGTGTACTTAGATTCATGGTACCAGTCAGTGTCTACATAAATCAAATATATTTTTGAAATATGGTTGGCAGCTAGTAGTATTATTTAGATTGCACATCGCTCTGATGCATCTCTTTTGGGACTTGACGACAAGTTCTTTATGTACTGAGTTGCCCCAGAAAATTATTCCATATCTCAAAGTAGAGGCTACTAAACCATGATAGGCCATTAGCATGGCTTCATCGTTTACAATTTTGGAAAGTTTGTCTAGTGAGATTTCCATGTCAGTTTAGAGTCAATATTAACACCTAAGAATGTTGCATCTGTTACGGAATGCACTGTTTCTCCTTTGTAGTTCATATTTATAGTCTTAGTCAGTTTTCTTTGACAAAAGTGCATAATTTTTGTCTTTGTCATATTAATTCGAAGATTATTTTTTAGTAAACATTGAATGATTATGTTAATTAAGCGTTTGGTTGATTTCGTTTTCATAGTCATCTTGTTTGTCACACTTAATCATAATGGTACTGTCCTCAGCAAAGAGCACCATTGGGTGCCTAACATATCTAGGAAGATCATTAATATGCAATGCAGTGCAGTGCGCGCTCGGATTTTCTTTTACAAACAACGCAACTTGTAGAATATATAAGGACGGCACGTCATCGACACCATGGATGAAGTTAGCATCGAGCAGATATGCAAGTCTAACTTCAAACAGGAAGAGATCTGCAATGCTAAGGTGCTGTTGTATGAATCGCTTGGTAAGAGCGATCAGATGCCGTCTCGCAGGAGGGACGAAAAGGGCGAGAGAAGTCTCCGAGACATAATCGGATTGCTAAAGGCGACCGATCCCGACGACGTGCCCGCTTTTGTGGCGAAGCAGCTGCATAGGCTGCCCCCCGTCACATTCGACCACGTCGATGTCACCAGGCTGCTGAAGGATATAACCACCCTAAAGTCCAGCCTGGCCGAGGTGCAATTCAGGTTAGAGGCTTCAGAAACTACCATCCGCGAACTACGAAAAGAGGTGGCGTCATTGCGTGGCACCAGCCCGGAAAGTAGGTCGCACGAGGCCTGTAACGTGAACGTTCGTCGCGGGGCGCAAAATGCATCCGTCGGCAGTTTCGAGTCAGCTGATGCCTCGCCAGCTGTTGCTACGGCCCTGCGCGATACACCGCGCCCCGCCGCCCGCAGCACACCGCACCCCGCCGTTCGCAGTACACCGCGTCCCGCCACCTGCTCCACGGCCCCGCCGGTAATGTCAAACGTAAACACGGCTTCTCTTCCTCGTGATTACGCCACCGCTGTCGCCCGCGCACCGGAGAGGACAACTGGGAAGGCACGTAAGGTGCCTCGGACCACCACGAAGGGTCAAGTTGATGAGGAAGGCTTCATCAAGGTGGAAAAAAAGAAGAAGAAGCCTCCTCGAAGAAACCGATGTGGGTCTGCTCCGGTCGACGATGGCACACTCCTGCGTTCAGCAGTACCGACGACGCTGCTGTACGTGTCACGGCTACACTACACCACCAAAGTCGATGACTTGAGGAGTATGACCCGCAAGAAGTCCTTGTATAAGGGTCGAGAAGCTGAACTCAGAACACAATGCGGCTTTTAATTCCTTTGTTGTGCGAGTTCCCACTGCCAAATTGGCGACCTTCATGAGGGAGGACTTCTGGCCGAGGGGTGTCGTTTTTAGAAGATTTTGTGGGAGACTGAGAGATACCCTCGTACAGCGCAACATGTCGCCGGCAACACATGTTACTTAATTTATAAGTTTATATATTATATGTTTGTTAGTCTGTAAGGTATATATTCTATGGGCCCGTAAGTTTAACAAAATAGTTTTGTAAAATTTCAGTTGCCTGGAATGAATGACTTATTATTATTATTATTAATATGTAGCAAAAACAATAGTCCTCTCATTTACAAAATAGAGATGTTGTAGAGGTATAATAAAAAGTATAATAATAATAGTAAGAGAAAGGGTTACTATAAAATATGTAAAGAGTGCGTACAAAATAATTCGTTATAGCTCCAGTGCCAAACGAGACAAAATTAACAATAAGGAAGGGTATTCTCCGATGGTTCGGGCATATAGAAAGGATGTTGGAAGAAAGAATGACATAACGGATATATAATGCGAAAGTGGAAGAATGTAGATACCGGGAAGACCGAGACTATCTTACCATGACTAAATAGGTCGTGCCTTATTGCGATTACGAACACAATGTTCAGTCTTCCCGCTAAGCACAAGACGACCATATTTCCCAAATAAATAGAATAATTAATTTGGGAAATATAGATAAATATTTTGATTAATGATAATTTCGGGCAGAGTTCTAAAGTCTGGACTGCTATTCAGAATTTTCGATAGAAAAAACACTATCTAGGATTGTAATGCAAGACCTCGTGATTGCCAACTGAACTATGCGCCACTAGACTAACCAGATAGTCCTATACTGATGATGATGATGTGATCCAGAAGGATTTCGGTCACAGCGACTGCATCAACTCCGTTATTGTTGACGTTAATGCGCTCGTTTGTGTTAAACCACATTCGAGTATGTAGCCAATCCTCTGCGTGAAGATCCTCGTACAATACGGGCATGTGCACTCAGCGAACCCAACAGGTTCTTACCACCACCTGGTTCACCAGGTAGTCCTTGTACTAAAAGATTTAATATATTCTCTGTGTAAGGCATAAAAAGTGCCACGCGAAATATGAAGTGCTTTTTAACAGGTAAATAAGAAAATGTCTGTCTACTCCACAAACTATCGCACCGAGTGTTTAGGTGCCCGACGTTATAATGGAGTTCTCGGAGATTTCATTAAAGCGAAAATCCAAGATGAAAATTATGTTCCATGGTAAAAAAATTTGAAGCGAATATTTGTTATAAATAAGATTAGTGAGGCGCTCGTAGCGCTGTGGTAATGCTGTGTTCGCAGCGATTACTAAAGTTAAGCTACGCTGAGCTCGGTTAGTCTGAGATGGGTGGTGGTTTGAGAGGTTTTTATTTTTGAGTATTTTCATGATTTGAAAAGAACATAAAATGTTTCTGTTTACCACTTCACGTTATAGTAATTAAGTTAGATTCCTAATGGACAGCTTGATAAGTACTTTTAACACAGTCATGCAAGTCATCGCTCGGCAATCGTGTCAACCGGCCAGGTTGCAGTAAGAAACTGGCAAAACGAAGATCAGAATGTTATTTACACGAACCACCTAAAGTCGAAGAGAGAATAACCTTCAATTCAATATAAGCGTCAAAATAGCACCAAAACATCAACGACCCTAAAGAGCCTCTTGGTAATTCGCTTTTGATAGGGTGAGTGAGTCTGATGCCTTAGTGAATGAGTTAACATTTCGCTACGTGTTTTCATCCGAAATAAATTTGCGTCCCCGTCAAATTTCGAACACAAATCATAAACTTGAGCGACCGCTTAAGTACTGACTCTGGCGAAATTGGTTCGCACTTCGGAATACTGATATCAAACCGTATTTGTCTATAAGGTATGAGCTGTAAGCGGGTTTCTTTAAAGAAATATTGGCAATGTTCTATTTTAGCCATTTGATTTACAATTGAAGTAGACTATGAAAAATTTTATTCTAAGATTTTATCTAATTTTATTCTAAAAATTGAGCAATGAATAAACATATCTTAATAATATGGTCCACTATTTGGAAAGTTACTCTTAAGGAGCTACGGTTCGCTAATGTTTTTTTTTATTCAATATAGCCTAAGACCTATTTTTATACTAGGAGACGGCATTTTTATATCCTAATATAAAAATGCCGTCTCCTAGTAAAAATTTCTAAAATTTTGTAGAAATTAGGGAAATTCCTTTTATACTTCTGACAAGTAACTGTTAAATAGTAGCTTTTTATATGTACAAAATGGTGCAGTCAACTCTCGAAAACAATCACAGCAAGCGTTTATTTTGTTTGAGAGAGTCTTTTTAGTCAAATCACAAAAAGGAAGTTCCGTGTTTGTTGTATCCCAACTGTTACTGAAACTATTATAGCCTTTAAAACTTTAACTTTGACAGCTAAATTTGCTTATGCGTATGAAGTACTGTAATGGTATTTTTAGGGGCACAGAAATAAAATAAAGTTTAAATATTCGGGCAGTGTTGCGAACCCAGTTGGTTGCTAAACGGGCTGTCGGGCCAGATGTGTATAAAACACATCCTTGAACCTTGAGATAGTGGTACACTAGCGTACTACAAAGTAACAGAATAACTCAATATAAATACGACCCCACTCTAGAAATTATATTAAGAAACATTCAAAATAAATGATTAATATGAATCAAATATGACTCAACGGGGGTCTACGTTAGCGTGACAAAAAAAATGGGGGTTCACAATTCGTAAGCGGGGTTCACGGAAATTTATTTGCTTTCGATATTGAAGAACTAAAATGTTGGTTTGACTTCACCTATCAAGCTCAGCGACTGTTACTTGTAAAAACTTGCATATTCCATATTCAGTACAACGTGTCGAGACTTGCAAAGCGCCGCCGCCGTCCGCAACGCTTGTTCAGACGTGCAAAAGGACGAAATACGACTTGTGGTGTGTGTGCTTGCAATCTTGCATGAACTTGTTTGATTCTTCACCGATATAAATACGAATGCCAAGAATAAACGTTACTCATTTGTTTCCGGAATTTCGAAAAGAAAAGTAAAGTAAAGTGAATCGATGTTAGTGATTGCCAGTGTCAGAAAAAGTAAGTATTTACCTGCCTGTCTGTTATACATACTTTTATTTTATACTGTAATAAGTATATTTGTAATCTTTGCGTGTGGTAGGTACGTATTAAAACTAAAACAAGGTTTTTTTTATTTACAGGTAGGTTGATGACTGATACGAACTGATACGAAACATGATCTAAACCTAAGAAGAAATGTCGACAGTATAGAGTTGATTATTTAAAATTTGGTTATCTTCCACCAAAGGCAGACACTCGATTGCCCATATGCAACAAAGTTTTGAGCAATGACTGTATGAAACCATCGAAGCTCGAAGATCATCTATCAAAGGTGTCATCCTAATAAAATAGGTAAAGATATGATATATTTTCAAGCATTAAAGAAAAAATTTGAAAAGACAACCACCGTGCACAGTGTGTTCGCTTTAACATCTGAAAGTAACGATGATGGCTTGCGGGCATCTTACAATATCTCATTACTTATAGAGAAATCTTGAAAACCGCACACCATTGGAGAACAGTTAATTTAACCCGCTGTTGAAGAGGTTTTAAAAACTGTTCTGCACAAATCTTCACTTGACATACTCAAAAGAGTTCCTTTGAGTAACAACTCTGCTATTGAAAATTTCTTGTGTAATTATCTGCAAACAACTAATTTTTCTATTCAACTGGATGAAACAACTTTACCTGGTAATGAAGCATTATTATTGGTATATGTTTGATTTATAAGCCATCTTAAAAGATTTATACCACAGGTAACTGCAATTCACTGTGTCACCACCGACAACACCTAGTAGCGAAAAATTTGAGTGATAGATTGCACCAATCGCTTCAATTTGTGATTAATCCAGTTAACAAAATAAGAAGCAATTGGTTGAATACACGTTTATTTACACAGATGTGCGATGTGCACCGCGCCAGTGGTAAAACAAGTACGCTGATTGACAAAAGGTGCATGCTTAACAATATTTTACTCACTTTTTGAATCAGTTTTAGAGTATCTGGAAAGTATAGATCCAGATTTAAAAGAAAACCTGATCAATTTGAAAGCAGACATCGTATATTTGACAAATTTGTTAAAAAAAATAAATGAAATTAACTTACAATTACAAGGGGACTGCCTCAATTTAATATAAACAAAGGGTGTTATTTCAGCTTTTCTTGGAAATTTGAAATTTATGGAGCAAAATATTAGTCGGCCCGAATTTTCAAACTTGTCACACTTAGAATGCCCTAATGAGGATATTCAGACATACGTTTAACATTTAATTTCCCTGCATAATGACTTCAAAATCAAACTTGAAGACATTCTGACGATGGAAATACCATAGATCATAAATCCATTTGATGAAATGGAAGTGGAGAATGTGATATTACAAGAGGAGCTACTCGAGCTTAGCACTAATGAGGACCTGAAGGTGAAATTTAAAAGAGGGTATCAAACATTTTGGCTGCAGGCAGAAATACCCGAAAAATATCCTGGTCTGTGGGGAATTGAGAGAAAGCTTTTAATAGAGTTTCCCTCGTCATATCTTGTCAAAAAAGTTTTAGTATCTCTGCTCCTTTTTTTATTAAAATGTTTGTAATTTTAATAAAAAAAAGGAGCAGATTGAATATCACGGAACGGGGAGATTTGCGGTTATATCTTACAAAACTGTAGCCAAATATTAATTATTTGCTGTCAATCCATCAAGTACTATTTTGTGATATTCATTGTAGAAGTTACGTTACGTTATTAATGTTTAATTTTAACTATTGGTCGCCCATAGGTCGATATTCGACCTACTCTTTCATCGTTTGCTGGTTATATACAAATTGCATTATATATATACAAATAATATTAAAGACAAACATCAATTTGACGTGTATTGTGTCAAATACGTGGTAGTGTGTGCAATGTTTTTTTTATTGATTTAATGTATTTTTTATTGATTTAATGTATTTTTTATACATAATTTAAAAAAAAAAATATTAGCTTTCCCCACTACTTCTGTATATAAACTATAAGTGTGGGAAATTTTATACTCCTCCGTCTGCGCAATTTTCGTAAAAACGGGTACAAAGTTTTTGCTTCACGTATTAATATAATGATTATATTACGACTGTTATCATATTAGAATGTTATATGATAATAATATTAATTAATAGTGTAATAATCACATATTTGTATAAAAAACTGAAGCCAAATATTAATTATTTGCTGTCAATCCATCAAGTATATCCCTCCCATTAAAATTATGACTATTTTGTGATTGTCATTGTAGAAGTTACGTTACGTTATTAATGTTTAATTTTAATAATATTACGACTGTTATCATTTTAAAATGTAATATGATAACAATATTAATTAACAGTGTAATAATTACATATTTGAATATATACAACACAAAAAAAATATACTATTTTTCTTTTTATTTTTACCACTCCGAATGGGGAGTTTTCTAAATGAAATAAGTGAGAATTAATTGGTTCCTTGTGCTGTGAGTAGATGTCAAAAAAGTAAAGTTGGATATAATCCCTGTTTTGATTGGCCAAATTTACTTTTTTGATATCCACTCACAGCACAATCAATTAATTAATTAACCAATCAATTCTCATTTTTTTTTTCGAAAAATATTAATTCGTGGTTGGAACTCAGCCGCAACGCAAATTTCCATAGTTAGATCTAATCTTCACATTTTTGTCGAGTTTTGGGAATTTGGTAGAAATGTAGTTGCAGGGGGTGCACCGGAACCAGCTAAATTTTGAAAGTGGTCTATGAGAAAAAAAGGTCTGGGAACCTCTGCTCTATACTTAAAATTAAATAGTTAAATATGAACGGCAAGGGTAAAAGAACGGGCTACTTCAAGAATCGCAAAATATGTGATGTGTGGTTGATGGAATGACTCTGAAAGACAATGATGAGAGTGCTTTTACACAGCTGTGAACACTGCGAGGATTAACGAGTGAAACACAAGAGAGTAAGTGCGTTTTATGAGTTTAAATGCCGGAGTTATTTTATCTTATTAGAGAAAGAAGTGACAGCAGGCGTTTAAAGTGCAGTAAGAGTACTAATACACTAACTCAAACATTCCTACGAGTATAAAGGAATTAGGAATCTTTATAAGATGTTTTTTCTACAAAATCCAAAAAAGTACTTATTATGAAGCATTCATTCATCCATGGTTTATCATATCTATGATCTAAAATAATATGACTGACTTTATTCACAATATTAATGATTTTAATAATAGTACTCGGTACTCATTGTCTCCTCCGCAAGTGATTTGGATAGAAGTTTAAATATGTGTTATAAACTTTTGTGCACCTCAGTCGATTATGAATTGGACCACACAATAAAGCTCACTTCATGGTATTTAAAGTTAAATATCAAAATTACTATTCAATTCGCTTTCTATCCGATGTTATGGCGCTCACTAATGAATTAAACATAAAGTAGAGATCGGGGTTAAAATGAATTTTGTGATTAAAAATTGTGCACTCATATTACAGAAGTTAGTAAATATTTTTGCTGCATTCAGATGGTTTGAAAATGTTCCGTTCCGATTACGAGTTTGTAGGTTTGTCGGCAGGGAATACAGTTTTAGGTCAGAATTTGTATTTTGTATATTCTCAATAACAGTCCCTTCGGACAGAGGAAAAAATAACGTGACCGACAATTACTAGTTTTAGAACGAGTGTTCAAGTAACACACCTAAGAGACAATGCATTCTTAGGGTAAGACAACTTAAACGATAGTTGTTAAGTGTAGGCAGTGCAGACATACAACGGGTGCTGTTGTAAATACTTTGTCAAATAATAAGCATAGCAACTCAAAAATATAAACAATTTGTATATTGTGCGACAAGGATCTTTTTCGCACGTGGATAACATTGACAGGGAGGGCGTAGATGTGAAATTAGGGTTCATCATCATCTCAGCCTAGGTTTGTCTACTGCTTAATGTAGGCCTCCCCAGTTGCTTTACAGCGTAACCAGTCCGATGCCATCTGCATCCAATGGCTTCCTGCAATCTTCACAAGATCATCAGTCTACCTGGCTGGCAGCCGTCCCACGCTGCGCTTACTAATACGTGGTCTCCAGTCTAGAATCTTTCTGCCCCAACGCCCGTCTGATCTTCGCGCTATGTGGCCCGCCCATTGCCACTTTAGCTTGCTAATTCTATGGGCTATGTCGGTGACTTTTCTCGGTTCTTCTACTAATCTTCCCGTTTCTAATAAGATCACGTAGAGAAACGCCGAGCATAACACTGAGCAACTCTGAGCTTTTTTATGAGACCTATTGTATCGTATTGTTTGGCGGACCAAAAGATTCTCATCTTAACACAAAAACTTTGACGTTAGAGTGACGCTAACGAGTAACGTGGCTAATTAGCATTAGTAAATTAAAGGCATAGTCTTATCTCAATCCAGTTCGAATTTCAATTTTAATATTAAAGTCGTAGAGTTAATTATGCTGAAGATAGGCTTGTTGTTATGATGTTATAAATGATTTACTACATACAGTATAAGTTGAGCCAGGTTTGAGCAAATACGAACTTTGTAGCTGATAGAGTTACTTAATTGAGAGAGTTATGTAGCTTCAAATGCAATTCGACGGACGATTTAGGACAGTGGTTAAGAGCTTAAGCCACTCCGCCCACTATGTCTAATTGTCGCGGGTTCGATTCCCGCACGGGACAAATCTTTGTGTGATGCACAATTATTTGTTTCGGTCTGGGTATTTGTGTATGTGAATTTTCATGTTTGTAAACGCACCCCAGACAAAGGAATAAATCCTAGTGTGGGGCTACGTTAAAAAAAAAAAATTGGATAATATGAAGTCCATATTATAAAATGCAATAAATGCCGTCTAGCTTATATTCCCCAAGCAGGGGTGCAAGAGGTGTACTGTGTACACGCACTTTTCGCCAAACGATGTTAGGACCCTTGTAATAGTGGCAAGCCTATTGCCGTATACTTGACTTGCTCTGCAAATAAGACACGGTCTGTTTGGTTATGGTAAGATAGTCTAGGTCTTCCCCGGTCCCCCTGCCACAACATCAGCAGGGGAGCCTTCGGGGTCGCGGACGCAAGGGGCGGGAGCCCTAAGCGTCCTTCACGAGCAACCCCGAAGAGGACGGCGGCGTGGTGTGGCCCACGTCGCCGTAAGCACCGCGTCGGTGCGGGGGGGAGCATGTCATCAAGTCTCCCTCCGATGGCGGGCTCGTCAGAGCGAGGCACAAGAGGGGCACCGGTGCGTTCCATACGGAGATCCCGGAGCCCTTCCAAAGTGCTGATGTCGGCCACCCTGGGGTTTTTTAGTCGATAGGAATCCGACACGACCCGCAAGCTTCCCCCGAGGCTCGCGGAAGTCCCATACAGGATTTTCCCCAGGTTAAAAAAAAGGTCTTCCCCGGTACTTACATCCTTCCGCTTTCGAATTGTATATTTGTTTTGTCATTTTTTCTTCTGACATTTTTTCTATATGCCCGTACCCACGGAGCATACCCTTTCTCATCTCTACATCGATACTATCTTTTATACCTACACGCTTTGTTACTATGCTGTTGCGAATACGGTCGAACAGCTTGACTCCACACATCTTCTGCAAAGCTCGCATTTCGACCACATTTAAATGCGGTCGAAATTCGAGCTCTGTAGAAGTTTCATTTTTCTTCTTACATACCCAGCTCTCACTGCCATATAACAGCGTTGGGACATGCACTCTCTTATGTATGGCCACAAGTGCTTACAAGGTAATAGGTACGAATCATGGAGAAATATATTTTACAGCAATAATGTGAGCAAGTGTATGTAAGTCTGTGTCTATTTTTTTCGAATTGTACATATATGGTAAAGCAACGACAGTGGTTTTGAGCAAAATCGTGTGATATTTCACTTCTAGAGTTTTATAGCGAATTAAACCGGATGTAAATATTGATGCATTTCATATCTAAACCATAATTAACTCTTGTTTTACCTGTTATGTCTCAGGGGCCCAGAATCAGAATTTTTATTCATGTAAACCATTATGACCCGGCAGAAAAGTAACAAAGACTCTACCACCACTTCAGAATGTCATTATTGTGGCGTGGAGCGGACTCCTTGCGGAGTTTCAAATTGATCTAAAACCTGAAATGGCGATGGACGTGGAGAGATCATGTATGCTTGCGTTGCCCGTATAGGTGAGTAATCGTTTTTATAGAGTCCCCTGGACTCCGTGAGGGTATTCATGTAACAAAACTGGCAATTTTTTATTTTATTTTATTGTGTTTACACTACGTTTTAGGCTACAAAATGGCCTCAAATAGATTGTCAATTAAAGCTCTTCGGCACAATCCTTTGTTAGTGGTACTGCACCGGCTTAGAGATGATGTATGACATGGATGTTCAGTGTGTGAGAGATAACATGAGCGTTGCACGTTTTTTTTATTTTGAATTAACATGTTTTACCAATTTATTATTTAGATTTATAAAATTTATATTATAGTGAGTTTTGAAGATAAAAGTAAAAAATTATGTATAATTATGTTTTAGTTAGCAGTTAAAAGGTTTTTACCGTACTTTTGAGTTGATCCGTTTTTAAGTACATACTTTGCTTTTATTATTGAAATCAACTGATTTTAGTAAAAAGAGTCCCATAGACCCCATGAGGTATTGTGAGAGAAGTTATGTGGTTTTAATTCACCGGGTAATCTGAGGGTTAATTAAAAATCGTGTGCTTAGTAGGTATTATGGATACATTGACTATTTCTTTACGTAATTTGAACGTGAATGTATGAATGTATAATTGCACTAGTATCTACTTTAAAATATTTTCAACTTGCATTGTTTAAACTACAAACAAACAGTTTTATTGCCATAAACCTCGCTTGTTCTCCGAATGTATCGGAAAACTGCCGATTAATCACGAACCGATAGGAAACAAGTCCATTATATAGACACTTTATGTGCTATAAAAAGCCATATTAGTGATTTATAGTGGTCATGTTTGAGTACAAAAATATGGGTTTCTCAAGGACTTGTTTTCGTGTGAGTAAGCGATTAAATGTTTCTATAAGCTTTTATTTAACTTGCAATGTTCGTATATCTGTCTATCTGTATTTCCGGTTCAAATCTTGTGAGCCATTTTTCAAGCACTTGCGGTTATTGGATTGAGTTGAAATTCGGTATACTTATATAAATTCAGTGACAATGCATTAATATGGTACCATCGAGCGGGTTTGATGATGGAGTCGGAAGGTGTCTATAGGAACATGTAAAATATACTGTAAGATAACCAGCAGGGTCAGCAACAAAACACTCAATAGTTCTGATTTTTTCCTTTTATTTATATTATGCGATATAACACTTTATATCACAATAAACCACACACGCACTTTAAATACACAATAACCTCTTCAATCGTCTTTCTTGTCCACCTATCATCAAACAAATCATCGTCCAACTAACGTCTTTTACTTTTATGCCCTTCTATCAAAACTACAAAGTCATTTCACCATCTTAATTATGTGTCAAAATAATTACAAAATATGATGACATTGACAAGTTCTATACAACTAGATAGTATTCAGGGTCTGATGATGAAGTCGAAAGGTGGCCAATGGAACCATCCAACTACTCAATATAAATAACCCCGCCGTGTTTGGGTTCCTGTGATTCATCTTAAGCAGTACTGACACCATCCAGGTATAAACCTGGATGGTGTCGAGGGTCTGATGATTCAGCCGGAAAGAAGCCCTATGGCTTCTTCGGAACTCCTTAACTGAGCAAGATATCTTCGGTGTGTTTTTGCTATAAAAGTTTGTTATTAAACAGGTCTTTTTAAATTATTCTATTATTTAACAGAGACCCAAGTTCCTTGAACTGTGTTATTAGATAGATCATAATAGATTCAATCAGTAGAAGTTGCATAAAAACCTCAATAGGCACATAATTGATACTAATTAAGCTTAAACCACTCCCTCCGCTGGAACGAGTAGTCACGGGTTTGATGTTTGCGCGAAACAAATTTTTGTATGTGCATTTCATATTTGGAAACGCGTCCTCGACTAAGGTATATTACCTAGTGCGAGAATATGCTTTTTTAAAAAAAAAATAAGACAATACCAAATGTGTTACCTTATTGCTTAATTAGTCTGATTGTACTTTTTTTCTTTCTTTTAGTAAAAAAGAACAAGGAATTGTACAACATTATTTATTCGTTTATGTCGACTGGGTGTTTGTGTATGACAATTTCGTGTTTGTAAACGCACTCACGACAAGCGAAATGTTCCTATCCATACTAGGAACATTTCGCTTGTCGTGAGTGCGTTTTGCGTGGCTATTTTTTCTTTAGGAAAAAAATAATTGTGTGCCTGTTGAGTTACAGATTCTATTATTCATTCATTATCATCCCATCATTGGGCTAAAGCTTCCGCGATGCTTCATTTCGCTTTCGATTTCGGCTTTTTAATACCAGTTTTTAAGAAAGTATCCAATTCGATCCATCTCCGTGGAGATCATCGCGGATCCTGGCTTACAGGAGTTCTCGTGGCGGGAATGTGTGGGCTGAGTCTCAGACACGCACTGAAGTATGCCAAGATCATACTTTATCTAACACTAGCTGTTTCCCGCGGCTTCGCACCCGATCGACAACAGCGCCACCTACCGGGTCTATGTTACTTCTGGATAATCTAGCTTTCTAATGGTGAAAGAATTAATAAACTCGGTTCAGTAGTTCCAGAGCTGGTTGATTTTATTTTTAACAGTAACAGAATAAACAAATATTTGTCGTATCCTATTATTTGAAAATCAGTTAATGGAATGACGAGAAGTTATTTTCATTTTAGTCACCATGTAATCTTATCGTAAACATACTCTACGATTGTTCGAGTGTGTTTAGTTGTGATGCGATGACAGAGGACATCTGTCAGATGCCGAATCGCCGATGACAGACAGTCGATGCAAGATGACGGGCGGCGCTGCGTTGTGAGTCTATTAGCAACGGGGCAAGCGCTCGACCGTATCGCGGAGCAGCTAACCTCACTGCATTCCATGTGACTTAATCGCCGGACGAGACCCCAGTGTTATTTCAAGATTTCCGTTATATTCGGCGACCAAGAGGACGACTATGAAAACGAAGATAAATCCGCCTTTCACCGCTACCGGCATTGAAAGGGCCATCCAGAAAACCTAAGCGCCGTTATATTTTTCCTTTGTGGTATTAGTACAGACTATAAGCCGAAACTAAAGTACCATCACAAAAACTCGAAACTGTACAAGTACGTGCCCTGTGTTGGTAAGTACCAAGCAAGAAATGTGGCCGAAGTTTCTTTCGGCGAAGTTCGAGCAACTTCGCCCGCACGGGTTTGGTATTATATATGGGTTTAGTGAACTTATTCTGTATTGTTAGTAGAAGAAAAATTATTGAGCAGATTGTAACGGACAGTATGAAAGTGTATATATTTATCGGAAGGTATATGGTAGCTATTTAATAAAACTTACAATGTGATATTTTCATCAAAAAATAACAAAATTGTCCCATGGTCACGATAGGTGTTCTTCGATAAAGTTTCAAAGTACAGCAAGACTGTCAAATTGTCACATTATCTCCTGTCATTGTCATTTTAATTAAACAGAGCCCTGGGCTGATACATAATAATACGCTACATGTTCATGAGAGAGAAGGAGGCCAGTGAGGTCTTTAAGAAAAAAAGACCTGTAGGAACTCTGTATTGTGTGCCTACCACGCCATGGATCTGGCGTGATGGTAAAGATAGCTAAATCATTTTCGTTTCGTGGAGATCATCGCGGATCCTGGCTTACAGGAGTTCTCGTGGCGGGAATGTGTGGGCTGAGTCTCAGACACGCACTGAAGTATGCCAAGATCATACTTTATTTAACACTAGCTGTTTCCCGCGGCTTCGCACCCGATCGACAACAGCGCCACCTACCGGGTCTATGTTACTTCTGGATAATCTAGCTTTCTAATGGTGAAAGAATTAATAAACTCGGTTCAGTAGTTCCAGAGCTGGTTGATTTTATTTTTAACAGTAACAGAACAAACAAATATTTGTCGTATCCTATTATTTGAAAATCAGTTAATGGAATGACGAGAAGTTATTTTCATTTTAGTCACCTTGTAATCTTATCGTAGACATACTCTACGATTGTTCAAGTGTGTTTAGTTGTGATGCGATGACAGAGGACATCTGTCAGATGACGAATCGCCGATGACAGATAGTCGATGCAAGATGACGGGCGGCGCTGCGTTGTGAGTCTATTAGCAACGGGGCAAGCGCTCGACCATATCGCGGAGCAGCTAACCTCACTTCATTCCATGTGACTTAATCGCCGGACGAGACCTCAGTGTTATTTCAAGATTTCCTTTATATTCGGCGACCAAGAGGACGACTATGAAAACGAAGATAAATCTGCCTTTCACCGCTACCGGCATTGAAAGGGCCATCCAGAAAACCTAAGCGCCGTTATATCTATTCTTTGTGGTATTAGTACAGACTATAAGCCGAAACTAAAGTACCATCACAAAAACTCGGAACTGTACAAGTACGTGCCCTGTGTTGGTAAATACCAAGCAAGAAATGTGGCCGAAGTTTCTTTCGGCGAAGTTCGAGCAACTTCGCCCGCACGGGTTTGGTATTATATATGGGTTTAGTGAACTTATTCTGTATTGTTAGTAGAAGAAAAATTATTGAGCAGATTGTAACGGACAGTATGAAAGTGTATATATTTATCGGAAGGCTATTCTATATGGTAGCTATTTAATAAAACTTACAATGCGATATTTTCATCATTAAATAACATAATTGTCCCACGATAGGTGTTCTTCGATAAAGTTTCAATAAAGTACAGCAAGACTGTCAAATTGTCACATTATCTCCTGTCATTGTCATTTTAATTAAACAGAGCCCTGGGCTGATACATAATAATACGCTACATGTTCATGAGAGAGAAGGAGGCCAGTGAGGTCTTTAAGAAAAAAATACCTGTAGGAACTCTGTATTGTGTGCCTACCACGCCATGGATCTGGCGTGATGGTAAAGATAGATAAATCATTTTCGTTTCGTGTAAGTGGCGTGCAGTCATTTAGAGGCTAGAGAGTTCACCTCGAACAAATTAACGTTAGTGTAACGCTTTCGAGTTGATATGCTATCCTTTCCACACTACAAACTTAATAAATGAACATGCAAAGAGAACATTTTATCTAATACTATAAGCCGAAGCTAAAGTATCTACGTCACAAAAACCGGGAACTATACAAGTACGTGCCCTGTGTTGGTAAGTATCAAGGACTGTGCTCGAAGTTTCGTTTGGCAGAGTTTGAGTAACTTCGCCCGCATGAGTATATTTTTAAGAAAAAAAATACTGAGAACTTTGTAGCGGAAAGTATGACAGCGAAAATACCAGTGCATTGTTATCTGAATCGGATTCCAGCTGGACCCTAATACTACTTACAAACATAGGTAAGTCATGTAGAAACAAAATCAGCAACAACCATATCGATCTATATGTATGTTGCTGGTTTTGCTACGACAGGCTATTTTCCCATCCAGTTTCCCGTCGGTACATTACCGCAAGATTTTATCATCCTTATCCCCAATCAGAGGTGACAGAGGTGTAAGAAAACCAGCAACACCCACATTGACCAATAGGAATGTTGTCGATTTTGCTTCTACATGACTCAAGTAACAAAATCATCTATAACAAAAACGATGTCCTAGGTTTGACTATTGGGGACTTTTTCATTAAAAATTCTCAATGGCGCCCCGGAGTCTAAAATGGTACTTTGTATAGTGTAATTACAGTCGCACCTATAGTTGGCGCAATGAGGGTGTACGTGGTACATCCCTAAACCCCTTACTATTTGAAATGCTTTCAAATATTACGTAGTTTTATTAATTTTATTTTAGTTAGTTAGTTTTAGTTAGTTTAGTTTAATATTTATTTTAGTTTTTTTCAATGTATACCATCACTCCATATCCCTTGCGAGGTATACAGACAACACAGCGTCCTAACAGGTTCTTTCCTTATAGACTTCTTTCGCTTCTTACACTCGTAATCGTCTCCAACACTCGCCGGTTACGGAGACTTGACTTATCCGTTACATAACTCGTAAATATTCTTTTCACAGGAAAAAAAAACATGAATGAAATTCAATTGTTTGTTAAAACATGGAATTCGCAGATCACAAAAATATATATTTTCTCATACAATGGCGTGTAGTCAACGCATTTCAATTTGTGTATTATGAAATAAATGATCGGTAGTCACGCCAGTATTATGAAAACCGGCGAAACCTTTTGAGGCGTTCTATCACTACATAGTCACTGTTTCTTTAACTAAATAATAATTGAGAAAAATTTATGAATGAAAAATATTGTAATGCCAAACATTATAGAATATCCAGTAAGACTGCCAAATGCATGTTTTGTGGCAAAGAGTGGATTTCTAATTTATATTATAATAGTTTCGATCCGCAACTTCGTACGCGTTGACTTCAGACAGGAAGCTAACATTTTTCCGGGATAAAAAGTATCCTATGTGCTAATCCAGGTAATAAACTATCTATGTGCTAAATCTTATCCAAGTGCGTTGAGCCGTTTTTGCGTGATTAAGTAACAAACATTCAAATACCCAAACATCTAAACATACATACTTCACATTTATAATATTAGTAGGACTAGCAGTTACTCGCGGCTTCACACTCGGTCGACATCAGCGCCACATACTTTTATATTACATCTGGATAATATAGCTTTTTAACGGTGAAAGAATTATTAAAATCGGTTCGATTGTTTCAGAGTTTATTAAACGCAACCACCTATTTACCGTCCGCAGGATGTTCTGGCCGACCCTCCCGATGCTCTTTCATCTCTTCTTTCGGATCAGAGACCGCACACAGGATCAGATACCGACCTCGCCAGCGAGGTCAAAGAATCCCTAGCCCGCCGGCCGGTGCAGCGCACCACGGCGAGACACCTAGTATACGCCCTGCCCCATAGCGACGGGTCAAGCCAAGGCCGTTCCTCCTTGAGGCGCCCTTGAGCTAGTTGCCCACTTGCCCGTCTGGCTCCAGCGTAATGGTTGCACGCTCGCCCTCTTGTTCGGTGAAGCTATATATATAAGGTCCCGCAGCCAACAGCGTAGATCATTCACACATCCACACACACACACCCAACACATTTTTATTGCCTACGTGTGCATTTGCAAAATCAATGATTATGTTTATGCTAGGTGCATTTTATACACCCAATGTAGTAAAATAAATATCATCATACAAACAAAGCAATGTATTTCGCTCATTGTTGAAATGTCGTGTTTTTCGTTTTCCATGGTAACTATTTGCGGTGACCAGACGGTATCGTGCTGTGCGCTCGTTGAGCAAACAATCAAATTTGTTTTATTGTATAAATTTATAAATTTATGACTTACGGGGCTGAGACGTGGACACTCACAGTGGGACTAGTCCACAAATTCAAAGTCGCACAGCGGGCTATGGAGCGAGCTATGCTCGGCGTCTCTTTGAAGGATAAAATTCGTAACGAGGTAATCCGACAAAGAACCAAAGTTACCGACATAGCTCGCAGACTCAGTAAGCTAAAGTGGCAATGGGCTGGTCACATCTGCAGAAGGACCGACGGCCGATGGAGCAAGCGTGTCCTAGAGTGGAGACCGCGACTTGGTAAGCGTAAGGTAGGACGGCCCCCAGCTAGATGGACCGACGACCTCAAAAAGGTCGCTGGGACAGGCTGGATGCGGAAGGCGGAGGACCGTGTGCAATGGCGCGTGTTTGGAGAGGCCTATGTCCAGCAGTGGACTGCGATAGGCTGATTGATTGATTGTATAAATTTCTATAAAGAGTTTTCGTATTCTCATTTATGTTATTCAGCTGACGTTTTTGTGTTGATTTAAGGATGGCGGTTAAGGGAAAGTTCTGGTTGTTTTTGAATTGTAAGCTATTGTTGGGAGCGAAGTCCGAATTTCGGGCTATTTTTGAGCATTTTCATCATCATCATCATGCCAGATCTTTTGCGGGGTAGGAATGTACAGTACGGTGCAAGTCAGAAGTTGTTGTACTTGCTACTAGCTATAAGTAGGTTAAGTTGGAAGAACCTGCGAGTTCGTTGGCGTGATTTTCAGGATGAACGTCAGTTTTCTGTTTTTATAGGATCATTTTATAATACGATTTATATTATAGTTTTACTAACGCGGTATTTTAAAAATAATAAACATACTCTACTACACTAATAAAATTGAAATGTACATTTTCTCTGCCTGTACTCTGTACCATAAATAGAGTACGTTTTTGTTGTATATACAAAGGGCTTAGCACAAACCTTCTGTAATTATAGAATCGTTTTCGAGAAGCTCGACGTCACGTTCATCTTTATTTTGTAAATTTTCAGTATAAAAAGGATGGCATGTCAAATCAATAGCGTTACGCTAACTTCAATCTATCTGAGTTAAGCTCTCTGAATACGATTGAATACGGAAACTGTTGATCAATCAGAATACATCACGATACATACCGGTACTATGATTAGATACATACCGATACCGATTGCCAACAGTTAACTTCAGAACTTTGACATGACAATATAAAAGCTAAGCATCAAAAGGATAAATAAGCGAATTTATTTAATAACAAAAAAAATACCGTCACGCCTATAATCCCCAGGAGGTGGCAGAGGTGTAAACTGTGTACTGTGTGACGAGCTTCGGTCGACAAAGCACATTGTTGAAAATTGCTCCGGAACCAACAAACATTAGACCCATGCCATCATTATTTATCTATTTTATTAAAATAATGGCAAATATTAGTATCTAACCGACAATTTTCAATCTAAAACAAATATTTCAAAGTATTGTAAGTACTTATATCGAAGTCGCCGACATCTTTACTGAATGTCATCACACAATATAACCTCATATGTACCGAATTATAACCTCAAAATCTAATACTTTTTGTTCAATATTGCGATTCCCCCGCTTGTCCGTTTAATAATAAATGCCTTAAAAGAATTTATGGGTGATTTGAAATCATACAAGTATTTTTTCATTGCTGTTGGTTCAACAGTTGGTGCGGTTGGTTGAGCAAATCATGTATTTCACAGCGCAGAACACTATCCTTTTACTGCCTTTTGCCCATTGCTTTGCAAACACAACTTTAAGTGATACGAGTAAGGTACACTTTGCCTGGATTTATGTTTATTTCATAACTATAACTACTAACGTGGAGTTGGGAACGTTTTTAGGGTTTCGTAACTAAAATGAAACCCTTATAGGATCACTTTGTTGCCCGTCTGTCCGACGGTTATCACCTTTTTTAGGGTTTTTTTTCTCAGGAATGGCTAAAGGTATTAAGTTGAAATTATACCAAATACGAAGGTCGACGGTCTCCTACTAGTGTAAAAAAATGAAGGTTCTAAGTAAACCTAAACAAAAGATATGGCCTTTAAAGTCACTTATTAGATATTCTTTAGCACTTCCCACTGACGTAGAATCGTGGAAATTGGCAAGAAGCAAGGTTTTAAATTACAAATAAAGAAAGAAGTCCGATATTTGTCAATTTATAACCATAACATATAAAAAAAATATTATTTTACCTCAAATCTGATGAAAAATTAAAATAGCGCTGTCTAGTGACTACTTTACAACAACAATACTTCTTTGTCTATGTGCTATCTAGTGACATTTTGTGAAACTATTTTGATTTTTTGTGAATAAATATTTATCACAGCACACACACACACACAGAGATGGCGCCAAAGATCTTTCAGATCTGTGGCACCATCTGTGTACGGTATAGGACGTAAATTGGATCAGATTGTCGATTTATGCTTTTATTTTTATATAGTTTGAATTAAAATTAAATTTTATTAATTTAATTACGGCAAAATTATATAAAGAAAGAGCACTATTTTAAAAGGTATTTTTTATGGGCTGCCTCGTTGAACAAGTAGGTACCGTATAAAGCGTTTAGAGATCGCGGAGGATCTCGTACAAATTGTAGGGGGAGCAAAATCTAGTTTTTCTATAGAAAATTTCTAAGTTTCAGTCCGGAGTCCGAAGTTGTGCCCGGTATAATAGCAATAGCCTCGCCCCTATTACATTGGCACCTTACATTCTCAGCAATAAGTTGGTGTGCGCACATAGTACACCTCTTAGCAACTCCCGCTTGGGGAATGTAGGCGTCCCGGTGTATGTGTGTGAATCTTTTATATGGAAATAATTGAATATCAACGTAGTTCATTTAAATTGTAAAATATATAAAAAATAAACATCGTCATATCTGTATTCCCCAAGATCGGATGTTAGGTATCATGCAATAGGGAGCAAGCCTAATGCCATTATATCGGGCACAATGCCAGTTGACACTGGAAATATTTTTGTCGAGAAATTATATTTGTTCTGACCTGGGATTCGAACTCAGGACCTCGTGATCGCTATCCCTGTTAAGAAACTGTCACACTGATGGGCACGGGCCTCCTCTTAAACTGAGAGGGTTTAGGCATCCTGCAGTGTTTGGGCTCGCTGGATTTGTCTTGACGAGTTTTATAAATCCGGATGCTGTCCAGGGTCTGTTGATGGAGCCGGGAGATGGCTAACGGAACTATCCAACTACTTAACATAGCCTCGCCGTATTTGGTCTCGTTAGATTTGCCTTGACGAGTTCTATAGACTCTGAAGGTATTCAGGATCTGATTATGGAACCGGGGGATAGTCAAAGGAACTACCCAACTACTCAACATAACCCCACCGTGTTTGGGCTCATTGGATTTGTTTTGACGGGTTCTCTAGACCCTACGAAACAACAATTTGGCGCTGAATCTGGCCGAAAGTGAACCCGGTACGAAACCCTCAGAGTGCGAGTCCTACTTGCACTTGTCCAGTTATTAGGTGTAAATTTTGAACGAGAGTGTGTATCTAGTGATGATATATCGATGTGTGGTTACGATTGAATTCGTAAATTGTTGATCAATCGTATAACATCACTCTACATAGCCGATTGCCAATGGTTAGCTCGAGAACTGGATATCTCATGTCAATACACAAGTTAAGTATCAAAGGAATAGGTTAGCGGACTTATGCAATAATATTTAAGCGTAATATTAAAAATGAGCTTTATCTGTGTAGTATATTAAGGTGAATTTCCCAAACATACCAGCTGTATAGTAAACTGCGTATAAATTTGTGTAAAAACATGCGTTTATTATACAACACAAAAAGGAGTATATACATACATACATGCACCGTGTAACTTTAGCTGTTGTGAACCTAAAACCTAGCAATGCCTATTTTTCACTGGTAATAAAAAAAAAACAATAAAAAATACACTTCAATAAGTAATATGTACCTCCTGAACACTGAAGGTATCTACCGGCCAGCTAATCAGCCGCGCCGCCCCTCGATGTTATATTCGCTTGGTAAAGGTGTTCTTAATGCACTAAATTAGTATTGTTATGAAGATCTTACTTAATGGAGTGTAGTTCTTTTATTACCAGTGGACAGTAAGCATTAAATACATTACCTGGGCTCTCACTCCACGATGACTAAAATTACACCGTGTATAAATTCATCCCCATATTGTGTTCATCTATTATTGGAACTTATTAAGCCTAGTATAGCTTCCAAATTAGCATATCTAACGACTATAAAGTGGAAGCCGGGACCAATGGCTTTACTTACTTTACGAAGCTTAAACGATCGAAAATAAAAATATAAAAACGGTCACCCATCTCAGGCTGACCAAGCCTAACTGCTTAGCCCATAGAAGCGTGAATGAGTACATTTATCAACTATCAGAACCATTTTTTATTTCATCTCACTGACATTACGCTCTAAACGAAAAAGAATATTTTACCCGCGTCAGGTAAATTTAGCTTCCCAAGTAGTTTTTTCTTTGCATAATTTTGGGAATGCAGTAAATTATTTTTTGGCGAAACTTAACTACGTTATCAAGACGTCTCTCAGTTTTCGAGGTTTTGCTTTGAGGTTTTATTTTGTAACTTATTGATACTTAATTTCTGTCGCACGCAAATGCTACTTCTTATACAAAACGAAGAATACTTCTTAAAGAATAAGAAGTTTTTTTAAAAGTAAAAACTTTGCCCCTCATCAGTTACTAAGACATATTATCTTCCTCGATTTATGCATTCTGATTCTTTTACCCTAGGATGTCAACACTAGGAATTAAATTCTTAATTATTATATTTCAATGGCACCAAAAAAAAACAGTTCTTAAAACTTATCAGTTCAAGATATTCCTCATACAGCATTTTTAAAGATAATCTTAAACAAAAATCGATCTTAAATAAACGATCTTTTCGAAAACAATGCGAATGTGCACACGAGATTTACAATTTCGAATATATTCTAGAGCACAAAAGATGAGGTTCTCCCATATTCAGAGCCAAAAAAAATATCTCTCCTTAACAATTCAGATGTGCTAAGATATTCGGGGAACTTTCTTCCAAGTAATGTTTTAGGGATCTTCTATAATATACACCAGTTAATGTTCTGCTTTTTCTTCAATTTATTTTTTTGTCTGTATATAACCATCCTATATTTGTCTGTCTATCTATATCATCACGCCAGATTCCTTGCGGGGTAGGCAGAGAGTACAGAGTTCCAACAGGTTCCTTCCTTAAATACCTCTCTGGCTTCCTCCACTCTCATAGTTCGTCTCATACACGCTCGCTGGTTACGGAGACTCTTGACTTGTCCTTCAGATAATACTATATTCAAGTTAAATTAAATGTGATCATGGTGCAACCGGTTTATGTGTCAAATAAATAAGTGATGAGATGAATAATGAATGAATAATTATCTACTATGTATCTATGAGAACTTTCAACTCGAATTGGCAAACCGCTTCGAATTGCTAGACAGCAGCGCATCAGTGGACGAAATCAACAACAGGCAGGCAAGCCAGTTGACGAAGCTGAAGACGGAGGACGGAAACGTAACGTCGAATAGGTCAGAGGTGCTCAGGGAGATAGAGAGGTTCTATGGGCAGTTGTACACCTCAATAGCTGAACCTGTTGTTGACTTGGTAAGCGACAGATTATACAGAAGACCTAGGAGTATAATCGGCCACTATGCTTGGCGTTTGTGGACTATGAGAAAGCCTTCGATTCGATTGAGACTTGGGCAGTTCTTAGATCTCTCCAGCGATGCCGCATTGACTATCGGTACATTGAAGTGTTGAAGTGCTTGTATAATAACGCCACCATGTCAGTCCGAGTACAGGGACAGCGCACGAAGGCGATCCCCATAAAAAGACGAGTAAGGCAGGGAGACGTCATTTCTCCGAAACTGTTTACGGCCACCTTTGAGGACGCCTTCAAGCTCTTGGAATGGCAAGGACTTGGCATCAACATCAATGGCGAATACATCACTCACCTTCGATTTGCCGACGACATTGTGGTCGTGGCGGAGTCGCTGGAAGATCTAGGACGAATGCTCGGTGACCTCAAAAGAGTTTCTCAACAAGTGGGTCTTAAAATGAACATGGACAAAACGAAAAAAATGTCTAACGTCCATGTCGTACCCACCGCACTCACCGTTGGGAACTCTACTCTTGAAGTTGTCGACGAATACATTTACCTGGGACAGGTAGTCCGGTTAGGTAGGTCCAACTTCGAGAGAGAGGTCAATCGACGAATCCAAGTCGGCTGGGCAGCGTTCGGGAAACTGCGCAACATCTTCTCATCCAAAATACCTCAGTGCCTTAAGACTAAAGTTTTTAGTGAATGTGTGAGACTTGGTCTCTTACAATAGGTCTCATAAAAAAGCTCAGAGTTGCTCAGCGAGCTATGGAGAGAGCTATGCTCGGCGTTTCTCTACGCGATCGAATCAGGAATGAGGAGATTCGTAGAAGAACCAAGGTCACCGACATAGCCCTTAAGATTAGCAAGCGGAAGTGGCAATGGGCGGACCACATAGCGCGTAGATCGGACGGGCATTGGGGCAGAAAGATTCTAGAGTGGAGACCACGTATTGGCAAGCGCAGCGTGGGACGACCGCCTGCCAGATGGACCGACGATCTTGTGAAAATTGCAGGAAGTCGTTGGATGCAGGTGGCATCGGACCGGTTACGCTGGAAAGCGATTGGGGAGGCCTATGTTCAGCAGTGGACAAGTATAGGCTGAGATGATGAATTATCTACATAAAAGCAGATTTTTTCGGATGAAATTTTTAAAGCGGGTGCTAATAGGGAAAATCCTCGCGTTGCAAAATTAAGTGTTTGATTTTGAATTTGAAGGCGGAGTTTTAAAATTCTTGTCCAGTTTACAATTTGAATAGAGACTACTATGGGTCTACGCGTCAGCGTTTTTTACGTCCTTTAAAAAGGTATAAGGTTATATTTAAATCTCTGTAATATTGTATAACCTGCGCGCGTGTTTGGTTTTTAATTTGACATAGGTAGGTCTTTGCGAGATAGCACAGATCCTGTGTATTATTCCAAGACCTATTCCAAGACACCTTCATAATACATTTTTAAATCCATTTAGCCGTGTTAGTATGGAGATATAAAATCTATCCCGCAGAAATCGTGCATTTTCCTAGGCTTAAAAGTAGCCTTCAATAATTTCTAATAAGTCCTCAATTTTCAAGGATTATATCCAATTTTTGAAAGTTGAAATCCACCAACTGACGAATTTAATTTGGAGCTGAAATTAATAATCAGCGGAACGTTAACAGCCCTAAGGCATGAATAAATGATTCCACCAATGAATGAGTGTGTAAATTAATGTCTAATTAATAAATACATTCGTTTACATTGCGCAAATTTAACGCGCGGTGCGGTACCCTGTTCAACGAACGTCTTTGGCGTTATCCTTGCTGTATTTTTGAATATTTTAAGGCTGTTCCTTCACGTATTCACATAAAAGTTTCATGTTCAGGCTTCGTGTTGATACGACGATTGTTTTGCTACAGCAATACTTACACAAAAAGACTGATAGAAACATATGAACTTTGTTCTTACCAAGTTACTCGCGTTGTCTCTAAATGGCAATTTCGTTAAGAGATTATTTTGTTACTTTCACATGTATTAGGATAAACTTTTCCACTTATCGAATCAACCGAAATTCCTGTGACTTTTCTTGCTAAATGTTTTGTTTTGTTCTTCTTTTTTTATTGTTTTATTTATCACATGTCATGTTCTGTTCATCTCATTTTTATAAGGTCTCATTTTAATTACCTTTGTTCATATGTCTGTCTTTCCGGATCCAATGTTGTTATCGATTTTTAAACCACTTACAGGCATCTTATTGAGCTAAAATTTAGCATACGTTTATGACAATGGTATGATATGGTTCCATGGAGCTGGTCTGATGATGCACCCGGAAGGTGGTCATAAGAACATATCTACCACACAACACGACACCCTCGTCTTCAGATTAGTTCAGGCTCGTGTATCGACCCTAGGTGTTATTCAGGGTCTGATTGAGCGTTAGGGGGCGTGCCGTGCTTAAAATTATAATAACTTGTATATAATTATTTGAAAAAACCTTTTTAAAAAGAAACTTTTATAACAAAAACACAGAAAAGATGCCTTGCCATTAGTTGAAGAGTTCCTATGGTTTCTTTTCGGCTCAATCATCAGACCCTGGATACCTCCCGGGTCTGAAGTACTCGACAAAACATATTCAACGAGCCCAAACACGGCGGGATCATATTGAGTTGGGTCATCCATTAACCACCTTACGGTTTCATCATAAGACCCTAAACACTATGTAGTTGTATAGTACTTGTCAATACCAATCTAACAAGTCTAAACACGAGAGAGTTACGTTGTATATTTCTCATATTCCTACGGCTACTTTCCGACACCGTTATCAGACCTGCTCGATGGTACCGTATTATTGCACTGTCATCGACTATACATACGTATGCCAAATTTCAGCTCAATCGGATAACGCAAAGCTTAAAAAATGGATCACAAGGTTTGAACCGGAAAAATAGAAGACAGACAAACAGTGACACGAACATTGCAGTTAAATAAAAGCTTGTAAAACATGATGAAGTCAGTTTTAAGAACAATAGGGCGAGTGAAGTAGAAGCTTGTTAAATTCATCCTTCCGTCAATTTTATCTGCACTTAAGTCAAATCAACTATCTTTAATTCCACGCAGCCAATACTTAAACCTTTAGACGAAGCTGGTCATCGTGCATCTCTCACTTTCTATTACTAAAACAACTCCAGTAAAAGTTACAAACCAATCTCGCAATACAAATTGAACTAGTTTATTTTCAAAACTAGTAACTCACAATTTACTTGCTTTCGTACTACAACGATCATAATTAAAACTATATTGAACTGCAAACCGTGATAAAATTTCGCTTACAAGTTTCACACTCAGCTCGTAACTTCTATGATTACTTTGCGCTCGAATTTATTAGTTGAAAAGTATTATACCAGCTATATGTAGTTGAGTTGCTATGCTACGAGTAGGGTTAAACGTCGTTTGACTCGGTCAGTCTGATATGGGCGACCATTTTTTTATTCAAGCGTCTCCATATTTCAGAACACATACTAGGCCATTGGTGCCGGTTACCTCTGAATCTGGAAGTCGTTAAACTAAGGAATGGCTACAGATAGCACTGGGTCATTGTGGTGAAATTTGAACCTATGCTCTGGCACTGCGATTAAGTGGAGAAGACCTCTCTCAGTGGTGAGACAATATAGGCTAGGTACAAGCGACTCCTAGTGCGTGTACACACGGAAGCGGCTGTTCTGCGAATAAAACTATATACTTTGTGAACTATCACTATTTTTAGATGTTCCAGTTATGATTGTAATCTATAACAAATGCAATATGAAGCGACAGTATTTATGAAGACATCGAAATGAAAATGCTTTTAGCAAGAAATCGGCGTTTTTATGTTGAGTGAAAAAAGGTTTTAAGGCTGATTGGATTAGACTGTAGCTGCCCGCTATTTACTATCTATGTATATCATCATAAATATAGTTGTACTGCCTACTCAATCTATATCATCATAAAGAGTAGGCAGTACAACTGTAAATTAAAACAGAAATTGTAAAACGCTGAGAAAATCAAGATTTTTATTATAATTGTAGATTAATTTGCTTATACGAGTAGGATATTGTGATACGTAGCGCGTCAAAAGACGCTGACGGACAATTTGGTGCAGTGGTTAAGAGCTTAAGCCGCTCCGTCCACTGTGTCGAATAGTCGCGGGTTCGATTTCCGCACGGGACAAATCTTTGTGTGACAATTATTTGTTTCGGTCTAAGTGTTTTTGTATGGGAATTTTCATGTTTGTAAACGCACTCGAGACGCAGGAATAAATCCTAGTTGGGGGTTACGTTTTGTTTAAGAAGAAGAAGAAAAAACATCTGTACTCGTGTGTACACATAACAAAACGCTTGTCCAAAATTTCTCTCTTTTTCACTCTAGTTTGAGCCGACAAGGCTCACAAGCTTTGGTTGCAGCTATAAGTTTTTGGTAAGGACTTAGGGTAGATAGGCACAGGAGAACGAAGGATGTCACAAAAGAGTGGAAGCTTATGCTCTGCAATGCTTGTTACCCATCCTTATAAATATTGTGTTTTTATATAATTAGATGTGTACCTGGTTCTGTGTTTCTTCTTGGATAATGTGTTTACTACTGTCTTATTTTTTTTTTGTGTTTCTTTAGTTGCCTAATTTTATTTAGCTAAATGCACATGTTTTGAATTACAATACAGATCTATTGTATTACTTAGAATTAAGTGTTATGTTTGATTGTAATCTGTGTTGTGTGTCAAAATCAAATAAAAAATAAATGGGCTACAGAAAGTGGATGATGTTGGCATTGGACTAGCTGAACTATTAGGGAGGCCTATGTTCAGCAGTGGAAAAGAATAGGCTGAGGTGATGATGATGATGACAAAATACATATTAGACTAAGTAAAATAAATGAATCTTCTCTTAAAAGATTATTTCCTTCCTCTGAGAAGAAGGCCTTCCTTCTGTGCGGCTGGAAACGTTTGTTTAATTATTTAAAATTTCTAACGCTTCAACAATCTCATTTTGGTAAGAAATAATTCGGATAAAACTGACATTCCATTACAGTTCGCCCAGCCACTTTTCATTAAATAGAAAATATACGGGCCCCCGCAAATGCTCCGCCTTATGAATTATTTAACGCGCCGAATAAAATTAAGGCTTTACCTGTAGACTGTTGGGGTTACACTTTAATGTTTGCGGTACTTGTAATTGGACTTAATTTGGAAAAAAAACGTGAATTTGTAAATTGATGTAAAATTCGTACTTATATATAGCGGCAATAATGTTTTCGGGATGGCCGTTTCAATGCTGGTAACGATGAAAAGTGGGTTTATCTATTTAACATGGAATTCTTGACATAACGCTAGGTTCTTGTCCAGTGCACTGATCTTACTTGATATCTACAATTTGGTAGCAAAATATCAGAAGATGGTCGCAATAGTTAAGGATTGACGGAATGCAGTGAGGTTAACTGCTCCATGAAACGTCCGACCGCTCGCCCCGTTGCCAATAGAATCACACAGTAGGGGCGTCCGCCGTCTCACATTGACTATCTGTTATCAGTCGGTTATCATCTGACATCTGTAATCGCATAGACAGCTAAACACACTTCGGAAATTATCAAAGGCATAGAGTTTGTCTATAGACAGAATTAAAAGTTACTACCTAGCGGATTGCCGTCATACCGTACTCAATATAATGGTAATTCGAGATTATAGACAAAATTTTACGATACAAAATTTGCCCTTTGTCCTGCCAAGAATTTGAACCCAAGACCTCGTTCGAATAGACAATTGATATATCTGCTCAATACGCTACTTGACAATAAAGGCAGCCTAGATGTTGATCTAGAACAGTACATAAGTACTGTTAATTCAAATTATTTTGATATATGTTTCCGGGCGTCTTCTGTTGTTATTAATAACTGTTGTTATTAGTAAATGTTATTAATAACATTGGGACTAAGAAACTATAGATGTGATGAATATCGTATGAATCTCAAATTGTAAGTTATTCCAAGTAAAGTGTGGTTCTGTTCAATTCTTCACAAATTGTGACTAAATTCATAAAATAAAGTTAGTTATTTTGTTCTAATGAGTTAAAATATGAAGTAAAATAAACATGGCCTCCTTTAAGTAGTACGGAGTACGGAGTACTTGAGAAGTAATTAAGCACTGTCTTACGTATTTCATATATTCCGCGAGAATACACATCAACAGTCTGTATACGGACGCAACTAGATCAAGATCACACAGGCATGCATAGTGCATGATGGCTTTGACCGAGAGTCGTCAGATGGATAGAGCTTCCCTTGAATATATTCAACGCCAGATTTAAAGTCAAGAGAGGTAGCTGAGAGAGCCACGGAGAATGATCGAAAAGTTGCTCTACTAAAATATTTAACACTGATCTATGTTTAGGTAAAAATCCCTATTAATACAACGTTGTCTCTGTTCTATCGCATTGGCTTCAAGATAATCATACTATTGTCATGTTTGTAAACACAGCTTCGTTACAAGAATGATTGCTAGTGTGGGGTTATGTTTTCTATAAAAAAAACACGCCATCCGAGAACAATGGCCGGCGAAAACTGATTTTGTCTTCCGGCAGTGTGTAGGTACTAGAACTAGTCAATGAGTTGGAGTAGTGTGCTATCGTAGCACGGTTGTATGAAGTTTTGACTCTTGGGATATTTTATCTATCTTCACCTAAAAGACGTTAACCACAAGACCACAGATAACATAATTAAAACAGGTGAGCATCTTTCTCTCGGCAGGTCTCTAAACACTTCCGAAAAGCCGTGTAGAGTGCGTGTCAGTGTGCATTAATTTTATTGGGACCGCTAATACTAAGATCCTCTATTGCAAGCGTGCTGCCACGTTCATCTGTATTTAGTAAATTTGTTGCGTGAAATGGGTGACATATCAACTCCATAAGCGTCACGCTTACCTCAATGTCTCCATGCTAAGTCTTCTGTTTACTTATATTAACTGTAGCAGAACAAAGGCCCTCAATTATCGCCACGACGACCACTTTTGTGGTATTGGCACGTGTTGGGTTCACTCAAGAGGTTGTAAAGCATCTTTCTCTACATAACATTAAAGCGCTCTATATCTTTGAATAGCCGTCTGTAGGGCCACGGGTTCTAGATATTTTTAACAAGAATGTCACTGCCACAAATATTATGAAGGCGTTATTAAAAATGCCTAACAGTTATTTATTTATATAACATCTATTTATAGCATCACGCCAGATCCCTTGCGGGGTACAGAGTTCCAACAGGTTCTTACAGACTTCTCTGGCATTCTCCATTTTTATAGTTCGTCTCAATGTATAATTAGACTTTACCATCCCACTGCAACTGGGCAAAAGCCTACTCTTACAAAGCAAGGTGTGAGAGAGAATAGGTACTCCACCGCGTAGACCCAGTGCGGATAGGTAGAGGCAGATTCGTGGGCACACGCCATTGGCACATATCAAGGCACCCGTGGGATTTCTGACTTGATTGCCGACTAGACATATGTCGATCATTACTAATATGTTACAGTGATATGAAACATAAACGAAAATTGCAAGATTGGAAATAGTTTTACAGCAAAAATGCTTCATTTGTATCTGAATCTCTATCTAACATTCACCAGTCAGTATATATACAAAGGCACTAATCGTTCAGAAAAAGCAAAGCGCTTCAACTAATGAACTATCATTCCAATCTGAAACTGATCGTCGGTGGGCCGACTGTTTGAATTTTGCACTGCTTCAGGTACAAGGATCGAATCTGAACAGTGAAACACTTTTGCAATGTCTATTAACGACTACTACATGAGGTGGTACCCGATAACAATGATTTAAAGTGCCATTCATACTATGGAGATGCTGGTTGTACCTATAACGAAATACCATCTCCATATATACGTTTTCGTGCCTGTTGTGCCGACGACTTCCAGTTGAAGGGACATACGAACGTTTTAGTAATCAGCTAACCACCCAAATGTATGGAATTTTTGTTTGTTTTTCTTCAATTTCAACCAGTTGCTTCTATTCATCTATATACCTATATTATCACACCAGATCCCTTGCGGGGTAGGCAAAGAGTCCAAAGTTCCATTGGGTTCTTTCCTTACAGACTTCTCTGTAAGGAAAGCTTCTCGCCGGTTACGAAGACACTCGACTTGCCCTTCGGATAAGACACGGTATATTTGGTCATAGTAAGATAGTCTACATCTTCCCCGGTACCTAGATCCTTCAACTTTCGCATTGTTTATGTTTTGTCATTCTTTCTTCCGACATTATTTCTATATGCCCGAACCAACGGAGTATACCCTTTCTCATTTTTACACTTGCTTCAATAACTGATAATGTAGAATTTAATAAGGTCATTGACAATATTTCTGTGCTTATATTTGAGTTGTCTAATCAAGTGGCTGTTGAATTGCGGTGACAATTGTACAGTTGCGCTATTTGATGTCATTTTCCATCAATAACAAAGTATGTATTTTTATACTAACAGTGGTTATCGATATTAGTAAATTACACATGAAGTACCATCTTCATGTATAAATGAAATAAATATACACCATTATGCCTAAATCGCAGGAAATCGTTGGATGCAGGTGGCATCGGACCGGTTACGCTGGAAAGCGATTGGGGAGGCCTATGTTCAGCAGTGGACAAGTATAGGCTGAAATGATGATGATGATGATGCCTATATTTCCCAAGCGTGAAAGGCAGAAATGTACTGAGTACACCCACTTTTCACCGACGATGTTAGGGCCCATGTAATAGGGGGCGAACCTATTGTAATACTCGTATACCGGGCACAATTCCAGACACCGGCCTCATACTGGGAATTTTTTGTTTGAAAAACTACATTTGTCCGACCTAAGATTTGAACACAGGAACTCGTGATCACGAAGCAATGCTCTTTGCCACTGGACCAATGAGGCAGTTCTCAAGTGTATAATACTAATATCATCGGACAAAGCTTTTCCTATAATTCAATTTAATAAATTTACTTTAATTTAAAATGACGTAATATATCACGCCTAAGTAATTAAGAAATAGACGGGATAAGCCGAATACACAACATACATACCATCACATGAATGTAGACTAACAATCGGTTACAATACCAAGCTTGGGTAACCGCAGTAAATGCTTGTCAAGATGGCGCGTCAGGACGACGTGTAGCCAACCTCATCCGATTAACGAATGTTGTCTGATTACTAATGCTCCAGCAGAGTACATATTATCATATCATCACTACAAATATTTTGAGGGGTAGGCAGAGAGTACAGAGTTCCAACAAGTTCTTTCCTTATAGACCTTACTTACTTTCTCCACTCTAATAGTTCGCGGTACACACTGGCTGGTTATGGAGACTCTTGACTTAACCTTCAGATAAGCCACGGTCTATTTGGTCATGGTGAAAACAGTTTAGGAAATAAACAGGCAAAAAATGTGTAAGAAAAGAATCTGTTGGAACTCTGTCAAAGCATTGGTAAGCCGTCAGCATTAGCTTATCGGCTGAGAATGGCGCGCTTCAGGTCACGTCGACCTAAAGCGCGCCATCTTGATACATATTTTTTTTTGCGGTTACCCTGCCTACCCCGCAAGGGATCTGGTGTGATAAATATATAATTATATATATAGGCCCTCATAGTGCTGTAAAACTGCTATGGCTATGGGATTAATAAATCATCGAGGTTTGCAGCGTCCGGCTCGGTCAGTTTTAGATAGGTTTGTGACGTAGCTCCACGTTATGCTTTCTTCCTGTGTCGTGGGTGCGTTTACAAACATGAAAGAATATGTTGGAACTCTGTCAAAGCATTGGTAAGCCGTCAAGCTATAATGTCCGATAAGCATTAGCTTATCGGATGACAATGGCGCGCTTCAGGTCACGTCGACCCAAAGCGCGCCATCTTGATACGTATTTTTTCTGCGGTTACCCTGTCTACCCCGCAAGGGATCTGGCGTGATGGCTCTATGAAAAAATGGCTATGGCTATGGGATTAATAAATCATCGAGATTTGCAGCGCCCTGCTCGGTCAGTTTTAGATAGGTTTGTGGTGTTTCCGTATTCGTGCGTTTTCGAGTTTCGAAACACGTTTAAAAGTTCGCCCCGGTTACCGATTGATCATCTCCATAGTGACATGCCTACATGCTGTATCATGTTTTTTGCTTTTTTTTTAAACTGATCTCCACGTTATGCTTTCTTCCTGTGTCGTAGGTGCGTTTACAAACATGAAAACTCACATGCACAAATACCCAAACCGAAACAAATAATTGTGGGTCACACAAATATTTGTCCCGTGCGGGTATCGAACCCGCGACTATTAGACACGGTGGGCGGAGCGGCTTTAGCTCTTAACCACTGCGCTAAATCGTCCGTCGTAATTTGATAATCTTTGTTGTATAAGTCGACGTGTGGTACAATTTAGAAGTCTTATGGGCAGTTTGATAAGTACCAAGAGAAGACAGCTACACACTCCGACAATCCGCTCTGGTTCTAAAGTAGCTCTAACAAAATAAATTTTATAACTTAACGCTTAACGCCAACCACATCAACAACCAGGACTATCGTCTCGTGACTTTCAAAGGATGGCGAGGCTCAACAGTGAATATGCCTTATACGGTCACCCACCTCAGACTAACCCAACCGAACGAGTCTATGGGAAGCTGAGTCACGGCGGTTGCACACAATTCCGCATATTTCTACAGCTTATAGGTAAACCTTATTCTTTCTCTATCTATATTATCACGCTAGATCCCTTGCGGGGTAGGCAGAGAGTACAGTGTTCCAACAGATTCTTTCCTTACAAAGCTCTCTGGCTTCTTCCACTCTCATATATCGTTTTACACACGTTAATCTTATTGATTACTAAAAATACGCCACATAGCTCTTGCAGCACAAAGCAGTGATAGTCTAGTGGTTAGACCGTTGGACTGCAAAGTTAGACGTGTCGGGTTCAAATCCAGGCACGCAACTCTGTCTTTTAGAATGTGCGTATTAAAAATTAATTATCACTTGAAATTAATTAACACTTAATTATCAATTATCACTTTAACGGCAAAGGAAAACATCGTGAGGAAATCTGCATGCCTAAGAGTTTTTTGAAGGTGTGTGAAGTTCGCCAACCCGCACTGGGCCAGCGTGGTGGACTATGGCCTAAACCCTCTCAGTTTGAGAGGAGGCCCGTGCCCAACAGTGAGACAGTTTCTTAACAGGGCTGTTATTAAATATTAATAGTTCTATAAGCGCTATAAAACATTAGTTTAAACACTATCCAAATGGAAAAAATAGAGTATACAAGGATACCTAAAAGCAGAAATTACTTCACGATATTGCATACCCGGCGTATGCAAATCCAAGCGCCTCGCCTGGCACGTTATAATAACAGTAAAATGTAAATAGTCTTCCACCGAGAGCGATCATGTGGCGGTGCTACAAATTTAATTCTAAGCACAAACACGATAAGTTTATTATCGCCCATTCGCTAAATACTTTTTATGCTAAATAAACATATTATGGTTTGCAATCTAGATCTATACTTTAAATTGAATTATTTAATATCCACCGATCGCTATTTTGTACATCAATAATTAGATAAAAATTAAATAAAAACTGAACATTTTCTGACTGAACATACTTATATAGAGCACGAAAGAGTACGTTTGTTCAAAAATTAATAACTGGACGACGAGAAGCATTTCTTTTTAATCTCGTGGATTCGGCTAAAGGCTAATGCTTAAAGGTTTAAATTACTAAGACATCGAGGTCAAATGTTCGGAAAGATATCATAAGAAAAAGAGGTAACCGTACCAGTGTAAATAGATTTCTCTCTGTACTATGTACGGTTTTGATTCTATACTAAAATTTTGATTCAGTATCTCCTAAACATAGCCGCCTGGATATCACCGCATGAAATCGATAGATGCTACATGTGCTCGTAGCATCCGCCCTGCACTATGTAGATACGAATATGCAATACACTATAACGAACACTGTCTGCCGATAAATTTGGCACTATCACAACGGCCCCAGCGAATAACTTTGGCTTTCCAGCAAATCTCCTAAAGGCCAGCCAACTGGAAAAGGTTTTTCTGTTATACTCTGCCGCATTGGGACCTCCCACGTGGTCTAGTTCCTTCAACTTTGCCCTGCACAACCTGACCCCCTATGAAGTTGCTGTTACGCCTTGAAATATGGCCGAAAAATTTGAGTATGCGAGACTGTACTACGAGTACTGCTGATAAACACTGTTTTATGCTGAGTTCTTGGAGTATAGAGACATTCATGCGAAATTCAGTCCATAATATCTCCAGCATTTTTTTCTAGCTATTTTTTCATTTCCAGAGCATATTTTCTTCTTTTCCAGTTCTCGCAACGTCTAAGTCTCTGCAGCGTCTAAGAATATGGAGAGTACGAGTGTTCGTACAAGCCTAGTTACTATAAGAATAATGAATTGTAAATGTGTTAAATCTTACTTTTGATGATCCGAATATACTGTAAAGGTTTTAGGTTTAATTTTAACGCATGAAAATAGAATAAAAGAGATAATTTGTGCCCTTTTTATGAACAGGTATTGTACAAACCAGCTAACTATGTCAGTGGTTGCCATCTTGCAAACAACGTGCGCCTTACGGGGCTAATGAATGTTTCTTTGGGGCTTCTGTGAACAAATGGATTCTGTGACTCGTTTTCCATTAGATATTGCTTAACTGTTCAAGCAAAAAGTGTCGGTATTAACAAACTTAGTGTCTCTTATATTATATAAATATATAAATACGAGGCATGCCTTTTAAGTTCTGTCGTTTCCATATTACCCGGCAATTTTGAATTTGGAACTGTTCTATATTCGAATGTGTTTAAATTTTGAATCTCAAAACAGTTGAAAGTATTAGGATTAATGCCATTGTTTAGTCACAGCGTCGATTGGAATCTGTCAGGTTACGTCCGAAAATGAATCTTTCTAAGGAAAATGTTCCTGCAATAATTTTCTACAACTTTAGAAGAGGCCTGACACGGCTTCAGTGTTTTGAAGAGCTAACATCTGTGTTCAGTGGTGAAGCCCCATGTCTGCGGACTGTCGAACGCTGGTATTTAGAATTCCAGCGTGGACATACTAGTGTTAGTGACAAATCTCGCGAAGGACGCCCAAAATCCGCCTTCACTGAAGATAACATCATCGCTGTGAGACAACTAATTCTCGAAGATCGTCATGTGACATATCGAGAGATAGATGCTCCATTAGGCATCTCAGGGACAACCATTCAGAAGATCTTGCATGAAGCGCTTGGTGTGAAAAAGCTAGTTTGCCGTTGGATACCGCATCTGCTATCCAACGATCACAAGGCGGCCCGCGTCGATGGTGTAAGAAAACTCTGCATAGGTTCAACCAAGGAGAGTCAAATCACGTCTACGATATCATCAGTGGTGATGAATCTTGGATCTATGCCTACGATCCTAATTCCAAACAATAATCTACAATCTGGGTCTTTCAAGACGAGCCAAAGCCGACTAAAGTTGTTCGTTTTCGAAGCACTTCAAAGAAGATAATGGCCACGTTCGTTGGAAAAAACCGGCCATGTTGCGACTATTGCACTTGAAGATCGTAGAACGGTTAACGCAGAGTGGTATACCACAGTTTGTTTACCACAAGTCATCGCCGAACTTCGAAAATCTAACTCAAAGCGACGCATCATCCTGCACCACGACAACGCAAGCTCACACAGCGCTCGTCAAACGATTGAGTATTTGAAGCAGGAAAAAGTAGCAATTCTTGACCATCCTCCATACAGTCCTGACCTAAGCCCTAACGATTTCTTTACATTTCCTAAAATTAAGAAAAGTCTTCGTGGTCAAAGGTTCCAGTCCGGTGAAGAAGCATTCGACGCTTTCAAGTCAGCCATTTTGAACACCCCCACTTTAGAGTGGAATAAATGTTATAATAACTGGTTTGAGCGAATGGAAAAGTGTATTGAGCGTACGTGGGAATACTTTGAAAAACAATAAAAAGTACTACAAGGTTCTAGTTGTGTTTTTTTCTTCAAACGACAAAACTTAAAAGGCATGCCTCGTAAAGCAGGTAACAAAAAAGTTGTTCTGTTTGTGCAAGCTCTTTTAAGGCGATTTTATGACTTACAAAAGTTACCAGTCGAATAAAGAAACTATTTAGAACTTGATGCGACGAAGTGATTCATTGTATTAAGCATTAGACATTGTTAACCCTTAAATAAAGTATTTTTAATAGATGATAAATATTATCCATGTGTATGTACTTCACAGTTTGTATTTTTCAACTTAATTCTTTTTTGATATTTTTCTTCAAGATGTCCTCTTTCTCTAATTTACAAAAGTAAATAATAAATATATAAACACGCTAATGGGAACGAATAATTAATCTGGGCATAGAATGCAGATACGTTTTCCAATATAATCTGCCTACACTGTCCCACCGCGTGGCGGCAAACGTAGTGTAGGGCGCCCTGTAGCTAGGTGTGGCGACGATATTCGTAAGGCAGCGGGCAGAGATTGGAGGAGTAGAACTAAAAATCGAGCTCAGTAGCGTTCATGGAAGAGGCCTACGTCCAGTAGTAGACTGACATGGGCTGATGATGATACTGTCCCACTGCTGGGCCTTCTCTAACAAATTGAGTTAAGAGAAATTAGATCATACTCCACCAAGCAGACCATTTGCGGTGCGGTGGAGGCAGGTTTGTGGCCACCTGCTGTTGGGACTTATCAATTCCCCTGTAAGGCTTCTAACTTGGCCTGACGACTACCACATTAAGTGGTAACTGGGATCAACGGCTTGGCGTGCCTTCTATGGGGTGTCTCAAACATGAAATACTGTTCGATGCGTACAAACGGTTCCCCTTCTCAGACCAACCAAGAGTCGTGATCGGTGAGAGCACCACGGTCGCATAGAACTACAAGCGTTGCATTTTTTAATAATCTTATCTAGATGCAAGTATTTCGATTTTGCGCAATATTCTAAATTCAGGCTTGGTTACAAATGGTTTAGATGATATACGTACAGCTTTACAAAGTGCAGTGTACGTCATACAAAGTTTAGTGATTTCGAAATAAAACTCAAACGTCTAATGTATGTCACCATTAGCCATTTGTATTGGAACCTTAACTTTGATGTTGCGCTCTACTCCACTTGTCGTGTGGTACAAGTTTTAAGATTATTAATTTTTCGAACTTCAAAATAGAAAGAAAGACTTATGAGAACAATTTTACCAATCAATCGTATTCATGAGATACTTAAAAACAAACCCCAAAATAAACAAAAAAAAAATATTATAAAGAAATGTTTTTGAAAAAATTGGCTGTAGTTTAAGTAATCTATCCATTATTATTGCCTGTTATTGTAATACCAGTCTCGTCCTGACTTAGGAGCGTACTCTGAGATAATTAGGATGAAATAATGTCACAGTAACTTTTTCAATTCATCTATCTATCTATCTATATCATCACGCCAGATCCCTTACTTGGTAGGCAGAGAGTACAGGTTCTTTCATTACATACCTTTCTGGCTTCCTCTACTCTCATAGTTCGTCTCATACAATTCATTCGTTCGTCTCAATTCATTCTGTTATTTATTAAATTACCAATTAAAGGGGCTAGCGAAGGGCATAAATGTGGATTACGTTTGCAGACCTGACGTGTGCGCGGTTTTGATGAAACAGTGATTAGCGATCTTCTAGTCTCTTTGATTTAGCTGTTTCTGGCATTATGTAAGCATTATTATAATTCGACAAAAATCATATTAATTTATCGTAAATTAAATCACTCGCGTTTCTCTTAAATCTTGTACCATACAGTTCAACTATTACGCTTGAAACGCTCAGATGGTGGCTAGGCTGCGCTCCCTTTGTTCTAACACCAGAAATTGTGTCGTTATATGCAGTGTGGTATTTATGAACGATGTTGGGATGTATTTTGTGTTCCAGTGTGGCCGTTTAGGTTCGTGTATAAATCGATCAACTCGTGTCAATGTATGCTTTTATAATATCCATATATACTTCTCTCCTTTCGGATATAAATACCTCACACACAAATTATTTAACATGTTTACTTTGCAAGGGATCTAACGTGAGGATATAAAGAGGTTATTTTCATACTTTTTAGTCCGTTTTAAAAACGTGGTATATTAAAAAGATTTGTTTTATTCAAAAATTAGTTTGAAGTCATAAAACCGGTCATTTGTCTTTGGATTTGAGTGATCTACAAATTTTTGTTACGGTCTGCGAGTATATGTAGGTAAATATCATTTATTTAACTCAAGCGCTCACGGTAAAGGATTAATGCTTCCTGTGGGTCCATGTGCCAATACCCAGCGCCAGCAAGGTAAAGTCCTAATTTAATTGGGGGCCAACCTTTACATAGATTTCGAACAGTTACCCCCAAAAACTAAAATTTCGCTAACTTCGTTTACAATGTTCTGTACAAATATCTGCATAAATAACTTTAAAGTGGAATCGAACCCGACCCTTTTGAAAATAACGCTCAATTAAACACAGGCTATAGACCCTAATAAACACAAAAGCCCATAAGACAGCTTTACGCCTGAACAGGTTCCTTATTTGCCATGACCAAACGCAGCGTATGGTGATCATTTCGTAAAAGAACTTGAAAAGTACATTAGTGGAATACAGAATACCATTATTTTACAAAGTGATCCTAACGTGCCGTGTTTGGACGGAGCGAATAAAAATAAAATAATTAAACACCGTCACGCCTATATTCAAAAAGCGGGGGTGGCAGAGGTGAGTACACCCACTTTTCGCCGACGATGTTAGGTCCCATGTAATAGGTGGCGAACCATTGCCATATACCAGGCACGATTCCAGACTCCGGACTCTCACAGGGAAATTTTTCATTAGAATTTGTCCGACCTAGGATTTGAATCCGGGTCCTCGTGAACACAAAGCGATGCGCTTTGCCACTAGACGAACGAGGCAGACAGTGAATAAGGGTATGCCAAAATCCATTTGCATCTAATTCTGGCTTAGTTACCATATTCTGAGTACATAACGGTAACATCTGTGGCTTCTATAACCGTTACACACTCAGAAGTCAGAATAATAAAACAGTATAGTATTTTAAACATAGGATGGGTAGTGGCAGTTCGAATTGCCAAACGAAATTATTATTTAATTCAATGGTGTTAAGGCATAAAACCATAAGTATAGAAACGGGTCATGCCTCTTATTACCATTGAATGAAGTATAATTTGGTTTAGCAATTAGAAATGTCACTACTCACGCTATGTGAAAAATACTATTGTTAGGTTTTAGTCTATTATAACACATTTAGTTTGAATTTTACCATAAATTAATAATTACTAATATTTTCCTGGCTACTCTGAAATACAATGTGATTTAAAAATGGCGGGTAGAATGAGCGGGAAGTCTCGATCCGGTCGGCACGTTGAACAGTGAAGTGATTATTAGTGAAGTTGTTGCCGATAATTTGCGAATATAAAGGTAATTTATTAATTTCAAATATTATTCTTGTCTTAAGGAATTATTATGCTTGTTCAATCTGTGACAAAATGATAAGATAATATATATGTAATAACGGACAGTTGTGTTTTCACTTGGGGAATCCTATGAAATAGCTATGGTTTGTATAAATGAGATTTGGCTTTTTACCCATAACAGACGGGTAGTTGCCACATTTCAGAAGTGGGATTAGCACCCGCTTGTGCCTGAATTTGATTAAACATTTAAATAACGATCATAACCTAAGGATTATTAGAAAGTCATTGAAGATACACGAGGTCATACGACTTAAATAATTAGATTTTGATATAATTAAATACATAATTTTAGATTTCATATATATTTTTTTTATTAATAATGTACCCTTTTGAATTAAGTATTGGTGTATTAATTAAGTGTGGGTGGTTATAAATTCATCGTTTAAACTACATCGCACCGTTTTCGAGTTATTCGGGTTTTTTTCTTTAGGTGCAGGAAATATTAAGCTCCGTCGTTTCGAGTTTCAGACAATGCCACGTGATAGTGATGCATCCCCTCGTCGTCGACTTGTGACCCCGAACCAATCACGCGAATCACGCGTTCGAAGGACGTCTGCTCGAGACCGAGTCGCAGTTGTAGCCGTCGCGTATGTCACGACCATCGCAGTCGCAGCCCGACGAGAAACGCTCGGCGGGAACAGAGTGGCAGCAAACCGGAGCGGCAGGGTGGATCGGGCGACGGCCGAAGAAGACATGAGCGAGTGCGGACTCGCAGCAGCAGCGAGCGAAGACGCGACTTGAATCTACGGGAACAAGAGCTGGAGCTTGATAGACAACGTGAGCGCCTCCGTGTTTTAGAAGAAGGGGTCATCAGAGAACGCAGTCAGCTTCGTCAACGGCGCAGTGACAGTGGAGCTGCAGTTCGAGATGCAAGGTCACGTAGCCCTAGTTTTTCTACTAAAGACGTCTTAAATATTATAAAGTCATTAAAACCCCAACCGGCGATAGTAGGTACTTCATTACCATCTACAAATAGTGTAAACCACAAAAATATTTTACCAGACCTTGATCCGTCCCTCAAAAATCAAAGAACAGATATTTAGATCAAGAAGGTAAACGAATGTGCCTCTGTTTATGGATGGGATGAGCGCACAACCGTACATTTTGCCATGCAAAAACTCCAGGGATTGGCTAAAGTATGGTACGAGAGTCAGAATTCTATTTTATTTAGTTGGACTGAGTGGCAAGAAAAACTTCTGAGCGCGTTTCCTTGTGAACAGAACTATGGCCAATCGTTGGAGGATATGTTACGTCGGAAAAGTAGATACAACGAACCACTTGAAGTTTATTATTATGAAAAATTAGCCCTGCTGAACCAATGTGACATCAGTGGAAAGCGTGCTGTAGATTGTTTGATTCACGGCATAAGTGATAGAACAGTCAGATCTAGTGCAAATGCTTTACGATGCGTACAGCCTGATCAGTTATTACAGTTTCTTTTAAGTAGTCAGGATGTAACACAAACAGCTGATCAATCCAAGTTTAGGAGTAGGATAGGGACTGACATGAACAGAGGTACTAATCTTAATCCGTCTCGAAAAGTACCAAACCGAGCTACCGGCGGTCAGATTTTCTGTTTTAATTGTAAGGAAGAGGGTCACCCCTATTTCAAATGTTCAAAACCCTTGTTACAATGCACTAAATGTAATCGTTATGGTCACAAAACAGAAGTGTGTAGATTTAGAAAAATGATACTCAAATAGAGCTAAGACAACGAGCTGAAAATACCTCTGTACCGAAAACAATGCGAATAATGGTTTCTAACTCTAATTCCAAGTACATCAAGGAGTGCTCAGTTAATGGAGTAATAATGATTTTTTTTGTTGATTTTGGAAGTGAGGTGTCCCTTATTACACTATCTGCAATAGATAACTGAGATTATGCTGGGATAAGAGGTCATCACCTTTAAAAGGTTTTGGCAATGACGTAGTTTATACATTAGGTAGACTCAAGTTAGATTTGAATGTTGATGGTGTTGAAGCAGAAGTCACATGTCATATAGTGGAGGACATATTATTAGAGGTTCCAGTGCTGATTGGTCAGTCATTTACCGAACAGCCTCACGTTTTGGTTTGTAAAAACGCGAATGAATTAAAATTTTATAATAACGATTATAACGACTGTATTGAGCTTTGCGAACTCAATTAAAGTAGTATAATTGTGGTAATCAGTTCAGATATAGCTATTTTTGGCCCAGTTACAGTAAAGGCTCGAGCGAGCCCTTTGCTTAATGGAAATATCCTTTTGAATAGTAAGGTTATTGGGCGACCTAACCAGCAGTTTCTAGTAAACGGTGGTGTCTATCACACACGAAACGGTTCTGTCTATATACACATTGTCCCTGTGGCTAGTGTTGTATTTTTGCGGGAAGGGCAGATTATAGCTAGAGGTACTAAAGTTCAATTTATTAATAGGATCAATAAGCCATCGTATGATGTATCGATGCGGAATGGTACACCCTACATAAACTTCATTCTCATTTTGATGAGAATGAAGTTTATGTAGGGAAAACAATTAATGAATTTGAAAGACAAACTATTAGAGTTGCTTCGTATGTATAGGCATTGTTTCGCTTCAACACTGAAACATTTAGGTTGTACCAATATTACGGAAATGGAGATAGAGTTAAATAGTAGTAAACCTATTATCTATCGGCCCTATAGATTGTTACACAAAGAACGCGAGCACGTTAGGGGAATGATTAGTGAGATGTTGGAGGCAGGTATTGTGAAGGAATCCGTTTTTGAGTACGCAAGCCCAATCATTCTAGTGCGCAAAAAGGACGGTGGGTTAAGAATGTGTGTGGATTATCGTATGTTAAACTCCATAACAGTTAAGGAGAGATATCCTATGCCTGTTATTGAGGACGAAATTGCTCGTTTATCGGGACAGGCATACTTTATCTGGTTAGATTTAACTTCAGCCTACTATCAGGTACCGATCTCTGAGAATTCAAGGCCACTCACCGCGTTCGTTACCCCGGATGGGCAGTACGAATTTAATCGCATGCCCTTTGAGTTAGCGAACGCACCTGCTGTTTTTCAGCGGATGATAAATAAAGTTTTGGGATCATCACGGTTTACAGAAGCAACTGCCTATATTGATGATGTTTTCATATACGGCAGGAGTGTGGACGAGTGTCTAGTACGACTTGAGAAAATTCTAAAATTGATAGAACAGGCAAACTTAACATTGAATTTATCAAAATGTCACTTTTTGCAAGACAAAATTAATTATTTAGGTTATGAGATTAGTGTAGATGGGGTTCGACCTGGTGATAAGAAGACTGAATGTGTACAAAATTTCCCTCGTCCACTTAACCAGCACACAGTTCGTCAATTATTGGGCCTGGTTGGATATTTTAGAAAATTTATAAGGAATTTTGCATGTCTATCTCATCCTCTAAATACACTTTTGAAAAAGAATACTCCATGGGAATGGGGAGTCGAACAGGAACAGTCATATTTAAATTTAAAGAGTAGGTTAACCGACAGGCCGATATTAGCAATATACGATCCAACGGCAAAAACCGAATTGCACATTGATGCCAGTAAAATCGGTATTGGAGGAATATTACTTCAAAGACATAAAGAATCTGACCCTTTTCGTCCAGTGGCCTTCTTTAGCCACCAAACCTTTCCTGAGGAAAAAAACTTTCATGCCTTCGAGCTAGAAACGTTAGCAGTAGCGTGTTCACTAAAAAAATTTTGGGTATATTTGTTAGGACAGGACTCCAAAATTATGACGGATTGTAGCGCGTTGCGATCAACATTTTTGAAACGAGATCTTATTCCTCGTATAGCTAGATGGTGGTTACTGCTACAGGAGTTTTAATGTACAGTAGAATATCATGCAGGAGTAAAAATGGCTCACGTAGATGCTTTGTCCCGAAATCCGGCCGATGAAGATAGAGATTCTTTAGAGTTAGATCGATTTCCTTTTGTAATGACAATTAATAGTGAGGATTGGTTAGCAACCTTGCAGTTGGGTGATTCAGAGTTGCGTAGGATTTATGACATTCTTGATAGTGAAATTAATGCTGATGGACTAAATTATATAAAGGACAATTATTGCATTAAAGAAAATACACTGTATAGATATTTACACGGTGATAAATCGCAATTACGTTGGGTGGTACCCAAGGGAGCGAGGTGGCAGGTATTACGTAAGAATCATGACGAGATCGGACATTTTGGTGTTGAAAAGACTTTAGAACGTATGAAAAGCATCTACTGGTTTCCCAAGATGTCCCGTTTCGTTAGGAAATATGTTCAAGCCTGTATGGAGTGTGCATATTCCAAGAAAACTACTACAAATGAAGGTCAACTACATCCCATTAATAAAGTGGAGGTGCCCTTCCATACCCTCCATATCGATCACTTGGGTCCCTTTGTTCGTTCCAAAAAAGGGAATTGTTACTTGTTAGTTATAGTTGACGCTTTCACAAAATTTATTTTAACTAAGCCGGTTCGTAATACGAAATCCCAAAGTACTATAAACATCCTGGAAGAAATATTTTATACTTTTCGAATTCCCGACCGTATCATAAGTGACCGTGGCACTTCTTTCACGTCACATGCATTTAAAAGGTTTTGTTTAGGCAAAGGTATCAAGCATATATTGAATGCAGTAGCTAGCCCACAATCTAACGGGCAGGTCGAAAGATACAACCGAACCATTCTGAACTCTTTAACAGCTCAAAATCTCAATGACAATGAAAAGAATTGGGATAGTAAGGTAGGGATCATTCAGGGGGGCATGAATAACACTCTTCAAAAGACGACTGGTAAGACCCCAGTTGAAGTGTTGTTCAGATTTTCAATGAAGTCCGAAATTGATCCTAGGCTCAATGAGGTGGTTTCAGAGACTAGGGAAACTACCGATTTAACGATCATAAGAGAAGCTGCCAAAGATAATATAGACGCCGCACAGGCAAAGCAGAAGGAACTTTATGATAAAACTAGGCGTCCTTCCCGTACCTATAATGAAGGACATTTGGTAAAAATTACTAAAAGCAATTTTAATAATGATGGCAAAAGCAAAAAGCTCATGCCATCTTACTTAGGTCCATATAGAGTAGTAGAGGTATTAGATAAAGATCGATATAAGATAGCTGCCATTCCAGGATTAACAAGCAGTAAAAGTAAGCATAAAACCGTAGTTGCGGCTGGCCGCATGGCGCCTTGGGTACATGTCGCCACTCTAGAGGTTAATGACGATGTAGAAGCTGATAGCGATTATGATCTTAATCAAAGTGATGAAAATGAAAGTTGTATAGAGTAGGTCCAATGATTTGTAAATTAAATAATTATTGAATGTTATTTTGTACAGTATGTATGAGAACTAAGTCATTTATTGATTATTATTATTTATTGATTATTTATTTTGTTACAGGAAATTGAAACTGATTAATGTATTTGTGCTGTCTTGAACTTGGTGGGTTCTCGATGGTATAATTATGATTGTTGACATGATTTCTCTGTGATTGAAATGAAAATGAATGACTCTATTATTTTGGTAGTGAGAAATGAGGGTTCACGCCATTAGAATATACACTAGAAGTGTTCCTATATCATTATGGACTTGGAGAGTTCGTGATGATATGGTAATACAAATGACAAATGATGAATGAAATAATGATTATTAAAGGAATTATGAAATGATGTAATGAAAACGAATACTGTTTTGTTGGTTGTAAGAAATGAGGGTTTGCGCCATCAAAACAGAAAATATAAGATTTCGAGTATTATTTTGAACTTGGAGGGTTCTTAATAATATTCGAAGCAAATGATATTGAACTGATGATGATAATGATATTGAATTGATAATGATATTGAATTGATAATGATATTGAATTGATAATGATATTGAATTGATAATGATATTGAATTGATAATGATATTGAATTGATAATGATATTGAATTTTAATTTTGAGAGATGACTGATGAAATTGTAATGAGATAATTGTATAATATGATGTATAATCTCGTGAAGACTGGATCAAGAAGGCCGCGTGTTAGGTTCCGCGTGCATGAGGACATGCACGACGTCAGGATGGACGAGTGTTAGGTTTTAGTCTATTATAACACATTTAGTTTTTCTTAGTTTGAATTTTACCATAAATTAATAATTACTAATATTTTCCTGGCAACTCTGAAATACGATGTGATTTAAAAATGGCGGGTAGAATAAGCGGGGGCAGTCTCGATCCGGTCGGCACGTTGAATAGTGAAGTGATTATTAGTGAAGTTGTTGCCGATAATTTGCGAATATAAAGGTAATTTATTAATTTCAAATATTATTCTTGTCTTAAGGAATTATTATGCTTGTTCAAACTGTGACAAAATTATGGTAAGATAATATATATGTAATAACGGACAGTTGTGTTTTCACTTGGGGAATCCTATGAAAGAGCTATGGTTTGTATAAATGAGATTTGGCTTTTTACCCATAACAGACGGGTAGTTGCCACACTATAGAAGTGAAATAGTGTACGATTTAGTTCAAAACTACTGTCGCCATGTTTGTGTGTATATGTGTGAATGATCTAAACTGTTAGCCGCGGGGTCTTTACAGTTTCACCGGACAAGAGTGCGAGCGCGCAACCACTACACTCGAGCCGGAAGGGCAAAGTGGCAACTAGCTCAAGGGTGCCTCAAGGAGGAACGATCTCGGCTTGGGCAGTCGCTATGGGCGGGCGTATACTAGTTGTCTTGCCGTGGTTCTCTAAAGCGGCTGACAGGCAAAGAATTCTTCGACCTCGCCGGAAATATATTTACTATTTTCATAAAAAAAACCTCGCGTATTCCGTATTTAAGGAATAATGAAAGCTTATTTAAAAACGCCTAATTTCATTTTAAGGCAACATACCCGACAAAACCCAAAGCAAAACAATTTTTCAATACTCCATCAATGTCTAAGGAAAGTATACTCCAAGCTTAACTTTATCAATTCCTATTAACGTTTAAATTACAATACTTCAATGTTTTTGATTAACGCAGTATTGTTTGTGCTAAATGGTATATTTTATTTAAATTAATTGGATTCCGTTCTTGACACCGAGAGGGTCGCTGCCGACAGTTCAAGTGTCCGCCATTAAGAAAATTATTTTGATATTTTATTGTTTATTTGATGAGCCATTTTGGGGGTGAAATTGGTGTTGTTGGCGTGTATGAGACGAACTATGAGAGTCGAGGAAGCCAGAGAGGTATGTAAGGAAAGAACCTGTTGGAATTCTGTACTCTCTGCCTACCCCGCAAGGGATCTGGCGTGAGGTAATAGATAGATAGATAGATAGATAGAAATTGGTATTATTGAATAAACAGACCAGGGGACCTAGCCAAGTGGTAAACGTTATGTTTCTTTCGACTTGTCGCAATCTGTAACGCATTCTTTTGACACCATCATGCCTACATCCCCCAAGCGTGGGTGGCAGAGGTGAACAGAGTACACTCACTTTTCACCGAAGATGTTACGTCCCATGTAATAGGGAGCGAGCCTATTGCCATATACCGGGCACAATTCCAGACCCTGGACTCATACTAGGATTTTTTGACCTTTTGACGTCTGACCAAGGATTTTCGGACCTCGACCTCAAGAGCGATGCGCTTTGCCACTAGACCAACGAGGCAGTCAGTCAGTTGTTCTGACCTCGTGACTTTTCATTGAAAAGGACATTCTCGAAAATTGCTAAAAAACCAACAAACATTTGACCCAAGCCATCATTATTTATCGTTTTTATTACAATAATAGCAAATATCCGTATCTAACGGACAATAATTTTCAATCTAAATCAAATATTTAAAAGTTTTGTAAGTACTTATATTAAAGTCGCCGACATCTTTACTAAATATCAACACACACACTATACCCTCATATGTATTAATGGCTACTGAATTATAACTTAAAAATCGAATACTCTTTGTGCAATATTGCGATACCCCCGCTTGTCCGTTTATTAATAAATGCCTTAAGAGAATTTATGGGTCACTTCTATCTGTCTATCTACACATCACGCCAGCTTCCTCGCGGGGTAGGCAGGGACGTAACCTGTTGGAACACTATGAATCTTTTAAAAAAAAAAATGCACCGTCACGCCTATGTTCCCCAATGGGGTGGCAGAGGTGTACTCAGTACACCCACGTTTCGCCGACGATGTTAGGTCCCATGTAATAGGGGGCGAGCCTATTGCCATATACCGGGCACAATTCCAGACTCCGGACTCTTACTGGGAATTTTTCGTTAAAAACTACATTTGTCCGACCTAGGATTTGAACCCAGGACCTCGTGATTACAAAGCGATGCGCTTTGCCACTAGACCAACGAGGCTTGAAATCATAAAAGTATTTTTTTTAATTGCTTATGGTTCTGGGGAAAATCATGTCAGAACAATGTCCATTCATGCCCGTACACTTTTTATTTTCTATTAGCGTTAGATGACTATAGAAAGTCCACTTGACTACAGGTTTGGAAAGAGAGAATTTGGAAAATGCCAGGCATCCAATCTGACAATCTTCAAGGTTTAGATAGAGCTTTGCGTATCATAATTTGGCGCAGTGGTTAAGAGCTTAAGCCGCTCCGCCCACTGGGTCCTATAGTCGTGAGTTTTATTCCCGCACGGAAAAAAAATTGGGGACCCACAATTATTTGTTTTAGTCTGGGTATTTGTGTATATGAATTTTGATGTCAGTACGCGCATCCAATACACAGGAATAAATCCTCGTGGCTACGGGGCTACGGCTTTAAATAAAAAGAAAAAATCTTTTTTCAAAAAAAGGTAAACCAACTTCAAAAAGTGCAGTCGGTTACTTGGCAACAACTTTAAATATTTATTTTTTGCCATTTGAAATCTGGTTACCTTTTTTAAAAAAAAAAAAAAAATTACAGTTAAGTGACGAGTGAATTATTTACTAATATTTATATACCTATATTATATTATTTTGCTTTACCATAATAACGGAATCTATATTATTGCTGCTATATGCTGTTATTATATGCTGTTCGCCTTTAAGAAGTCCCCTGCCGTATCTTCCAAGTCCAAAGTTCAATACCGATTTCATTAAAATGGGACCACCTCAAAACTATACTAAACCCACCGCAAAAAGAATCATCAAAATCAGTTCATAGATAAAGACGTTATAAAAAAACATAGACGAATTGTTAACCTCTCCATTTTTGAAGTCGGTTAATATTCTGATTAGTTCCGATTGACATAATATCCATAATGTCTCAATCTACGTATTCGTATTGTTTGTCGTTAAGGAGTTCCCTGGTGTATCCTCAAAGTCAAAGGTCCAATATTAATGAAATTAGAATGGAACCACCTCGGAACTATACTGAACGCAATGCATAAAGAATCATCAAATTTGATTTATAATTGGCGGAATGATCGCGTAACATACATACAAAAAACATGCAGTCGAATTGAGAACCTCCTCCTTTTTTGAAGTCGGTTAAAAACTAAGTTTCACTGACATACTTTGTCTTTGCCGCGTGGTTCCCGGCTTAGAATAGGACCAACCCATCTCATCCCATCGGGTGTAGTACAAGGCGCCTAAGGGAAAACTAGGGAATGGGCAGCAGCGTTCCTTTAACACTTCGACGACCAATAACTGCGCTCGCCAACCCGCCTGCCAAGCGTGGCGAGTATGGCAAACACCCCCAATTATGGAAGAAAGTAGAAAAACCAGGCCCCTAGTCCCCGGCGGTCCTGTTCGTCCTGGCCACGGTAGCAGCCATGGTAACGACAGGACAAGGGGTGCTAAGAATCTCCGGCAGAGATTCGGCTACCACCAAAACCGAAAATTGGCCCTGGTGACATACAACGCACGCACATTGAGGACAGATGAGAAGCTAGTTGAGCTGGAAGAAGAGTTAAACAAGTTGCGGTGGAGTATTGTTGGTTTATCGGAGGTCCGAAGAGAGGGCGAGGACACGATAACCTTAAAATCCGGCAACTTGTTTTACTACCGGGAGGGCGAACAGCAGTCCCAAGGTGGTGTCGGATTTATCGTCCACAAGTCACTCATAAACAACGTTGTGTCCATCACTAGTGTGTCGAGCAGGGTAGCGTACCTGATACTCAGAATATCCAAAAGATATTCGCTGAAGGTCATACAGGTCTACGCACCGACCTCGGCATACTCAGATGATGACGTCGAAGTTATGTATGAGGACATTAGTAGAGCCATACATACTTCCAAAACACACTTTACAGTGGTTATGGGTGACTTCAATGCGCGGCTGGGCAAACGGGGCGATGATGAGTTGAGAGTGGGGCAATTTGGATATGGGCAGCGCAACCCCAGGGGTCAGAGGCTGGCCGAATTTCTGGAGAAAGAGGGACTCTTTATGATGAACTCTTTCTTCCAGAAGCCGCCTCATAGGAAATGGACCTGGATGAGCCCTGATGGTTCCACAAAAAATGAGATAGACTTCATCATGAGCACCAAGCGACAAATATTTAATGATGTCTCCGTGATTCATAGGGTAAAAACCGGCAGTGATCACCGAATGGTCAGAGGCACATTAAATATTAATGTCAAAATGGAAAGATCGCGTCTGATGAAGTCTACGCTCCGACCTACTCATGCATATATCCAAAACCCCGAGAACTTTCAACTCGAATTGTCAAACCGCTTCGAATTGCTAGACAGCAGCGCATCAGTGGACGAAATCAACAACAGGCTGGTAGAGACTGTTCATACGGTCGGGTCCAAGTATTTTAAGACCCACCGTAAAAATAGGCCTCAAAAACTATCTGACTACACCCGAAACCTCATGGCTGAGCGACGTTCCATGACGCTCCAAACCTCCGATGATGCTAAGTCCTATAGGCAGCTTAATGGACAGATATTGAAGTCCTTGCGACACGACTTACGGTCCTTCAATGCAAGGCGTATTGAGGAGAGCATAGAGCAGAACAAGGGCTCTAAAGTGTTCGCAAGAGACGCGTCTATTGGGCAGAGCCAGTTGACGAAGCTGAAGACGGAGGACGGAAACGTAACGTCAAATAGGTCAGAGGTGCTCAGGGAGATAGAGAGGTTCTATGGACAGTTATATACCTCAGTAGCTAAACCTGTTGTTGACTTGGTAAAAGACCCAAGAGCCAAGCTAACCCGACACTGCACTGAAGATATCCCGGACATCAGCCTGTGCGAGATTAGGATGGCTCTCAAACAACTAAAAAACAACAAAGCGCCGGGTGAAGACGGAATTACTGCAGAACTTCTGAAGGCGGGCGGATCGCCGGTACTTAAAGTCCTTCAGAGGCTATTTAAGTCCGTCTTGCTTGAAGGGAAAACGCCGGAAGCATGGAACAGGGGTATGGTGGTGCTGTTTTTCAAGAAAGGTGATAACACCTTATTGAAGAACTATAGGCCCATCACACTGCTGAGCCATGTTTATAAGTTGTTTTCGAGAGTCATTACGAATCGTCTCGAACGAAGGCTTGATGACTTCCAGCCTCCCGAACAAGCCGGTTTCCGGAAAGGTTTTAGTACCATAGACCACATACATACGCTGCGGCAGGTTATACAGAAGACTGAGGAGTATAATCGGCCACTATGCTTGGCGTTTGTGGACTATGAGAAAGCCTTTGATTCGATCGAGACTTGGGCGGTTCTTAGATCTCTCCAGCGATGCCGCATTAACTATAGGTACATCGAAGTGTTGAAGTGCTTGTATAATAACGCCACCATGTCAGTCCGAGTACAGGGGCAGTGCACGAAGGTGATCCCCATAAAAAGAGGAGTAAGACAGGGAGACGTCATTTCTCCGAAACTGTTTACGGCCACCTTAGAGGACGCCTTCAAGCTCTTGGAATGGCAAGGACTTGGCATCAACATCAATGGCGAATACATCACTCACCTTCGATTTGCCGACGACATTGTGGTCATGGCGGAGTCGCTGGAAGATCTAGGACGAATGCTCGGTGACCTCAATAGAGTATCCCAACAAGTGGGTCTTAAAATGAATATGGACAAAACAAAAATAATGTCTAACGTCCATGTCGTACCCACCGCACTCACCGTTGGGAACTCTACTCTTGAAGTTGTCGACGAATACATTTACCTGGGACAGGCAGTCCGGTTAGGTAGGTCCAACTTTGAGAGAGAGGTCAATCGACGAATCCAACTCGGCTGGGCAGCGTTCGGGAAACTGCGCAACATCTTCTCATCCAAAATACCTCAGTGCCTAAAGACTAAAGTGTTTAGTCAATGTGTGTTACCAGTGATGACATATGGATCAGAGACGTGGTCTCTTACAATAGGTCTCATAAAAAAGCTCAGAGTTGCTCAGCGAGCTATGGAGAGAGCTATGCTCGGCGTTTCTCTACGCGATCGAATCAGGAATGAAGAGATTCGTAGAAGAACCAAGGTCACCGACATAGCCCTCAGGATTAGCATGCTGAAGTGGCAATGGGCTGGCCACATAGCGCGAAGATCGGACGGGCGTTGGGGCAGAAAGATTCTAGAGTGGAGACCACGTATTGGCAAGCGCAGCGTAGGACGACCGCCTGCCAGATGGACCGACGATCTTGTGAAAATCGCAGGAAATCGTTGGATGCAGGTGGCATCGGACCGGTTACGCTGGAAAGCGATTGGGGAGGCCTATGTTCAGCAGTGGACAAGTATAGGCTGAAATGATGACTTTGTCTTATATGACAAGGAGAATTCACTGTCGTTTTTCAGGGAAAAACAGAATGTTTCGACAAAACAAACGCGTTTGAGAGCTTGCGACTCGAAAAATCTTGAAATTCAACCTATATTTTGAATCTAAAACCAAGCGAATGTTCTATTACGTCATCACTTTTTTAATACTTGTCAATATTAACATTAGCCTAAGATGCCACTGCAGGTAAATAGATTTGTTCTCTCTCTTAAAGATCGCTGTTACAACCGTCTTCGTGCTGTACGGCGCACCATGGCCTTCACAATCTTTAGTTTAATCTTACTGTGCTGTAAAAAGGAGATCATCTCTTTTTCACGGCAAAGTGATAATACAATAATAAGACATTCACATCGTGGTAGCCCACCAGGTCGTCGGTATATCTTAAACATTTAAAAAAAATATCATATTAAAAATTGTGTTCACTAATCAAATAGAATCCACAAGCATCACTAAAATCAATTTTTACTGCCTCTGTTAATAGATAAATTAAATCGAGTTGAGAGAAATTAGATCATACTCCACCACGCAGACCATTGCGGTGCGGTGGAGGCAGGTTTGTGGCCACCTGCTGGTGGGACTTATCTATTCGCCTGTAAGGCTTCCAACTTGGCGTGACGACTACCACATTCAAGTGGTAACCGGGATCAATGGCTTGGCGTGCCTTCTATGGGATGTCTCAAACATGAAATACTGTTTGATGCGCACAAACTGTTACCCGTCTCAGACCAACCAGAGTCGTTATCGGTGAGAGCACCACGGTCGCATAGAACTACAAGCGATGCATTTTTTATTAATCTAATCTAAATGCATGTATTTCGATTTTGCGCAATATTCTAAATTCAGGCTTGGTTACAAATGGTTTAGATGATATACGTACAGCTTTACAAAGTGCAGTGTACGTCATACAAAGTTTAGTGATTTCGAAATATAACTCAAACGTCTAATGTGTGTTATCAATAGCCATTTGTATTGGAACCTTAACTTTGATGTTGCGCTCTACTCCACTTGTCGCGTGGTACAAGTTTTCAGATTATTAATTTTTCGAACCTCAAAATAGAAAGAAAGACTTATGAGAACAATTTTACCAATCAATCGTATTCATATGATACTTAAAAACAAACCCCAAAATAAACAAAAAAAATATTATAAAGAAATCTTTTTGAAAAAATTGGCTGTAGTTTAAGTAATCTATCCATTATTATTGCCTGTTATTGTAATACCAGTCTCGTCCTGACTTAGGAGCGTACTCTGAGATAATTTGGATGAAATAATGTCACAGTAACTTTTTCAATTCATCTATCTATCTATCTATATCATCACGCCAGATCCCTTACTTGGTAGGCAGAGAGTACAGGTTCTTTCATTACATACCCTTCTGGCTTCCTCTACTCTCATAGTTCGTCTCATACAATTCATTCGTTCGTCTCAATTCATTCTGTTATTTATAAAATTACCAATTAAAGGGGCTAGCGAAGGGCATAAATGTGGATTATGTTTGCAGACCTGACGTGTGCGCGGTTTTGATGAAACAGGGATTAGCGATCTTCTAGTCTCTTTGATTTAGCTGTTTCTGGAATTATGTAAGCATTATTATAATTCGACAAAAATCATATTAATTTATCGCAAATTAAATCACTCGCGTTTCTCTTAAATCTTGTACCATACAGTTCAACTATTACGCTTGAAACGCATAGATGGTGGCTAGGCTGCGCTCCCTTTGTTCTAACACCAGAAATTGTGTCGTTATATGCAGTGTGGTATTTATGAACGATGTTGGGATGTATTTTGTGTTCCAATGTGGCCGTTTAGGTTCGTGTATAAATCGATCAACTCGTATCAATGTATGCTTTTATAATATCCATATATACTTCCCTCCTTTCGGATATAAATACCTCACACACAAATTATTTAACATGTTTACTTTGCAAGGGATCTAACTTGAGGATATAAAGTGGTTATTTTCATACTTTTTAGTCCGTTTTAAAAACGTGATATATTAAAAAGATTTGTTTTATTCAAAAATTAGTTTGAAGTCATAAAACCGGTCATTTGTCTTTGGATTTGAATGATCTACAAATTTTTGTTACGGTCTGCGGGTATATGTAGGTGAATATCATTTATTTAACTCAAGCGCTCACGGTAAAGGAATAATGCTTACTGTGGGTCTATGTGCCTATACCCAGCGCCAGCAAGGTAAAGTCTCAATTTAATTGGGGGCCAACCTTTACATAGATTTCGAACAGTTACCCCCAAAAACTAAAATTTCGCTAACTTCGTTTACAAAGTTCTGTACAAATATCTGCATAAATAACTTCAAAGTGGAATCGAACCCGACCCTTTTGAAAATAACGCTCAATTAAACACAGGCTATAGACCCTAATAAACACAAAAGCCCATAAGACAGCTTTACGCCTGAACAGGTTCCTTATTTGCCATGACCAAACGCAGCGTATGGTGATCATTTCGTAAAAGAACTTGAAAAGTACATTAGTGGAATATAGAATACCATTATTTTACAAAATGATCCTAACGTGCCGTGTTTGGACGTAGCGAATAAAAATAAAATAAATAAACACCGTCACGCCTATATTCAAAAAGCGGGGGTGGCAGAGGTGAGTACACCCACTTTTCGCCGACGATGTTAGGTCCCATGTAATAGGTGGCGAACCATTGCCATATACCAGGCACGATTCCAGACTCCGGACTCTCACAGGGAAATTTTTATTAGAATTTTTCCGACCTAGGATTTGAATCCAGGTCCTCGTGAACACAAAGCGATGCGCTTTGCCACTAGACGAACGAGGCAGACAGTAAATAAGGGTATGCCAAAATCCATTTGCATCTAATTCTGGCTTAGTTACCATATTCTGAATACATAACGGTAACATCTGTGGCTTCTATAACCGTTACACACTCAGAAGTCAGAATAATAAAACAATATAGTATTTTAAACATAGGATGGGTAGTGGCAGTTCGAATTGCCAAACGAAATTAATATTTAATTCAATGGTGTTAAGGCATAAAACCATAAGTATAGAAACGAGCCATGCCTCTTATTGCCATTGGATGAAGTATAATTTGGTTTAGCAATAAGAAATGTCACTACTCACGCTATGTGAAAAATACTATTGTTAGGTTTTAGTCTATTATAACACATTTAGTTTTTCTTAGTTTGAATTTTACCATAAATTAATAATTACTAATAGTTTCCTATTTATTTATTTACTATTTATTTGGGATGCAAGGGGGACACCTACCATCTACGCTCCCCAAGTCAACCTCTCCTGCCCGCGGAGCATCATGCTGATCAACGGACGAGGCTCTGATGACCGACAATGGCGGTATAACCATTTGTACGGACACGCACATTATTATTCTATATAGTGAATTTTACTGTATTTATGTTGCAATCCGAACGTCCTCCAGTAAACCTGCGATTCAGCAGAACATTGGAATTTGTATAACATTTAACATATCAGTAGCAATTTTGTACTCAAACAACTAACATGTTTTAATTGTAAATTCTAATTAAAACCATTTAAGAAACAAACAATCTTTATCTCCCACAAACGGGTCACGACTCATCTGTAGGATAAGGAATCAATCACCTTACCCCTACATTTTGGTCCTTCGAGCCCTGCTTTAGTGGTTTTGAGTCTTTGCTGCGTTAGCAAATCGGTTTACCTGGCTTTCCACCAGCGGAATCCCCCAGGCGAATTGAGACGTTGCACATAACGTAGCTAAGCTGATAAAGTCACTAAAGATTAAACAAAACTAGTGCCGGGTGAAAACAGTGAACAATTTAACAAGTGTGAAAACAGGAAACATTTTACCAAGTAGGTGAAAAGGGAACAACATAACATAAACAAATTTAAGTAACATATTAAATAACAACATAACATAATGTCTACGGATTCGTATGATGATATTCTACAACAACAGGCTGAACTGGTGGAGATCATCAAAGCCATTCAGGCCAACTTCAAGAAAGATAGCCCGTCAAGGAAACAAACTCTTGAATACCATGACGAGCGTCTGAAGAAACTTGAAAACAATTGGTCAACATTTGAGTTTAACAATACCCGTCTTTCTTTACTAAAGACTGAGAAAAAGGGTAATTACTTTGACAACAAGGTATTTGAAAAACTCCAACAATTTTATGAACAAACAAAAACGTTGATTTTGACCTCCAAGCAAGAACTGGAGCGCCGAATCACGCATGAAGAACAAATGCTAAGAGAACAACTGCAAGCAACAGCTAACATTGAAGAAGGAAACATTGAAGAGAGTGAGTATTTTAGAGAAGCCAGTGAAGGAAGAGGTAGTGACGGCGAACGAAAATACGACGAAAATACCATGACTTTGATTAACGAACAGAAATCTAATGTTAAGGCATTTGAAAGAACAATACGCAATCTGGATATTGGAGTACTTACAGAAAAGTGGCAACTGGAAGACAAACTCAAGATTATCACCCAGCGATGGGAAAACATTGATAAGTTGTACTGGAAATTGGATAACATACTTCATGACGTAAGTGCCCACGAACAAACATATAACAAGCTGGAAAAAATGTACGAAGTGGCTAAAACAATGATTAATAACAAAATCTGGGAGCGCAACCATCAAGAGACATCAGCACCTAAAATAGAATTGCCTAGCTTCGCGGGTAACTATGCGCAGTGGACCACATTCAAGGACTTATTCACGGAAACAGTGCATCAGAACACGTTTATATCAAAATCCCAAAAGATGCAACATCTCAAGTCTAAATTGAAAGGAGAAGCTGAACGCCTAGTTCAACACTTGTCAATAAGCGCGGACAACTACGAAACTTGCTGGAACTTCTGAATCACCCTACCATCCAACAACCTTCAGCCGCAAGTGTGAAAAGGATGCATGACGTAATTCAAGAAAATGTAAATGCGATTTCAAACCTGAAGATTGAAACCAAAACTTGGGACCCATTATTGGTTCATATTTTTCTGAACAAACTCGACAGTGAAACGAAACAAGCTTATGTGGAGTCTTTGAAAAACCCCAGAGAAATACCTACACTCATCGATTTTTTGAAATTTTTAGAGAATAAATTTATGGCGTTGGAAACAAACATTAAGCCTAGCCGTAGTACGAACGCAGAAAAAGCAACAACTTCGGAGAAACCTATTTACAATTACAGAAAATATAAACAACATAATGAACAGTACAATAATAGTCAGTCGCCGAAGACATTTTATAACTTTATTATAAAATGCCCTAAATGTAACAAGAAACATGGATTATACCGTTGTAAAGAATTTATAGACATGACGTCACAAGACCGACTCATAACAGCGAACAAACTTGGCGTATGCAAAAACTGCCTGTTTAGCCATAACGGAGTTCAATGCACGTCAACGAAGAAATGCAAACAGTGCAATAACAATCATAACACTTTACTGCATGATGCATTACATAACGAACGGGAAAATTCCACGAACAAACAGGGTCAAAGACATACCCATGTGTGTAACGAACCATGCAATGATGTACTCTTAGCAACAGCCCAAATCGAAGTCAAGACCTCATTTGGAACCAACATCAAACTGAGAGCCCTATTAGACCAAGGTTCACAAGTTACAATGATAACAGAAGACGCTGCTCAACGACTGCGGCTGAAGAGAAGCAAGTTGGATGCGGCGGTATATGGAATTGGGTCTTCGCCTACAAACAAATGCAAAGGAATGGTTAAACTATCCTGTAAATCTCTGCATAATGACTTCACATTTGAAGCCGAAGCCTTGATTATGAACAGACTAACAAGTCAGCTTCCGAACAATAACATAAATAAATCAATCTTTAAACATTTGGAGAACATTAAGCTAGCAGACCCAAAATTTAACATAGCTGGAAACATTGACATATTATTGGGTGCTGACATATACTCAGAAATTTTGTTAGAGGGTCTGATAAAAACAAAACATTCCAATATCGTGGCTCAACAAACCCATCTAGGGTGGATTATTTGTGGGAGATACAAAACATTTTACTGCCATGTTACTATAAACAACCTAGAAGAAATAGCTAAATTCTGGGATTATGAAGATATAACAAATAATAATAAAGAACAAAACGAGCAAGATCCTTGCGAAACATACTACAAGGAAACAACAATCAGGTTAACAGATGGAAGATACCAGGTTCGCCTTCCACTGAAACAAGAGATCTGTGAAAAACTAGGAACATCTAAACCTCAAGCAATTGCACAATTTAAGATGCTTGAACGAAAAATGGCCAATAATGTCAATTTTGGACAAAGCTACAGAGCCTTCATGTCCGAATACAAAAATCTGGGACATATGAAGAAGTTCACAAGTAACAATAGTGTTCTTCAGTACTTTCTACCACATCATGGAATAATACGAGAAAATTCCATAACAACAAAATTGAGAGTGGTGTTTAACGCTTCTGCGAAAACAAGTACAAAATGCAGCCTTAACGACCTGATGGAGAGTGGACCCAATTTGCAAGCCGATCTGCAAGCAATCCTATTACAATGGAGACAGTATCGGTACGCACTAACAGCAGACGTCGAGAAGATGTATAGATACATTGCTATGCATCCTGATGACCAGCCACTACAGACGGTCATCTGGCGTGACAGTCCAGAACAAGCCATGACAGAATTTCAATTGTGCACTGTAACTTACGGCACAAAAGCTGCTCCGTTTTTGGCTTTAAGAACATTACATCAGCTGGCAGAAGATGAAGGCTACAACTACCCGAAGGCCAAACACATATTAAAACATAATTTTTTCATGGATGACGGAATATTTGGCTGCAACCAAATTAAAGATGCTCAAGAAACTCGAAATGAGCTGATACAATTGTTGAAGAGTGGAGGATTCAACATCCGCAAGTGGGCTAGTAACGAACCAAAACTGGTAGAAGATTTGCCTGAATCGATGAGAAATCCACTCAACGTTCATTTCACAGAGTCGGAAACATCGAAAACATTGGGCCTAAGTTGGAACCCGAAAAAAGATAACTTTATTTTGAAACCAACCTTGAAACCAACAAAATTAACCACAACAAAAAAAAGGCAGCTCCTGAGTGAGATCTCGACGTTATTTGATCCTTTGGGCTGGCTGTCTCCAATAACAATAAAAACAAAAATACTCTTTCAAGATATCTGGAAAAGTAAAATTGAATGGAACGAAAATATTCCTGAACATATTCAGAAACAATGGACAGCCTTGAGACATGAATTAACAACATGCAAGGAATTTCATATAAAACGATGGCTGGGTGCAAACATCACCCAAGAAAACATGCAACTCCATGCATTCTGTGACGCGTCAGAAAAAGCGTACGCATGCATTGTTTATAGCGTCATACGAAACAGCAAGAATCAAATACAAATAAACATAATAGCGGCGAAGACAAGAGTTGCCCCTTTACAAAAACAACAAACATTGCCCAGACTAGAATTATGTGGTGCACAACTACTGAGCCAACTAGTTAACAAAATAAAACAATGTATGAACAGGAATGAGATCAATATTACAGCCTGGACTGACTCCATGGTAGTCTTGGGATGGATCAATGGTGACATTAACAGATGGTAATCGTTCGTAGCTAATCGAGTCAAGCAAATAACGAACATTATACCACCACAAAATTGGAGATACGTAAAATCCGAAGAAAACCCAGCAGATTGCGCATCGAGAGGTTTGATGCCGTCTCAGTTACATAATTTCAAGCTGTGGTGGAATGGACCAGAATAGCTACAAAATGATTGCATTCCTAGTACACAAGATCACCTTAAAATGCCAACAGACAAAGAAATAAAAGTGTACAATGTGATAAAAAGGTGTACGGAACCCAACATTATAACAGAAACACTAAATAAATATAACAATGTAAACAAAGTGTGCCGGATTATCGCATGGGTGTTACGTTTCATAAACAGAGCACGCCACCCAAAGGAGCACGATGAATCAAAGCAATTAACAATAGGTGAAATACGAGAAGCACGGATAATTATAATTAAAGACGTTCAAGAGTTTTGTTATAAACAAGAGATAACAGAGCTATTAACTAATGGGTTCGTAATAAAACGAAGTCGCATTTACAAACTGAATCCTGTCCTGGACGGTAAAGGATTACTTCGGGTGGGAGGAAGACTGAAACATTCTTATTTACCAGAAAATATGAAACACCCCATTATCATCCCGGAAGAAAGTCAACTAGCAACATTACTGATTAACGAAGCGCACTTAACAACCCTACATGCAGGAGCCAGATTAACATTAGCCACATTGAGACAACGATACTGGATCATTGGTGGCAACAAAACAGTGAAAAAACACATAAGAAAATGTGTAACATGCTGCCGTTTTAATGGAAAAGTCCAACAACAACGCATGGCTGATCTACCTGCTGCTCGCATAACTCAATCCCCGCCCTTCTATCACACGGGGGTGGACTTCACTGGCTACGTGGAGGTGAAGCTAAACAAAGGCAGAGGAGTACGAACATCTAAAGGCTACATTGCCATCTTTGTGTGCATGGTCACGAAGGCCGTGCATTTAGAGTTGGTCAGCGATTTGTCCACGCCAACATTTATAATGGCTTTAAAAAGGCTGATTGCTAGAAGAGGATGTCCAAAACATCTCTATAGTGATAACGGCACCAACTTCATAGGTGCAAAAAGAGAGCTGTACCAACAGCTTCGTCTAACTCAAACGACAAACTCTTGGCAACACAACATGAATAACCTAGGAGTGGAATGGCATTTCAATGCCCCTAGCTGGCCATCTGCAGGCGGACTGTGGGAAGCAGCAGTTCGGTCCATGAAACACCATCTGAAACGTGTGATAGGAACACAAAAGCTCACCTACGAAGAATTTTTAACATTAATCTCGCAGATTGAAGCGTGCCTAAATTCTAGGCCCCTGTGTCCATTGACGGAAGACACTGAAGACCTGGAATACCTAACTCCAGGCCATTTTCTAATTGGGAGACCTTTGACATCATTGCCCGAAGAAAAAATAACAGACTGTAAAGTCAGTTTCCAACATAGATGGCGTCTAATGGAGCAAATGCACCAACATTTCTGGCGGAAGTGGTCTGCGGAATATCTTCATACTCTACAAGTACGAAGTAAATGGAACAAACAACAGGAAAACCTAAAGGTCGGGGAAGTTGTCGTCATAAAAGAAGATAACTTACCTCCGGCAAAGTGGATCCTGGGCCGAGTAACTGAAACACACCCTGGTAAAGATGACTTAGTTCGCGTGGTGACCCTGAAAACAAAGGATGGGACCCTGAAGCGTCCAACAAGTAAATTAATTTTGTTACCTATAGAAAAATCTGCATCTGTAGTTACCAGACCTGAAAAGAAGGAAGAAACTCCACATAAGCAAAAACGAAAACAAACTAAGCAATTGAGATTTTCCAGAACAAATCTAGCATGTCTTTTTTTAATATTATTAACATTATTTCATCCAACGAAACAAGATAACGAGATGGTAAATATTAATCAGTTTCACAAGGAAAAAACAGTCTATTTTGAAGATATCGGGAAACTGCAAAATATACACGATACCTGGAAAATAGTAACATTTTTTAACATGACATCCTATTGGCAAGGGATCGGATCAATACAAAAATTGGTGTTACACGTGGAATCAAGATGCAAGAATTTTGAATACAAGAATATTTGCCACAGCATCGTCCTGGAGTTGAAACAAGAACTTACTGAAATAACACACAACAACTACTTACTTATCTCCGAGCAAACGCCAAGGCCAAGACGTATATCTCGCGGCCTGATCAACGGCATAGGATACATAGCAAATGAGCTGTTTGGCGTGTTAGATTCCAGATTTGCAGAACAATATAAACAGGATATACTTAACTTACAAACAAATGAACATCATATGATTAATCTAATTAGAAACCAAACAACAATTATTGAAGCCCAGAATAATATACTTAAACGCAATCAACTAGTGATGAATCAACAATTTCAACTGATGGAAGAGCATTTAAATTATACAGATACTTACCTAAACAAAATGGAACACGCCGTGGAGCAAAATCAGAACATGATCTATTTCAACATGATGTCAATGTCAGCTAATATCATCTTAGCGAAACTACGTTCAATTCAACAGATGCTCCTTAACATTGCGACTAGCATCCAACATGGGCAGATTGATAACAGATTGCTGACCCCAGAACAATTACGGCAAGAACTGAACGCGATATCAGGACAGCTACCAGAACATTTATCACTCCCCATAGAAAACTTCCGAAACCATTTAAGCAGTATCTATAAGCTGCTAGAGGTTAAGTGGGCAGTATTTCAAAATTTATTCATCACGGAAATAAAACTACCGCTGACTAATGATAATGGACTTCGGTTATATAGGGTGATACCAATCCCTATAATAAGAAATAACACAACATTTCTCATGAAGACAGTGTCAGATTACATTGGAATAAACTTGAGAAAAGAAATATACATGGCCTTGTCAGAAAAAGATATCGGGACCTGTACAGTAGTCGAGCAAAAGTACTTGATCTGTAAGCTAAACAAACCAACATACAACATGCGCAGTAATAACACGCCCTGTGAAATATCACTAATAACCGGCGAATACGCTAAGAGCTGTGAGTACGTTGAGGACACATGCAATAACAAATGTCTCGAGCTGCATAAGCCGAATACGTGGATTTATTTCTGCTGTAGTACATGTGAACTAAAACTTATATGTGATGAACACATCAGTGCAAGAACAACACAAAAAGCAGGAATTATTGAAGTAGATCCTAATTGTATAGTAAAGCACGAAGACGCAACATTTTATACAAAAACGCTGCACGAGAGTTATATAAACATAAATACCGAAATTCACATACCAAAAGTGAACAGCTATGATATAAATAACTTGACAAGTCCTGAAGTCCAATTCTCTCCAAAACTTACAACAAACTTAAAACAAGATGCAGCCAACCTAGACGAACTGAAACAAAAAATAGACGAACTGCAGGTCCAGAGCGAATTAGATAACGGGATAACAAGCCATGATATACACCAATACGCGGTGTCGTACACAAGCCTCGTGGTGCTGCTGGTGGTGGCGGCGGCAGCGTGCAGCTACGTGCACAGGCGCCGCGCCGCGCCCGCGCCCGCGCCGACCGACAACGCAACCGTCAACATTGAGATGAGAACCCTACCGAGGACAACTACTACACGGTTCCAACACTCGAGATCGGAATACGCACGTCCTCAACCTACATTCAACATTTAATTTTAAAACATTTATATCTTTTTATATTATTAACATTTGTGGTTGTATAACTTTTAGGCCTGGCAGGATGTACGGACACGCACATTATTATTCTATATAGTGAATTTTACTGTATTTATGTTGCAATCCGAACGTCCTCCAGTAAACCTGCGATTCAGCAGAACATTGGAATTTGTATAACATTTAACATATCAGTAGCAATTTTGTACTCAAACAACTAACATGTTTTAATTGTAAATTCTAATTAAAACCATTTAAGAAACAAACAATCTTTATCTCCCACAAACGGGTCACGACTCATCTGTAGGATAAGGAATCAATCACCTTACCCCTACACCATTCAAATATGGCGTAACTAAATTTTTAACCAGACCGGTGACGGGCAGCAGCGTCACTAGTGCGCGAAGTTACGCCCTGCGATCGCTAACCCGCATGCCCAGCGTGGCGATTATGGCAAAACCTTTCATGGCTAGTCGAAATATACCACGACCCCCAGTTCCCGGTCGTTCCGCTATTCCTGACCACGGCGGCGGTCACGGTTCCGGCGGGGCAGGGGGTGCGAAGAATCCCCGGGCTACGATAGGCCGCCAACATGAACTGACCCTGGCTACGTATAACGGACGCACGCTGCGACTGGATGAGCATCTTCTGCAGTTGGAAGAAGAACTGAAGTGCATAAGATGGCACGTTCTGGGTTTATGTGAAGTAAGAAGAGAGGGAGAAGACACCATAACCCTAGAATCTGGCCATCTTTTGTACTTTAGAGAGGGAGACCAACTTTCCCAGGGTGGCGTCGGGTTTCTGGTCCATAGAGTCTTCGCTGACAACGTTTTAGATATGTCCAGTGTGTCGACAAGGGTAGCATACCTCATAATTAAGCTGACCGAGAGGTACACCCTCAAGATCGTGCAGGTTTATGCACCGACTTCGGCACACTCGGACGAGGACATAGAGATACTCTACGAAGACATCTCTAAGGCCCTTCATAATACCCCTAGGGCACACTACAACGTTGTCATGGGAGATTTTAATGCCAAAGTGGGAGTAAAAACTGACAGCGAATCCTCAGTAGGACCATACGGCTATGACAGTAGAAATTATAGGGGGCAAACGCTCGTCAACTTTCTCGAAAGAGAAGGGCTGTTTATGATGAACTCTTTCTTTAAAAAACAGCCCCAAAGAAAGTGGACGTGGCAAAGCCCCGATGGTAAAATAAAAAATGAGATCGACTTCATCATGGCGGACAAGAGGCGCATATTCAGAGATGTCTCAGTGATCGCAAGGTTTAAAACCGGAAACGACCACCGGCTCGTACGGGGCACTCTGAATATACAATGGAAGCGCGAAAGAGCCCGCTTGATGAAGTCCAGTCTCCGACCGAATTTGCTCCAAGCCGCTATGGATTCCCAAGCTTTTCAGCTAAAATTGGAAAACCGTTTCGCTGCGTTGGAAACCACTGACAGCGTTGATCAGAAGTTCGAGCAGGTGGTACAGACTCTTAGAGACAAGGGCACTAAGTTCTGCGAAACGAGGCGTACAGGCAAGAAATCTAAGCTTTCGGGGGGGGACTCTGGAGCTTATGAGCGAACGACGCGGAAATGATGCCTCAACCTTGTCAGAACACCGGGCCTTAAATAAAAAGATCACAAAGCTGGTCCGACACGACCTCCGAGCTTTCAACAAGCTTGAGATTGAGAAAGCCATCGAGCAGAACCGGGGTCGAAAGTGTTTGTCCAGTCACTCGGGAGAAACCACTTGACAAGGTTAACTACACAAGCGGGTACTGTGATCGCTTCTAGGCCGGAAATCCTCTCGGAAGTCAGGAATTTCTATAGCCAGCTCTACGCCTCACACGCACCTCGACCCGAATCTCTTAGAGGAGATCCCAGAGCCACCCTTACACGTCACTTCACAAAAGACTTGCCCGAGATCAATCTGGATGAGATCGAGTTGGCCCTTAAACAGCTTAAAAATGGAAAAGCCCCGGGTGAAGACGGCGTCACGACTGAGCTTCTGAGGGCAGGGGGTACCCCACTACTTAAGGAGCTTCGGAAGTTATTTAACACTGTCCTCTACACTGGGAGAACTCCGCAGGCATGAAACAGAAGCGTGGTCGTCCTGTTTTTCAAGAAGGGTGACAAAACCCTTTTGAAAAACTATCGACCCATATCGCTTCTGAGCCATGTATACAAGGTGTTTTCAAGGGTCATCACGAATCGTCTTGCGCGAAGGCTCGACGAGTTTCAACCCCCGGAGCAGGCCGGGTTTCGAAGTGGTTACGGCACCATAGACCACATCCACACAGTGCGGCAGATTATACAGAAGACTGCAGAGTATAATCTGCCCCTATGTCTAGCCTTCGTGGACTATGAGAAGGCCTTTGACACTGTTGAAACCTGGTCAGTTCTGGGCTCCTTGCTACGATGCCAAGTTGATTGGCGATACATCGAGGTGATGAGATGTCTTTTTGAAGCCGCAACGATGACCGTCCAAGTACAGAACCAGCGGGCTGAACATATCCACCTGCGCCGCGGAGTGCGCCAAGGTGATGTCATATCACCAAAACTATTCACCAATGTACTGGAGGATATGTTCAAGACGCTGGACTGGAAAGGTAGTGGCATCAATAAAAATGGCGCATACATCTCTCACCTGCGATTGGCAGACGACATCGTCATTATGGCTGAAACGTTGCAAGACCTACAACAGATGCTGGACAGCCTTGCTAATTCGTCTCAGCGAATCGGTCTCCGGATGAACTTAGATAAAACTAAAATTATGATCAACAAGCATGTTGATCCGGGACCGATCGCCGTAAACGGAGCCTCCCTCGAAGTTGTTTCTGAGTACGTATACCTAGGGCAGTTGCTCCAACTAGGTAAAAACAACTTCGACAAGGAAGTTAAGAGACGGATACAGCTGGGCTGGGCAGCATTTGGAAAACTCCGTCGAGTCTTCTTATCGCCCATACCCCAATGCCTAAAAACGAAAGTTTTTAATCAGTGCGTCCTACCTGTAATGACATACGGAGCCGAAACGTGGCCACTCACTGTGCGGCTTGTCCACCAGTTCAAGGTCGCTCAGCGAGCTATGGAAAGAGCTATGCTCGGAGTTTCTCTTAGGGATCGAATCCGGAATGAAGTTATTCGTCAGAGAACCAAGGTTACCGACATAGCTCAGCGAATTAGCAAGCTGAAGTGGCAGTGGGCAGGTCACATATGCCGCAGAACCGATGGCCGTTGGGGCAGACTGGTTCTTGAGTGGAGACCGCGTGTCGGCAAACGTAGTATAGGGCGCCCTGTAGTTAGGTGGGGCGACGATATTCGTAAGGCAGCGGGCAGAGATTGGAGAAGGAGAGCTGAAGATTGAGCTCAGTGGCGTGCCATGGGAGAGGCCTACGTCCAGCAGTGGACTGACACGGGCTGATGATGATGATGATGAATATTTTCCTGGCAACTCTGAAATACGAGGTGATTTAAAAATGGCGGGTAGAATGAGCGGGCAGTCTCGATCCGGTCGGCACGTTGAACAGTGAATTGATTATTAGTGAAGTTGTTGCCGATAATTTGCGAATATAAAGGTAATTTATTAATTTCCAATATTATTCTTGTCTTAAGGAATTATTATGCTTGTTCAATCTGTGACAACATTATGTTAAGATAATATATATGTAATAACGGACAGTTATGTTTTCACTTGGGGAATCCTATGAAAGGGCTATGGTTTGTATAAATGAGATTTGGCTTTTTACCCATAACAGACGGGTAGTTGCCACATTTCAGAAGTGGGATTAGCACCCGCTTGTGCCTGAATTTGATTAAACATTTAAATAACGATCATAACCTAAGGATTATTAGAAAGTCATTGAAGATACACGAGGTCATACGACTTAAATAATTAGATTTTGATATAATTATATACATAATTTTAGATTTGATATATTTTTTTTTTATTATTAATGTACCCTCGTGAATTAAGTATTGGTGGATTAATTAAGTGTGGGTGGTTATAAATTCATCGTTTAAACTACATCGCACCGTTTTCGAGTTATTCGTGTTTTTCTGTAGGTGCAGGAAATATTAAGCTCCGTCGTTTCGAGTTTCAGACAATGCCACGTGATAGTGATGCATCCCCTCGTCGTCGACTTGTAACCCCGAACCAATCGCGCGGTAATTCGCGTTCGAAGGACGTCTGCTCGAGACCGAGTAGCAGTTGTAGCCGTCGCGTATGTCACGACTATCGCAGTCGCAGCCCGACGAGCAACGCTCGGCGGGAACAGAGTGGCAGCAGACCGGAGCGGCAGGGTGGATCGGGCGACGGCCGAAGAAGACACAAGCGAGTGCGGACTCGTAGCAGCAGCGAGCGAAGACGCGACTTGAATCTACGGGAACAAGAGCTGGAGCTTGATAGACAACGTGAGCGCCTCCGTGTTTTAGAAGAAGGCGTCATCAGAGAACGCAGTCAGCTTCGTCAATGGCGCAGTGACAGTGGAGCTGCAGTTCGAGATGCAAGGTCACGTAGCCCTAGTTTTTCTACTAAAGACGTTTTAAAGATTATAAAGTCATTAAAGCCCCAACCGGCGATAGTAGGTACTTCATTACCATCTACAAATAGTGTAAACCACAAAAATATTTTACCAGAAATTGATCCGTCCCTCAAAAATCAAAGAACAGATATTTGGATCAAGAAGGTAAACGAATGTGCCTCTGTTTATGAATGGGATAAGCGCACAACCGTACATTTTGCCATGCAAAAACTCCAGGGATTGGCCAAAGTATGGTACGAGAGTCAGAATTCTATTTTATTTAGTTGGACTGAGTGGCAAGAAAAACTTCTGAGCGCGTTTCCTTGTGAACAGAACTATGGCCAATCGTTGGAGGATATGTTACGTCGGAAAAGTAGATACAACGAACCACTTAAAGTTTATTATTATGAAAAATTAGCCCTGCTGAACCAATGTGACATCAGTGGAAAGCGTGCTGTAGATTGTTTGATTCACGGCATAAGTGATAGAACAGTCAGATCTAGTGCAAATGCTTTACGATGCGAACAGCCTGATCAGTTATTACAGTTTCTTTTAAGTAGTCAGGATGTAACACAAACAGCTGATCAATCCAAGTTTAGGAGTAGGATAGGGACTGACATGAACAGAGGTACTAATCTTAATCCGTCTCGAAAAGTACCAAACCGAGCTACCGGCGGTCAGATTTTCTGTTTTAATTGTAAGGAAGAGGGTCACCCCTATTTCAAATGTTCAAAACCCTTGTTACAATGCACTAAATGTAATCGTTATGGTCACAAAACAGAAATGTGTAGATTTAGAAAAATAGATACTCAAATAGAGCTAAGACAACGAGCTGAAGATAACTCTGTGCCGAAAACAATGCGAATAATGGTTTCTAACTCTAATTCCAAGTACATCAAGGAGTGCTCAGTTAATGGAGTAATAATGAATTGTTTTGTTGATTTTGGAAGTGAGGTGTCCCTTATTACACTATCTTCAATAGATAAACTGAGATTATGCTGAGATAAGAGGTCATCACCTTTAAAAGGTTTTGGCAATGACGTAGTTTATACATTAGGTAGACTCAAGTTAGATTTGAATGTTGATGGTGTTGAAGCAGAAGTCACATGTCATATAGTGGAGGACATATTATGAGAGGTTCCAGTGCTGATTGGTCAGTCATTTACCGAACAGCCTCACGTTTTGGTTTATAAAAACGCGAATGAATTAAAATTTTATAATAATGATTATAACGACTGTATTGATTGAGCTTTGCGAACTCAATGAAAGTAGTATAATTGTGGTAATCAGTTCAGATATAGCTATTTTTGGCCCAGTTACAGTAAAGGCTCGAGCGAGCTCTTTGCTTAATGGAAATATCCTTTTGAATAGTAAGGTTATTGGGCGACCTAACCAGCAGTTTCTAGTAAACGGTGGTGTCTATCACACACGAAACGGTTTTGTGTATACACACACATTGTCCCTGTGGCTAGTGTTGTATTTTTGCGGGAAGGGCAGATTATAGCTAGAGGTACTAAAGTTCAATTGATTAATAGGATCAATAAGCCATCGTATGATGTATCGATGCGGAATGGCGATGATTTTGATGAGAATGAAGTTTATGTAGGGCAAACAATTAATGAATCTAAAAGACAAAAACTATTAGAGTTGCTTCGTACGTATAGGCATTGTTTCGCTTCAACACTGAAACATTTAGGTTGTACCAATATTACGGAAATGGAGATAGAGTTAAATAGTAGTAAACCTATTATCTATCGGCCCTATAGATTGTCACACAAAGAACGCGAGCACGTTAGGGGAATGATTAGTGAGATGTTGGAGGCAGGTATTGTGAAGGAATCCGTTTCTGAGTACGCAAGCCCAATCATTCTAGTGCGCAAAAAGGATGGTGGGTTAAGAATGTGTGTGGATTATCGTATGTTAAACTCCATAACAGTTAAGGAGCGATATCCTATGCCTGTTATTGAGGACGAAATTGCTCGTTTATCGGGACAGGCATACTTTATCTCGTTAGATTTAACTTCAGGCTACTATCAGGTACCGATCTCTGAGAATTCAAGGCCACTCACCGCGTTCGTCACCCCGGATGGGCAGTACGAATTTAATCGCATGCCCTTTGGGTTAGCGAACGCACCTGCTGTTTTTAGCGGATGATAAATAAAGTTTTGGGATCATCACGGTTTACAGAAGCAACTGCCTATATTGATGATGTTCTCATATACGGCAGGAGTGTGGACGAGTGTCTAGTACGACTTGAGAAAATTCTAAAATTAATAGAACAGGCAAACTTAACATTGATTTTATCAAAATGTCACTTTTTGCAAGACAAAATTAATTATTTAGGTTATGAGATAAGTGTAGATGGGGTTCGACCTGGTGATAAGAAGACTCAATGTGTACAAAATTTCCCTCGTCCACTTAACCAGCACACAGTTCGTCAATTTTTGGGCCTGGTTGGATATTTTAGAAAATTTATAAGGAATTTTGCATGTCTATCTCATCCTCTAAATAAACTTTTGAAAAAGAATACTCCATGGGAATGGGGAGTCGAACAGGAACAGTCATATTTAAATTTAAAGAGTAGGTTAACCGACAGGCCGATATTAGCAATATACGATCCAACGGCAAAAACCGAATTGCACACTGATGCCAGTAAAATCGGTATTGGAGGAATATTACTTCAAAGACATAAAGAATCTGACCCTTTTCGTCCAGTGGCCTTCTTTAGCCGCCAAACCTCTCCTGAGGAAAAAAAAACTTTCATGCCTTCGAGCTAGAAAGGTTAGCAGTGGTGTGTTCACTAAAAAAATTTTGGGTATATTTGTTAGGACAGGACTTCAAAATTATGACGGATTGTAGCGCGTTGCGATCAACATTTTTGAAACGAGATCTTATTCCTCGTATAGCTAGATGGTGGTTACTGCTACAGGAGTTTCAATGTACAGTAGAATATCGTGCAGGAGTAAAAATGGCTCACGTAGATGCTTTGTCCCGAAATCCGGCAGATGAAGATAGAGATTCTTTAGAGTTAGATCGATTTCCTTTTGTAATGACAATTAATAGTGAGGATTGGTTAGCAACCTTCCAGTTGGGTGATTCAGAGTTGCGTAGGATTTATGACATTCTTGATAGTGTTATTAATGCTGATGGACTAAATTATATAAAGGACAATTATTGCATTAAAGAAAATAAACTGTATAGATATTTACACGGTGATAAATCGCAATTACGTTGGGTGGTACCCAAGGGAGCGAGGTGGCAGGTATTACGTAAGAATCATGACGAGATCGGACATTTTGGTGTTGAAAAGACTTTAGAACGTATGAAAAGCATCTACTGGTTTCCCAAGATGTCCCGTTTCGTTAGGAAATATGTTCAAGCCTGTATGGAGTGTGCATATTCCAAGAAAACTACTACAAATGAAGGTCAACTACATCCCATCAATAAAGTGGAGGTGCCCTTCCATACCCTCCATATCGATCACTTGGGTCCCTTTGTTCGTTCCAAAAAAGGGAATTGTTACCTGTTAGTTATAGTTGACGCTTTCACAAAATTTATTTTAATGAAGCCGGTTCGTAATACGAAATCCCAAAGTACTATAAACATCCTGGAAGAAACATTTTATACTTTTCGAATTCCCGATCGTATCATAAGTGACCGTGGCACTTCCTTCACGTCACATGCATTTAAAAGGTTTTGTTTAGGCAAAGGTTTCAAGCATATATTGAATGCAGTAGCTAGCCCACAATCTAACGGGCAGGTCGAAAGATACAACTGAACCATTCTGAACTCTTTAACAGCTCAAAATCTCAATGACAATGAAAAGAATTGGGATAGTAAGGTAGGGATCATTCAGTGGGGCATGAATAACACTCTTCAAAAGACGACTGGTAAGACCCCAGTTGAAGTGTTGTTCGGATTTTCAATGAAGTCCGAAATTGATCCTAGGCTCAATGAGGTAGTTTCAGAGACTAGGGAAACTACCGATTTAACGATCATAAGAGAAACTGCCAAAGATAATATAGACGCCGCACAGGCAAAGCAGAAGGAACTTTATGATAAAACTAGGCATCCTTCCCGTACCTATAATGAAGGAGATTTGGTAAAAATTATTAAAACCAATTTTAATAATGATGGCAAAAGCAAAAAGCTCATGCCATCTTACTTAGGTCCATATAGAGTAGTAGAGGTATTAGATAAAGATCGATATAAGATAGCTGCCATTCCAGGATTAACAAGCAGTAAAAGTAAGCATAAAACCGTAGTTGCGGCTGGCCGCATGGCGCCTTGGGTACATGTCACCACTCTAGAGGTTAATGACGATGTAGAAGCTGATAGCGATTATGATCTTAATCAAAGTGATGAAAATGAAAGTTGTATAGAGTAGGTCCAATGATTTGTAAATTAAATAATTATTGAATGTTATTTTGTACAGTATGTATGAGAACTAAGTCATTTATTGATTATTATTATTTATTGATTATTTATTTTGTTACAGGAAATTGAAACTGATTAATGTATTTGTGCTGTCTTGAACTTGGTGGGTTCTCGATGGTATAATTATGATTGTTGACATGATTTCTCTGTGATTGAAATGAAAATGAATGACTCTATTATTTTGGTAGTGAGAAATGAGGGTTCACGCCATTAGAATAGACAAAGAAGTGTTCCTATATCATTATGGACTTGGAGGGTTCGTGATGATATGGTAATACAAATGACAAATGATGAATGAAATAATGATTATTAAAGGAATGATGAAATGATGTAATGAAAAGGAATACTGTTTTGTTGGTTGTAAGAAATGAGGGTTTGCGCCATCAAAACAGAAATATAAGATTTCGAGTATTATTTTGAACTTGGAGGGTTCTCAATAATATTCGAAGCAAATGATATTGAACTGATGATGATAATGATATTGAATTGATAATGATATTGAATTGATAATGATATTGAATTGATAATGATATTGAATTGATAATGATATTGAATTGATAATGATATTGAATTGATAATGATATTGAATTAATAATGATATTGAATTGATAATGATATTGAATTTTAATTTTGAGAGATGACTGATGAAATTGTGATGAGATAATTGTATAATATGATGTATAATCCCGTGAAGACTGGATCAAGAAGGCCACGTGTTAGGTTGCGCGTGCATGAGGACATGCACGACGTCAGGATGGACGAGTGTTAGGTTTTAGTCTATTATAACACATTTATTTTTTCTTAGTTTGAATTTTACCATAAATTAATAATTACTAATATTTTCCTGGCAACTCTGAAATACGAGGTGATTTAAAAATGGCGGGTAGAATGAGCGGGCAGTCTCGATCCGGTCGGCTTGTTGAACAGTGAAGTGATTATTAGTGAAGTTGTTGCCGATAATTTGCGAATATAAAGGTAATTTATTAATTTCAAATATTATTCTTGTCGTAAGGAATTATTATGCTTGTTCAATCTGTGACAAAATTATGATAAGATAATATATATGTAATAACGGACAGTTGTGTTTTCACTTGGGGAATCCTATGAAAGAGCTATGGTTTGTATAAATGAGATTTGGCTTTTTACCCATAACAGACGGGTAGTTGCCACACTATAGAAGTGAAATAGTGTACGATTTAGTTCGAAACTACTGTCGCCATGTTTGTGTGTATATGTGTGAATGATCTAAATTGTTAGCCGCGGGGTCTTTACAGTTTCACCGGACAAGAGTGCGAGCGTGCAACCACTACACTCGAGCCGGAAGGGCAAAGTGGCAACTAGCTCAAGGGCGCCTCAAGGAGGAACGATCTCGGCTTGGGCAGTCGCTATGGGCGGGCGTATACTAGTTGTCTCGCCGTGGTTCTCTAAAACGGCCGACGGGCAAAGAATTCTTCGACCTCGCCGGAAATATATTCACTATTTTCATAAAAAAAACCTCGCGTATTCGCGAATAATGAAAGCTTATTTAAAAACGCCTAATTTCATTTTAAGGCAACATACCCGACAACACCCCAAGCAAAACAATTTTTCAATACTACATCAATGTCTAAGGAAAGTATACTCCAAGCTTAACTTTATCAATTCCTATTAACGTTTAAATTACAATACTTTAATGTTTTTGATTAACGCAGTATTGTTTGTGCTAAATGGTATATTTTATTTAAATTAATTGGATTCCGTTCTTGACACCGAGAGGATCGCTGCCGACAGTTCAAGTGTCCGCCATTAAGAAAATTATTTGGGTTTAAAGAATTTATTCTCATAAAAACATTAAGTTCTTTTATAATAAGATACAAATTTCATAAATAGGTACTGATTTTTCTGTGTTAGCGTTAAATAAGGTTACTTGAGTTATTCAAAGAGTCTGGACGTATGTTTTAAGTTTCCTTTTGTATGTCTTAATATCATTGCAATCCTTTATATCGTTTGGTAGGGTATTATACAGCTGTACTCCTTCAAACATTATTGATTTCTTTCCGTAATTAGTTCGTATATTTATAAGCGCAAGTTTATTTCTGTTTCTCAAATTATGTGTGATAACTTTTTTATGGAGCTGTATATTAGATTGTATAGAGTTTGTAGTAATCTTTTTTATTAGAATGCAAGTGTAATATATATAAAGTTGAGTGACAGTTAATAATTTGGTTTTTTGATACAATTCTTTTGTAGGAGTAAGATAGTGATAGTGGAATAATATTTTAATGATTTTATTTTGCATTCTTTGCAATCTGTTAAGGTTAGTCGTGGCAGCCGACCCCCACACTTCTATTAAGTATTCTAGATGCGATTTCACTAAGGAGTTATAGATAATATTGCGTACTTTATTTGGTATGCAATTTGCTATTTTACGTAATGCTCCTAGTATTGGCATTAGTTTAGTTCTGGTATGTTCAATGTGTGCCTTCCAAGTTAGTTTATCATCTATCCATAGCCCGAGGCACTTTTCCAGATAAGAACGTTGTATTATGTCGTTATTGATAGTAAGCGGGGTAAAATTTGGGATACGTTTATTTTTCGCTGAAAATATCATGAATGAAGTTTTGGATGTATTGACAGTGAGTAAATTATATTTTAACCATTCATTGAGTATATCGAGGTCTTTTGAGCGTCGGTTATAATATTATGAATGGATTTACCAAAGTAAAAAATGGATGTATCGTCCGCATATAATGTTAAATGCCCGGTTAGTCCTATATTACTAATATTATTAATATAGATTAAAAACATTAAGGGACCGATAATTGAGCCTTGTTGTATACCGTATGTTACATTTTGTGCAGAACTAGTGAAATTATCTATTTTTACCACTTGACGCCTATTTTGCATATATGATTTTAAAAAATTAAGCGCTGTGCCTGTAATGCCTATGTTCTCTAACTTCTGTAATAGCTTTGGGTGACTTACTGTATCAAAGGCTTTTCTCAGATCGATAAAGATCCCTAAAACGAAGTCCTTTTGATCGATATGAGTTTTGATTTTTGTTACTATGTCTACTGCCGCTGTGACGGTGCTCGATTGAGGACGAAAACCATATTGTTGATCAATTAGGATTTTTTTTTGAATAAATAGTTGTATAAAGGGTTGTATAACACTCGCTCGAATATTTTCGACATAATCGGCAAAACTGATACCGGCCTATAATTACTTGGATCCGTTCTACTCCCGGATTTGTAAATAGGACTGACCTTGGCTATCTTTAGTGTGTCGGGGAAAATGCCGGATGATAAACACGTATTAATACAATTAGCTAATCTTTCAATGATTATATTTTTTAGACATTTTATCGTTTTGGTACTAATGCCATCCAGGCCGGTACTACTGTTACTATCTAAGTTGTCGATTATTTTTGATATTTCGTCTGAACTACAGGGTGTAAACTGACTTAAGGTCACGGTATGTGTGTAATTATGATCATACATTAATATGTTACCTATATTTGTGTGGTATGTCTCAGGTATTTTATTTGCTAAGTCTGCGCCGATTGTTGAAAAAAATGAGTTAAATGAATCACAAATTGCGTTACCTTCCTTAATTAGTCCAGAATTTGTCACTAGCTTGGGAGGAGCACAGCATTCCTTTACCTTATTTAACGCTAAGCTATTTATAACATCCCAAAGTTTCTTTGGTTGATTACTACTGTTACGAAATAATGTATGATAGTAGTTTTCCTTTTGAGTCTTAATCATGTTTTTCACTCTGTCTTGTTCTTTACGAAAAATCTTTTGTAAGTTTTCGTTGTTCGGGTCACTTTTAGTCTGCTGCCATAAACTGTTCCTTATGTTTATTGAATTAATAATATTTTTGTTTATCCAGTCCTTCTGAGGTGGGTTTAAAACTTTTGTCTTGTCCATTCTATTCTTTGCTAACTGATTTAATATAAACCTTTCTAAGTAGTTATAATCATTATTATCATTCTTTCCTGTGACGCTTTACTGTATAGATTTTTGTAATCGATTGCTTTATAATGTATTCTTTTATTTATCTCTGGTGCCAAACTGCCTATTTCAAGAAATATCTGTTTGTGATCCGATAGGCTTGATTCAACTATTGACATGCTAAATGAATGATTGTCCACATTGGTGCATACATGATCCAATATAGTATTTGTGGAACTGGTTTCACGAGTACCATATAGACTATTGATTTTATTCACAATCTCGTATCCGGCTTCTGCTAGTTGATTCAAATATTGGGATACGTTACCGTTCGTGCTGAGCAAATCTATATTAAAATCTCCGAAAACAACAGTTCTTTTCCGCCGTTGCAACTGCAAACAATATGTCTCCAAGAAATTGTTTAAATTCGAGTCTCCGGGTTTATATACTGCACCGATATTCAATGATAGTTTATCTATATATATCCATATGTAATGATTTCCGTTTTCACACAATTCTTCTGTTACTTCATATATAATACTGCTATGAACATAAATGGATACACCACCGCCCCTACTATTTGATCTATAGTTGTACACATGCGTATAATTAGGTAATTGATATAATCTAGCATCGTCTTCTGAGGTGATCCATGTCTCTGTAAATATAATTATATGTATAGTCTTTGGCATCGTTTCTATGATGCATCTTATCTCGTCAAATTTGCCAGCCGTACGAATACTACGTAGATTAGCGTAAAAGAACCTCAACGAAGACGGGTGTAACGGTATGTCTTTATATGTTTTCACTGTGTGATGACTTAATCTACTTGACTTATCAGTATGTGATTCTTTCTGTAATGAGACCGTTACACATTTTTTTGTTGGTTTTTTCCGAGACGATTTTAGGTATTCCCTTTATATATTTAATAATAATATCGTTTTCACCATTTTCTTTACGATTATTCAGCTCATCCTTCAAAGATTGTAAATATCGCTTTTGTGAGGGGGTTTGATCGGAATAAATTTTTATATTCTCGGGTAACTTTGTTTTATTTCGTAGTAGGTACTTTGGGGTATCAGTACTGTTAAAACAAACTTTTATAGGCCTATTTTTGTTAGGAGTATATTTACCCAGCCTCATCGTTTGAATTAGCTTGGGGCAGTCTTCATACAATGATGTCATTATATTCATGACTTGCTCAGCATCATACATTTGTCTAGATTTGAAGTTTTTGTCATTTTTCTCCGTTATACCCGTTATTATAATGTTTTTCTCACGGTCGGATCGATCCTTTAGCTCAAGGAGGAGGTTTTCGTGTATTAGAAAAGGCGGTTGGAATATTTCACTTTCATTGTTTTGTCGATTTTTTATTTGAGATATTTCGCTATCGATTTGTTGAAATTTATCATTAGTTATGACATTGTTCGATTTAATAGTTTCTATTTCGTTATTTATCTGCTGAATTTGATGTGAAAATTCTTTTGTTGTTGATTTTATCGTTATAATTTCATTTTTAATCTCAGTTATTTCTTCTCGTATGTAAGTTAGGTTGTCATTCTGGGTCTTCCCAAAGTCTTCTAAGAACTTCTTTATGTCTGTACGAAAACTTTCAAAATCCATTTGGTATTCGCGTATTTCAGTTCGCTCCCTCCGTTTTCTCGGATTGATGTTAATGTATGCGTCTTTTTCGCCGTAGGTAGATAAATTTGGCACGGATCCGCTAGCATTCCCGCTGTCGCTTATTAATGGCGTACCGGGCGGAGTTCTCTGTAGACTCATAGTACTGCGCTGCGCGTTATTCGTGTGGCTGCGAGGGAGATAAAAAATAGCAGCGGCTCTCTTTACTCGAGGGGGTGAAGGGGTCTGCGTATCCGCACCACGTAAATATACAGGAACACAACGTTGTAACTAACAGCGCTTGGTATATTAGATATTAAGTTTTAAAACTAGGTTTTAAGAATTACTATGACTTGACACACTTTTATTTTAATTTTAATATTTTTACGAAAATTTTGAAACACGTCCACTTCCAATCAAAGCTTACGCTATCCATCCATTTTGTTAATTTATTGTTTATTTGATGAGCCATTTTGGGGGTTAAATTGGTATTATTGAATAAACAGACCAGGGGACCTAGCCAAGTGGTAAACGTTATGTTTCTTTCGACTTTTCGCAATCTGTAACGCATTGTTTTGACACCGTCATGCCTACATTCGCCAAGCGTGGGTGGCAGAGGTGAACAGAGTACACCCACTTTTCGCCGAAGATGTTAGGTCCCATGTAATAGGGAGCGAGCCTATTGCCATATACCGGGCACAATTCCAGACCCCGGTCTAACGAAAAAATCCTAGTATGAGTCCGGACTCATACTAGGATTTTTTCGTTAGAAAACTACATTTGTCTGACCAAGGATTTGAGACCAGGACCTCGAGATCATAAAGCAATGCTCTTTGCCACTAGACCAACGAGGCGGTCAGTCAGTTGTTCTGACCTCGTGACTTTTCATTGAAAAGGACATTGTCGATTGCCCCAAAACCAACAAACATTTGACCCAAGCCATCATTATTTATCGTTTTTATTTCGATTTTCAATCTATATCGAAAATTTCAAAGTTTTGTAAGTACTTATATTAAAGTCGCCGACATATTTACTAAATGTCAACACACACAATATTCCCTCATATGTATTAATGGCTACTGAATTATAACTTAAAAATAGAATACTTTTTGTGCAATATAGCGATACCCCCGCTTGTCCGTTTAATAATAAATGCCTTAAGAAAATTTATGGGTCACTTCTATCTGTCTATCAATATCATCACGCCAGCTTCCTCGCGGAGTAGGGAGAGACCTAGCCTGTTGGAACTCTATGGGTCACTTGAAATCATAAAAGTATTTTTTCATTGCTGTTGGTTCTGGGGAAAATCATATATGGGCGCAGAACAATGTCCATTCATGCCCGTACACTTTTTATTTTCTATTAGCGTTAGATGACTATAGAAAGTCCACTTGACTACAGGTTTGGAAGAAAAGAATTTGGAAAATGCCAGGAATCCAATCTGGCATTCTCCAAGGTTTAGACAGAGCTTTACGTATCATAATTTGGCGCAGTGGTTAAGAGCTTAAGCTTCGCCCACTGGGTCCAATAGTCGTGAGTTAAATTCCCGCACGGAAAAAAATTTGGAGACCCATAATTATTTGTTTTAGTCTGGGTATTTGTGTATATGAATTTTCATGTCAGTACGCGCACCCACGACACAGGAATAAATCCTCGCGGCTACGGGGCTACGTTTTTAAATAAAAAGAAAAAAACTTTTTTTTTAAAACTGTAATCCGACTTCAAAATGCAAAAAATTAATATTTGAAGTCGGTACCGGTTAGTGCAGTCGATTACTTGGCACCAACTTCAAATATTTATTTTTTGCTTTTTGAAGTCGGGATACCTTTTTTTAAAAAAAAATCATTACAATTTAAGTGACGAGTGAATTATTTACTAATATTTTATACGTATATTATATTATTTTGCTAAGTTGTACATTAAAGTACCTACAGGATTGATATAATAACCATAATAACGGAATCTATACATTCGTGCTGTTCGCCATTAAGTAATCCCCTGGTGTGTCTTCCAAGTCCAAAGTTCAATACCGATTTCATTAAAATGGGACCACCTCAAAACTATACTAAATCCAACGCAAAAAGAATAATCAAAATCAGTTCATAGATAAAGACGTTATAAAAAAACATAGACGAATTGTCAACCTCTCCTTTTTTCGGGCGGTTAATATTCTGATTAGTTCTATGGCAGGAGACCTATAGGATTGACGTAATACCCATAATATCTCAATCTAAGCATTCGTATTCTTTGTCGTTAAGGAGTTCCCTGGTGTATCTTTAAAGTCAAAGGTGATATTAATGAAATTAAAATGGAACCACCTTGGAGCTATACTGAACGCAATGCAAAAAGAATCATCAAATTCGATTCATAATTGGCGGAATGATCGCGTAACATACATACAAAAAAACATATAGTCAAATTGAGAACCTCCTCCTTTTTTGAAGTCGGTTAAAAACTACGTTTCACTGACATACTTTATCTTATATCACAAGGAGAATTCACTGTCGTTTTTCAGGGAAAAAACAGAATGCTTCGACAAAACCAACGCATTTAAGAGCTTTCGACTCGAAAAATCTTGAAATTCAACCTATATTTTGAATCTAAAAGCAAGCGAGTGTACTATTACGTCCACACTTTTTAAATACTTGTCAATATTAACATTAGCCTAAGATGGCACTGCAGGTAAATAGATTTGTTCTCTCTCTTAAAAATCGCTTTTACAACCGTCTTCGTGCTGTACGGCGCACCATGGCCTTCATAGGTTCTTCACAATCTTTAGTTTAATCTTACTGTGCTGTAAAAAGGAGATCATCTCTTTTTCACGGCAAAGTGATACTACAATAATAAGACATTTACATCGTGGTAGCCCTCCAGGTCGTCGGTATATCTTAAACACTTCAAAAAATATCATATTAAAAATAGAATCCACAAGCATCGCTTAAATCAATTTTTACTGCTTCTGTTAATAGATAAATTAAATCCTAAGTCCTAATTAATTATGTCATTATAATGTAACATATTAAAGTAAGGGAGAATGAAGCTTAACTCGCAAACAAGCAAGTTATAACAACGTTAATAGCCACCACGGTCGCAACTCGATTTGGTACGTCACTAGAATAGGGACAAGGCGAATAAGACGGAAAGTATCGACGAAAGGTGTCAAGTATAATATCGATAATTTATGACGATTATCTTCATATGCAAAATTCCGTTGTGAATTTGTTCGTAATTCTGCTTTGCCTAAACAGTTTGACTGATTTTAAAATGTTTTTTTTACTAGGACCTGGATTTTTCTAAGCTGGATGGAACAAAGGACCCAGTAGGTAGTGTTGTCGGGCAGGTCCGCTATGTAAATTAAAAATGGACCTTCTGGTCAAATATAAATTGTTATCAGAATTTCTCATAAATTTTGGAGACACCTATAAAGAGTACATATTCCAAATTTTACGCTTAAAAGTAAATACATTTGTTAATGAAGGTGAAGTACTTAAACTAGAAATACCTGATATATAGTATGTATACGTATTGGATGCAAGTAACCCACACTATAGTATACTACATGTGTATGCCCCTATGGAAGACGTCCAAAGGTTAGGGCCTGTGTGTTAAGCCTGTGATTATAATAACATCGAAAGAATTTCGGAAGAAAGAATTACAAAACTGATATACATTGCAAAAGTGGAAGAATAAATGTACCAGGGAAGACCTAGACTATCGCACCACGACCAAATAGGCCTTGTTTTTTCTTAAGGGCAAATCAAGCGTCTCCGTAATCGGCGAGCATATATGAGATGAACTAGGTATGAGAGGTATACTCTCTGCCTACCCCGCAAGGGATCTGGGGTAATGATAGAGATAGATAAAGAAACTATATTGAGTTCTTAGATTTCTGCGACTACTACACATAAAACCATTTTTTAAGACATTTCAAGTGCCTAGTCGCGTGCATAGTCACGGGAGGGAGTCTCTCCTGTAACCATGGATACTGCAAAGCACACTTTATTTCATAGAGAAATTATGTTCTATGTCTATGTCTAAAGCAGTAACTAGATATTTCTTCCTTTAACACCCTTTAAGAAGTAACATAGTTGACGAAATAAAATAATACTCCAGACTCAAACTTAACACTAAATAGGTGCGCTTAAAATTTCAAGATGAAGTTTTCTCGGACGGTCAACAATTTGTCTAGGAAACTTTTGGATTACGGACACCTCGTTTAATCCTTTGTAGTGGTCTTTTAGTCCTCTTTATAGTACTAAAAGTTCACTTGCGTTATTTTATTTTAGCTTTAGGGGATCAAAAGGTCCTGGTGTTTAGTTATACAAACTTTGAAAAACAGTCACGCCTATAATCCTCAAGCAGAGAGTGGCAGACAGGTACTGTGTACACCGCTTTTTGCCGGCGACATTGGTTCTCAGTGTAATAGGAGGTGAGCATTATCTAGGGACAATACCGGTCTCTGAACTAATACTAGTTTTTTTTTTGTGTAGGAACATAACGCTTCGTCTGTCCGAGGGATCTAGTGATCGCGACTCGCGTTATTCGCCTCGAGACTAACTTAATGGTATACAAATATTATTTAAAATTACACCTGATTATCTGTCTTAAGTATTATCTATGGAAAAAAGAATCTATTTTATCAGCCTATACCATCCCACTGTTGGGCAAGGGCCTTCTCTTACAAATCGAGATAAGAGAAATTACAAAATCAACAGACCCAGTCCACATCGGTGGTAAGAAGGTTTGTAGCTACCTGCTGTTGGGACTTTACATTGAAAAGTAGCTTGTGGATTGGAAATACATGCCTCTTTTCAAATGATCGTTTCGCATACGTCTATAACACCTGCCGCGCTCAGCCCAGGGATGTTAACCGATTACAAATTTTGGCAGCCGCGTGTTTTTTGGAGTGTTCAATATAACTTATCTTTCTGGTTCATACTTATAGATCTAACTAATCGTACAACATATCAAAAATTTTCTCGAAGGGCATCTAGGTACATATTCCAACACGAGCCTTACACATCCTATACATGAAGACACATAACATGATATACATATAATATCCTTTTGTTCTGTCAACGAATCCACCGCTTCGTCGTGCGATGTAAGTTTATGTTCGATTGATGACGATCTTGGAGACTTTCTTCGTGACAAATTTGACCAACAGGTAGGCCATTTTCTTAGTGTATGCCATATTAATGCCCAAAGTCCACCTAGTCATCATACATCGAACTGTATAATACATTTAGAAATATTAACGTTCACTTCATCCTGATTTCCGAGAGTTGGCTCAAACCTCATCTTCTATCAACCACTTACGCCTTCCCTGGTTTTGTTCTCATTCGGAATGACCGAATTGGTAGGGGTGGCGGTGGAGTGGCTATATATCTTCGTGGTGACCTCCCTTTTGAAATCGTAACCACACCTTCTAAAGACCCGTATTTTGCTGAGTTTCTTTTCCTTGAGGTTTGGGTCAAAGGAGCCACTACTGATTATTTCACCGAATTTGAATCGGTACTAAAATCCTTGAGGTCTGATTACATGCATCATATCATCATGGGCGATTTCAATACCAATCTTCTGGCCCTTAATTCCCCCCGTTCCCATAACGACAACTCATAGAGTCAGCCAGTTTGCACATTCTTCCTCTTAATCCCACTTATCATAACATCGAAGGCGATGATACCTGTTTCGATCTCATACTCACATCTAATCCCTCTCTCGTCTCCTCGCATGGTCAATACGATGCCTCCGGTTTTTCCTACCATGGCCTTGATTTCCTTTCGTATATGCCAAAATCTCCCAAACCACATCCTAAGATTCTGTACAGGCGTTGCTTTACCCGGTGGATATTAAAATTATTAAATTAATATAATATATTAAATTAACTGAAGATGCATCCAAACTCAACTGTAATCCCCTAATGGAAGCTAACACCATCGACGACATTTGCATCTCCAAACCACGTTTACGCCAGCCAAAGTACCGTTTTTGCCCTTCTTAAAGTGACTGGCGATAATTGATCAGGCATGGAAGATACCAAAGGTACAGTCCTTTTGTTAGTTGATTTTTCCAACGCCTTTAATACCGTCAGTTATGATATCCTCCTATCTATTCTCTCCTGCCGTTTGTGTTCTCAAGAGACTGGTTTTCGTCTTATCTTCGGGAACGCCAGCAGTCAGTTTTGTGTGATGAAACGTCGTCAGCTTGGCGCTGCCTCGACACTGGCGTTTCCCAAGGTGGTATACTTTCTCCCCTTTTATTTTCCATTTTCATTGATATGATAACTCAAGAACTTCAGTGTGCGTATCATCTGTACGCTGATCACTTGCAATTATACTCGCAAGACAGTGCTGATCGAATCCCTGATATTATCAGCAAAGTTAATCAGGATCTTGGTGCAATTGAGAATTGGTCCAAAAGGTTCGGTCTCACGGTGAATCCTACCAAGTGCCAAGCGATTCTTGTGGGGAGCTCTAGATTGATATGCAGGGTGAATATTGGAACTTTACCTCCACTTGAATTCAACGGGACAGTTATTCCTCTAAGCTCAAGTGTCAAAGATTTTGATCTGCACATTGACACGACGCTAAGCTGGCAGACTCAAGTTACGGCCGTTGGTCAAAAGGTCACCGGTGTATTTCGATACTTATATCGATTTAAAAATTTGCTCCCTTTCAATACTAAAGCAATGCTTGTACAGTCCCTGATCTTCCCTATCATCGACTATGGTGATGTCTGCTACTTCGACGTGAATGCATCACCTCAACAAACTAGACCGCCTTTTCAATAACTACATTCGATTGGTGGTTGCCTATGCCAAAATGGTTTCTTATTCGTCAGCGTAGAACTCTGAGGGCACTGAAAACACTATTTTCTATTCTCCATTCTTCAGCCTCTTTCAGTATTTGTGCTCTAATCACGAAAAAAGTCTTATTTTATTTTATATTTATTTTCTTACAATTTTTAGCCTTGTATTTCCGCACCTACCACACATGTTTCCATACCACCCTAAGGTAGACTGGGAGAAAATGCATTAAGTCCGCCTATGTACATACATATGTGCATAAATAATAAAATATATAAATAAATATATATACAAATCCCATTAATTCAAAACAAATATAAACAAAAAGGAACAACTCCAAAGCTTTAACTCTCATTAGAATACGTTAACAAATGAATCAGAGTGCATAGCACGAAAAGTTAAAGTGACGCTACCAAGTTGATACGTCATCGTTGTCACACAACAAATTTACTAAATCGTAATGAACGTGACAGCGCGCTTACTTCCTAGCGTCCAATCTTTTCATCCTCTGAGCGCTAGGCACCAGCCATTTGACATTATTGTAATGTTGTCGGAAAAGCATGCTGTCCCATTCAAACTTATTCAGTAAATTTGTAGTTAGCGTCTCAACTCGATAGTGTCACACTAACGTCAGCCTGTTTGTGCTAAGCCCTCAAAGTTGCGATGGACTATTAACCTAGGAAGAACTTCTTTAGTTTCTCTCAAGCGGATGTTCTTGTTCTTTGAGTGTGTTATATGTAACAATATTAATATACTGATAACTCTGAGTTATTCCTTTACCTACCAGGTATTTATTATTAAAATAAAAAACCCTTTTAGACCTTTTTAAAAACAAGCTTTTATAGCAAAAACACAATGTCGATATTTCGTGTTCTTGAGGAAATCCTATGGCGTTATACTGAGTAGTTGAATTGTTCTATTGGCCACCTTTTAGCTTAATTATGAGACCCCGTACACTATCTGGTTTTATAGTACTTGTCAATACCAATCTAACAAGTCTAAATACGAGGGGTTGCATTCTATAATTTGCATGTTCCTGTGGCCATCTTCCGATTCCATCATCAGACCAGCTCCATGGTACCATGTGATTGCATTGTTACCGGACTTACATACGTTTGCCAAATTTCTGCTCAATCGGATATCTGCAAGTGTTTGAAAAATGGATCACAAGATTTGAACTGGAAAGACAGATAAAAATCTTTTATAAAAAAAGGTAAACCGACTTCAAAAAGCAAAAAAATAAATATTTGAAGTCGGTGCTGGTTGGTGCAGTCGGTTACTTGGCACCGACTTCGAATATTTATTTTTTTGCTTTTTGAAGTCGGTTTACCTTTTTTTATAAAAGATTTTTATTTTACAATTTTAAGTGACCAGTGAATTATTCTATAGTAGGGTACCTATAGGATTGACGTAATACCCATAATATCTCAATTTACACATGCCTATTGTTTGTCGTTAAGGAGTTCCCTGGTGTATCTTCTAAGTCCAAGGTCCAATGTCAATAAAATTAATATGGGACCACCTTGGAGATATACTGAACCCAATGCAAAAAAAATATATCAAAATCGGTCCACAATTGACGGAAATATCGCTGAACATACATAAAAAAAAAAAAAAAAAAAAACTTATCATCCCACCTATAAGGCTTCCAACTCCGCTAAACAACTACCACATTAAGTGGTAACCGCAACCAACGGGTTAACGTGGCTTCCGAAGTACGGAGACACGCTCATATATAAAAATGACACAAACGGTCACACATTTCAGGCCGACCGAGTTGAACCTTGCTAAAAGTTGGTGATCCGAAAGAACACCGCAGACACAGCGCTACAAGCGCCTATTAAACATTATAATAAAAATTTATGGTATGTAAGGAAAGAACCTGTTGGAACTCTGTTCTCTATTCCTACCCCGCAAGGGATCTAGCGTGATGGTATAGATAGACTGATAATAAAAATATGCAATTCTAGATTTCGGACTGCTAATGAAAAATTTTTCGATAGAAAAACTATATAGGATTCAACATAGGACCTCTGGTCTTTAACACTAGCCTCAGGTCTAGCCAGGTGACTAATTCGGAAGAATTGGTATAACACAATGTAATTTTAGTCGTCGTGGAGTAAAATCCCAGGTGATGCAATGTGTGCTACTACGGTGTGAATCGGAAGAATTGGTATAACACAGTGTAATTTTAGTCGTCGTGAAGTAAAAGCCCAGGTGATATAATGTGTGCTACTACGACCTGAATGCAGATCATCTCAACGAATTTGACCGCCTTTAAAATAACTGCATTCGATTCATATTTAATTTACGTAAGTTTGACCATGTGTCTGAGTATCGATCCCAACCAAAGTGGTTGCCAATTAGCAATCGCAGGGCTCTACTATTCTACTATTCTTTACTCTCCTGCTTCGCCTGATTATCTTTCCGTCCATTTTCAATTTCTATGCTCTAATCATGATAAACATCTTCGCTCTTTTAATAAACAACATCCCGGTGACCTTTTGACTGACGGCTGTATTTTGGGTTTGCCAGCTGAGTGTGTTGTCAATGTGCAAGCCGAGATCTTTGACACTAGACCTAAAAGGTATAACTGTGCCATTGAATATGAGTGACGGCAGAGTTGAAATATTTACTTTGCTTATAGTTCTAGAGCTTCCTACAAGAATAGCTTGACACTTAGCTGGATTAATAGTTACTCCGAACCTGTCAGACTAGTTCTTGATAGCTCCCAGATCCTGGTTTAAATTGCCAATAGTTTAAGAGATTTGATCGGCACTGTCTTGTGATTAAAGCTGAAGGTCATCCGCATAAAGATGAAAATGAAAAATAGAAGACGAGAAAGTATACCGGCCTGGGGAACGCCAGTTTCTAGGCAGCGCTAAGTTGATGATAACTCGTCACTCAACATAGCCTGCTGACTTTCCCGAAGATAGGATGAAAACCAATCCAGGATATCTCGATCGTAAAGCATCACACTGGAGCTAGATCGTAAACTATTTAATTGTAACCTAAATATTGTATCCACACAATATGATTAAAAAAAACGAAAAGAAAGTGAAAAGTACATAAAAAACAAGTCCGCTGAGTTTCTTTGCCGGATCTTCTCATTAGAGGCCGCGTTTTGATCCGGTGGTAGATAAGTAGTTAAATTAGATGCCAAAAAAATGTAAATTAACTATATGTAAGCGCCCCCATAGGGCTTATCTAAACTAAGATAATAATAAGAAAAGATTTGTATTTTAGCATGTTTGTAATGAATAAACTCAAAATCGATTTTAATGTTTGACTGTTGACACACTTCGTCAGGCAATTCTAAGCTATCTGCAGTCACAATAATGTAATTGTCGGCACAATATGGGGATGTGGGGAGGGATAAACCGGCTCTCCTTGCTAGAAGGAGCTTGCTAGAGTAATTTAAACGAATAGACTGGCATCATTGCCCATCATGACCATATAACAAGTCGCGACATGCACATCCTACCTCTTTGTGTTACAGTACAGAATAGATGGATGAATAGTAGTAGATATATTATATCGTTATATACTCGTATTAGTAGCGATATGTATGTCCGTAGTTGGGATCTATGTACTTTTGTTAGTTCGATATAACATTTATTTAACTGATTATATATATGTTACATATTTTCCTCTTCATTTTTTTGGTTCTATGGTTTTGCACTTACTTTACTCGTTTCTGCATCATCCTAAGGTAGACTAATAGAAAATGCTTCAGCCATCAAGTGCGTCTTTGTACGAGTAGTGCATAAAGAATTAAATAAATAATTAAATAGTATTTGTTGTATAAACTCATTGTTGGTTTAAATATGGAAGCGCCTGCCTTTGCTTACCCCGCAAGGGAACTGGCGTGATGATATAAATAGAATATGGAAGAAGTATTTTACAAATGTAATGTCAAAAGTCAATTGTTTGCTGTTTCTGTCAGTTTGCTGTAAGAGATCGATTGTGATCGAGAAAATGGACCCTGCGATCCTTCCGACTTTCTTTTACCCATTCCACTTCTGAGGGTTTAAAACTGGTGTTGACTCGCATCCTGGAAACTTTCGTAATGTCCATTGTAACCGAGAAATACAAATTACTTCACATATCTAGTCTTTTTTTAGAATATATAATAATATGTTGTGAATCTGAAGGACAAGTCAAGAGTCTCCGTTGTAGGTAAGCGTGTTCGACGAACTATGAGAGTGGAGGAAGCCAGAGAGATCTGTAAGGCACCATGTTGAAACTCTGTACTTTGCCACCTCGCAAGGGATCTGGTGTGATGATATAGATTGACAGATATTGTAAAAGTATAAAATCAGTTATATGGATTTCACTTGACGTTGATAATTTACCACCCTCATGTGTTTATCAAAGTCAAAGTCAAAGTCAAAGTCAAAAATCATTTATTTGTATAGGCCCATACATAAGCACTTACAAACGTCAAATATATTACATTTTTTACATCTACCACCGGATTTGAATGCGGCCTCCACTGAGAAGATCCGGCGAGAAACTCAGCGGGCTAGTCTTTTAATTTAATTTGTTTGGCCTTTCCGATAACCATTTTTTGTTTTTTTAAAATTGTATTATACATCATTTATAAATGTTGCTGATTGAGGAGCTGCTCAAACCCAATCTGTTTTATCGTCAAGATAATCCGAAATTTTATAATACCCTTTCTTACAGAGTCTAGTTTGAATTGCCTTTTTTAACTTATTGATAGGCATGTTTCGGATATCTATGGGTAATTTGTTGTAGAAACGTATACATTGCCCCATGAAAGAATTACTAATTCTGTGGAGACGAGTGGAATGTACAATAAGATCATCGTTGTTCCGTGTATTTACATGATGAATGTCGCTATATTTTTAACAGACTTCAAAAAGGAGGAGGTTCTATGTTCGGTTGTATGTATGCTCTTTTTTTTTTTTTTTTTTTTTTTTGTATGTATGTTCAGCGATATTTCCGTCAATTGTGGACCGATTTTGATATTTTTTTTGCATTGGGTTCAGTATATCTCCAAGGTGGTCCCATATTAATTTTATTGACATTGGACTTTGGACTTAGAAGATACACCAGGGAACTCCTTAACGACAAACAATAGGCATGTGTAAATTGCGATATTATGGGTATTACGTCAATCCTATAGGTACCCTACTATAGAATTCACTGGTCACTTAAAATTGTAAAATAAAAATCTTTTATAAAAAAAGGTAAACCGACTTCAAAAAGCAACAAAATAAATATTTGAAGTCGGTGCCAAGTAACCGACTGCACCAACCAGCACCGACTTCAAATATTTATTTTGTTGCTTTTTGAAGTCGGTTTACCTTTTTTTATAAAAGATTTTTCAAAATTACTGATATTTTTTTTAACATATAGAAGATTTTCATATATAAACTGTGATGCAACAGTTAGAATATTTATCTCTCCAAACTTTTCCTTAAGAGAAGCTTTCGGGGCCAAATTGCAAATTGCTCGAACAACCCTTTTCTGGAGAACAAAGATGGTATTAAGTTCTGCAGAGCATCCCCAAAGTAGTATGCCATATGACAGCTGTTCCAATATCAGTTAGTAATCTAATTTTCTTTACCGCATATGCCGCTGAGCTTAATTTACTAGATAATTGATCAATATGGGGACCCCATTGTAATCTGGCATCAATAGTGATACCTAAATCCACGCCATTTATTTGTACATTAGTTGCAATCTGTCTTACATTTGGCGTTGTGAATTTAATACATTTTGTTTTCTTCTCATTAAGGAGAAGATTATTCGTGTTGAACCAATGAACAACCATTGACAGTGCACTGTTCACATCGTCATAATTAAGCAGCTGTCTTTTAATTTTGAATAATAGAGATGTATCATCCCGAACAGCACAATGCCCTGATTATCCCCTACATAGTAGGGTAAATCATTTATATATATGAGGAATAGAAATGGACCGAGAATCGAACCCTGGGGCACGACCATTGTCACGTTCGAACCGCGAGATCGCTTCCCATTAACATCAACCTTTTGAATTCTATCACAGAGATAAGATGTCAAGAGGTCGAGAGCCCTGTTCCTTATTCCGTAATGGTGTAATTTCCTGAGGAGAGTTTCATGATGCACACAGTCAAACGCCTTAGACAAGTAGCAGAATACACCTAAAGCATCCTGCGAGTTCTCCCAGGCCATAAAAATATTTCTCATTAATTCAACACCTGCATCAGTAGTTGAGCGATTCTTAGTGAATCCAAACTGGTTTCTGTGAAGTAGTTTATGACTACTAAAGTGGCTTATCGATAGATGACGTATTTGACGGACAATTTAGCGCAGTGATAAAGAGCTTAAGCCGCTCCGCCCACTGTATTTAATAATCGCGGGTTCGATTCCCTCACAGGACTTTGTGTGACCCAACATTATTTGTTTCAGTCTGGGTATTTGTGTATGTAAATTTTCATGTTTGTGAATGCACCCACGATACAGGAATAAATCCTAATGTGGGGCTACGTTATTATATTTAAATAAATATGGCGTGGTGAAAAGTTAGATATTTTGTACAAGGATATTTTGTAGTGTAATGTGAGTCCATTCACGGGACGATAATTCACGATTGCGTTTATAAAAATCGTAATAAAAGACTAGAAGTTAAATACCGCACCGTTTGAAAAAAATAACGGATACAAACTCAAATTCACTCACTTCATTGCTCCGGATACAGACTTTTGGCAGAAACGCTGTGGCAGGATTTGTCAAAGGAATGATTTTCCAGTCAGAAGGGTGTTGTGTCTGGCGGGGCCTGCCACTCTCCCCAAGAGTTGTGGTCGCGGGCTTGTATATATGTTACATATCGTGCGCAGTCTAATATCGCGTTCTAGACATTAATGGCGAATCGTCAGCACCATCTATTGGTAGGTAGTCGCAACTATGTGACGATGTTAGGGGTCGCTACAGACTCACATTTTCGTTATAAAAATATTTTTCGATGGATTGTATTACATTAAGAGTAACATTAACAAGTTATGGAAATCATTCATACCAACACATCATTGATCAACATGCATTTTGTGACAATTTTCTCACATGTGTGGCGACAAGTACACACGGCTTTACAACTGCTAGTGTCTCATTATTACGATCTTTATGATTGCGTTGTACAGTCAGCAACGTAAGCCAGTTAACATTCTAAGTTTTTCAAATCGGCAATACTCTTTATTTTACAAATGTTGGTGTTGGTTGGTCTTAGAACTAACTTATTATCAATATTTTTCCGTGGCAGAAATAATTAAAAAAAATACACGATTGCTGAAATGGCACCAATTATTACCAAAAAACGGAATACTTTAATCATAAAACATAACCAATAAAACCAAAAACTCAATAATACAATTAGATTACTTTAAAACAAAAGCAAAATAATTCAGAGTAGGCAAATTGACAGAGGTTCATCAAGCGTACAGAGGTTCCTCTTAGCGAGTTGACTCTACAGCAAAGACTGTCCTACTGAGCGGGCAAACGCTAATATAGGAATGTCCCCGCCACTTTTCATACCCACTTCTTATGACGTAGTTCTGCTATCAATATATTCAAATATATTTACATCAATAAGAATTCAAAACAAAAGTGTGGAAGCGATCTAAAAAACTGAGAATGTTAAGCGAGTTATGTTGCTACATATTATAACCCTGAATATTGAGAAGACAGACGCAAGGAAGAGGAAGAGAGTCAATTTACTTGAACTGGTCCTTTCTTCGACGTAACACGGCTGATTGCTGTGACACGCCCGTGTTTGTGGGACAAACACGCCCTACCGTTGTTCTGTTACTCGGAAGTTTGCCTTTTGTAGCCGATATTCTGGGCCTTTGTGGATGATTTAGGCGTTTCGAAAATGGTTGGGACGGACACAGAGTATTCCCACTAAGCAACAGCGGAAGTTTTGTACAAATGTTTTTTCTTTTAAATAAGGTTCTCGAGTGTCGAACTCGTTCCGAAAGACGTGAAGTGGTCACAGATAAAATCTACCTTCCCCTCCCGAGGCGAGCTCTTCGGAGCGTGGCACAAAGGGGCATCGGTGCGTTGCACTCGGAGATCCCGGAATCCCTTTGATACGTTCCAGCACTAGCACATCGATAGAAGTCCAACATGCCCCGCCAGCTTCCCCCAAGGCTGGCGGAAGTCCGTGAGGATTTCTCCACGTAAAAAATAGGTAAAAGGCCAGAAGAGCATAACAAAAGATGGTTTCGGGGGCGATCATTGGAGGAGGAGTTTAGGAAGAGGGTATCTTTCAGCTGATAATAATGATCGTGTTTTTTTTTCTCAGAACTGCCTCGTTGGTCTAGTGGCAAAGCGTATCGCTTTGTAAACACGAGGTACTGGGTTGAAATCCTAGGTCGGACAAATGTAGTTTTTCTAAAGAAAAATTCTCAGTATGAGTCCGGAGTGTAGTATTGTGCCCATGGCAATAGGCTCGCCCCCTGTTACATGGGCCCTAACCTTGGCGAAAAGTGGGTTTACTCAGTACACCTCTGCCACCCTCGCTTGGGGAATATATGCGTGTTTATTTTGTCAAGTCAAGAGTCTCCGTAACCGGCGAGTGTGTATGAGACGAACTATGAGAGTGGAGGAAGCCAGAGAGGTATGTAAGGAAAGAACCTGTTGGAACTCTGTACTCTCTGCCTACCCCGCGAGGGAGCTGGCGTGATGATATAGACAGATAGATAGATATTTTGTTCATTTATTTTATTTTAGCTCCCTTGTCTGTCTAGGGTTTTGATTCTAATTTGGATTAAGTGTCTACACCCAAATTCCGCTAACGATATTAGGTTCCAATGTTATATGGCTGAATGCCAGACTATTACTGGTAATTTTCCTATATAAAAATTACACGTTTCCCTACATGAAAAGTGAACCCAGGACCTTGTGATCACTATGGCGACCATTGAGTCAGGCGATAATATTTACTATCACTTCTGATTACTAAACACAAACAATTTCACATTATAGTAACGCTGTACAAAAATCGTGGTGTTACGTTCATCTTTATTTAGAAAATGTTTAGTGTGAAAAATATGGCATGTTAACTCTGTAACATTTTCCTAAGCGCAATTTGTTATGTTAAATCCTTGGTACACAAAGACCATAAAAAGAGCATCAAACTAACCTAGCTAACGTGATAATTGTATTATTTATCTGCGTACGAGTTTCAATCTGCACCTCGACCACACACATGTGAATCTATATTACAAATTTAATTACTGCTGGTCTGCATACTGGGTTTATTAGGTTAGCTGTTTAATTTAATGGTTGTGAGGGGGAAGATGATATCGGGAATTAAATTTTAAGGGATATAAGAAAACTTCACTAGTCATGGTCCGCATGGTTGAGTATAGGTCTTTCTCACCTCAATTTGTGTAAAAAGGCCTTTGCCCAAAAGTGACACAAGAAGAAAGTATTGTTAGTTAGTCAAGCGTTAAAAAGTTAAGTTATCACAATGAATTTACGGTAACAGTCCAAGATTACAAAACCAAAACATTTACCAACGGCTCATTTAACCTTGAATAGTTCATCGCTAGCGGTGTAGTTTTGTGTTTTGTAAATAAGCAAAATGTATAAACAATAATAAACCCTATTTGTAAGTAAGAAGATATTTGTTTCCGATTAATTTTAATTTAAGTTTATCTAGCTCGTTCTGCATTTATTTTCGCAATTTTAGCGCTACCTTCCTGAAAAACGAAATAGACAGAAATATATATGTCTGTGTTTAAAATATCAATCTTTTCTGGACTGAAACACCAATGACCCCTTCTAAGAAACTTTAACATCTTTCCTTCTTTTATATCTTCTAATTTATAGAAATAATCCCAAACCCAGCTCACTTTCCTATCAATAAACCAATGCTATTCAATTCAGTCTTCCTAAAGCCCAAGTTGGCCATAAGTCACCCTCAAGCCGAAAGAGATCAAACAAACCCTCAACCCTTCCTAACCTCCCGGTAATATAAACGGAATCAAATCTCGTATTTTTATTCTATCCCTTATAATTCTTTTCACAACAGCAACACAAAATTTTGCCGTCTAAATCCCTTAAAAGGGTTTTCGTACATAATTTATGTTTCTTGCCGACTTGGGAATAAGGAAAATATACTTTATGACTTATTTATAAGCGTATATCAATAGTCTATTGATATACGCCCCCTATTACATGGGACCTAACATCGTCGGCGGAACGTGGGTGTACTCAATACACCTCTGTCACCCCCGCTTGGGGAATATAGGCGTGACGATGTGTGTGTTATGCGCGTAAATGTTGCAGAAAGCTGCTTAGTTGATGACACTTATCTGTAGGAACAAGGAACTGTGCTATTGCTTTAAAACAAATTTACGTTATTGGAAATAGGAAGTTCTATGCAAAAATACTATTTTTATACCTTCATAATTAACATATTGTAGCCTGCTTATAAATATGAGGGACCGGATATGATACTAAATATGACATCTATAATCCCATAAGGTTCTTTTGGCCCATCGATGACATTGACAGGAGGGCGTTGGTGTGAAATTAAGGTTAACATTTAGTAAAAATGTTTACCTCGAAGAAGATATTTCAACAGGTGAATCCGCACGGAACTAATTAAAACAAGAACTTGGGTAAACTTCATAGCAAATGGCAACTCTGCCATCGTAGTGCAGTAATATTTCACTCGATGACAGCGTTAGTTTCGATTTTGGCCGAGCTCCATAATATCCTTTCGGACTGTATGTTGATTTGCTAGGATGTAAAATTTTAAGTCACATTGGGATTTCATAAATTTCTCAGCCACGAAGTACTGAACGCGATGGAAAAAGAAATGTACGTATGTAGCCTCATTACCCAAAAATAATATGGGAATTTAATTAACTAGAAATAGATTGATATGGTAAATTAGGATTTAAAGACGTTTACAAAGAAGATTTTTTTTTCCAGAAGAAATGCACGTAACTAAAGGAATCCAGTTTAGTAGTAGACCTTAAAAAGTCTTCAATTTGAGAAGATGCTAATCTCCAAAGAGTAAAAATTTAAAAAAAGATTGTTGAACAAAATATAATCTTATTCTCTAAAAATGTATTTTCAAACCTCGCAAAGATCTCTATTTGATCTTCAGTTATCTTTTATATTACTTTCTTTGGCTGTATAATATAATGGAGTTGTGAACCAATAGTAGTTTGCACGATCAAACGTGTCTTACTAGAGCAAACGTTTATTTTACTACCAGCTTGCGTATCCAAGGCATAAATTAAATGTAAATTTGAAACGCTGAAAGCCTGTGAGCTCGCAATCGAATGGTTTGCAATAGGATTCTTGGTACTGTGCGTTAGAAGTGACTTTACATATTGACTTATATGCTTGCTGGTCTTCTGACTAAATTAACAGTGATAACACAATAATTATGGTAGAATTCTTGCATTGAATTATAAGAATTAGAAGTACCTTCACCGAGATATGTCTCCGCACTAGAGCCGATTGGTCTAGAAGTCTATCTATTTTCACTCACCTTGATTTGGTAAAAATGACCACAGTGGACAATTGTTGGATAATTTGTATTGTAAACTTTACTAAAAATAAGGTTCTATGATGTTCTATTTCAAATTCGTACTGAAACAGATAGAAGGACAACCCCAATTCCACTACCACATCAATAAAAGAAGAAACTTTGCTTAAAACAAAACGAGAACTCAGTACTATATTCCATACTCATTCAAAATTGAAGAGAGAAAAAAAACCAACAAATTGGCGTTCCAGATTTCTCTTAAACGAAATGAGAATGAAAAAACGGTGACGAAGTCAGGCCAATATCTTCTGAATCAAATCAAATTCATTCAACAAACACACCTCAATTGATCTTGAGATCTGCGAAAAGCTGCAATCTTTATAAACCGTGATGTTCGAATTTGAACTCCAACATCATAGTAACAAAATTTAATAATCTGTAAGATATTTCAGTGATTAAAATATTCTTTCTTAACTGTTCTCAATAGGTTCTTATAATAATGACGACTGACAAATGAAGCGATGGGAATATTAAAATATTTTCAATGTTTGAATTTATTGCGAAGTTCTTGAAGAAGTTGAAGATGTTTTAGTACAAAATTAGTGTCAATTTACCGTATTGGATAGATATAGAAAAGCATCTAGTAACCGCGACTTTTACGAGCTAGTAGGTAGAAACATTGGTTAGAGATGTGTCAACACTAGCTAGCCCCCATATTGAGGCAGTTTTGCTGATATGAAGACTTTCAAAATAAGATAAGCTTGCAAAAGTGTTTCCGTTATAAACTGGCAAATATCGCTAGTTTTTTTATTTATTATTAATTTACTTTTCAGAATGTGCTTCCAGGTAGTTATTATGTACATTTAGCAATTTAGTGCTAGATTCATTTTCCGGTTCCATTCGGTATGCTAGATTTAAGCGAGTCAAATCAAAAAAGCTCAACTGATTACATTCCCGAGGTGTATCAAGAACTGACTATATTCCACAATCATATTCTTCGTAACGGCTTGAAAAATCACATCTATAAATAATACATTTTATCTTCAACAGACAGCCTTCAAAATCGAACGATTTGAACGACTTGTTACTTCACAAAATTATATCATTACCAACTTAAGTTTGCACGCCAAAACAACTGTATTTTTTTTACCATAAAATTCAAATTTCTTAGGAAGATCGCTGTTGGTGGTGCATATTTCTAATAGATTGGCTGGCTAAGCGCCAATATATGTGCCAATCATTTATTACATTGCTCTTAATAAAACTCGGTTTGATTTCCCAAAAAAATATAGAAATGTCCTAATTTTATTGCTGAGCTTCAAGATATTTTACTGCTTTTCTTATAGTATAGGATTTGCATTCCTTTTAGTATACAATTTGTATTCTGTATTCTATAAAATAAAGATTCCGAATGGATGGTATAGGTATATTACTGTCTTCTTTCTCCAAAATTACGGTGTTTTAGGCTAAAACATACAGTGTCTTACTGTGTTTATAAGCCATATAATACACAGTTATGTCAACATTCTTCTTCTTGGGATACGTCAAACTAGTGAAGGTTGCTGGTAATTCGTTTAGCATATCTCACTTTGTCTTATGCGAAACTAAAACGTCCTGATTCTTCTAATTCCACTACTCTCCGATGCTGACGGCTTTTCTACTTCCACGCAACTGTTCCTATCATTAAAAGAAAATCTATACCAAAGCCATTAACTGTGTATCTTAAATTGTAGCAGAAATTCAACCAAGCTTTATTCAAGAGTGAGTATGATTTCCTCGTCCCAAATTCCGCAGTGTCTTAAGACAAAAGTCTTTGACCAGTGTGTGTTGCCAGTGATGACTTACGGCACTGAGACATTGCCGTTTAAGATGAGCCTCATAAGAAGTCTCAAGATCACCCAAAGGGCGATGGAGAGAGCTACACTCGGAGTTACACTGTGGGATCGAATCAGAAACGAGGAAATCCGCAAGAGGACCAAAGTCACAGACATAGCACTCAGAATTTGCGTAACTTAAGTGGCAGTGGCAGGGGCAGAAATATTCTCGAGTGGCGACCTCGTATTGGAAGACGTGGCACTCCACGTCTGGTCGCCACGGGGGCCTGCCCTGCCTTGTCCAACAGGGGACGTCTTTCGGCAGAAGAAGATTAGGATACGCAGTCCATACAATAGACCATGTATGTAAGCCATGCACCCGTCTATAGATTCTCTACCATGAGCTCTTTGTAGTCTCAAGACTAGCAATGCTACTTAATGTACTTCTATCATTGAATGAGTTTAAAAGAGTAAAATTATATGTGAGCTACTGGAGATTATTGCGGGGTAAATGGCAACATTTGGATCATTCATAATCACCATATTTTTTATAGTAGACCACAGCTTTTGGATTATTTAGTGGCCCAAAGGTCTGTACCACTCATTTTTGGATAACAGTAGCAATTGTACGAAAGTTTGTTCATGATAAATATCTACTATCCATCTCTAACCTGATATGGATCTATTCAATAAAAAGGCCTTGAAATGTTAAAGGCCTCGTTAATACCCGACCGTGATTTTTTATCGTCATTTTGCTCGCAGGTCTTAGCACGAACTGATTGACGTTAACGGAAGGAAATCGAATTGATATGGCGTCATTTTCACATTATGCTCGGAGGGATCGAATCCCAAACGAAGTTATTTGTCAGAGAACCAAGGTTACCGCATTGCTCAGGGAATTAGCAAGCTGAAGTGGCAGTAGTCAGGTCACATATGCCGCAGAACCAATAACCGTTGGGGCAGACTAGTTCTTGAATGGAGACCGTGTGTCGGCAAACGTAGTGTAGGGCGTGTCTGTAGCTAAGGGGGGGGGGGGACGAAATTCGTAAGGTAGCAGGCAGGGATTGGAGGAGAGCTGAAGATCGAGCTCAGTGGCGTGCCATGGGAGAGACCTACGACCTGCAGTGGACTGACATGGTCTGATGATGATAATGATGAAGCCCACTCAGGCCTACACATAACCCATTTGACGTAAGAGTAATCTTGTCGAGAAAGCGTGCTCTTACATTCATTTTATTTAGTAAATGTGTATTGTGAAAACGACGGCTCATTAACTCGACAGTATTACCGTAACTTCAATCTGGTCATGCTATGCCCTTAGTTCAAACGCGGCCCAGTTCGGCACTAAATTTCATTAAACCGTGGAGCGAAAGTGGAAAGCGGGAAAATTCGATGTGATTTCTCTTACGAAGGATAGTGTAACATTGTATTCTGATTTTTAGGCATAGATTTCAAATATTGAATACAAATCCGGTCTAGGGTTGAGTTGTATTAGCTAATGCTAACGGATTTATATTATTATCAGTTACTTAATTTATAAGCACATACATACAAGGTGTAACATAATAAATGCAAGACCTGAAAGTAGTTTGTTCTAAATCGGTAACTGAATTGATTCCAACAATTTTTAATGTTTCTTATTTTTTTTTAAATTCTCAAAAAAATGGTTTTACTCCTTCAGTGCGCTATAAAAAACTAAATTTATTATTGATATGTAGCAATAAGGAGATTTCAAATGCATTCGTAAAACGTATTTCTCAAAACGCATACATACACGTACAAGTTTCATTTTTAATTGGGGTATAAAAGTACTTAAAAGTAGGGTAAAAAACAAATTAGGAAATTTGTTTTTCGTTTTGAATTTATAAAGCAATTCTCTAATTGGGGTTTCTGAGGTCTTACGTTTATTATATTACACCTTGTATATAACAAAGCATATTTAGTTAACAACTACTAACTTGCTTACATACCCACACACGCAGCATTCACACACACACACACACACACACATACGCACACCCACGCGCATACGCACACCCACGCGCACGCACACATACACCCGCACACACAAACACGTACACAAACGCACACACATACACACACGCGCTCACACACAGACATACTCACACATCTTTTGATTTAATTTACAAACCTGTTTTTGAATGTATTTTCTAGCTTATAAAATAATACTTAAAAGGAGGCTCCAACCTTTGTTTTCAAATGTACCTACTGTATACAGTTGAAATAAATTTATTTTTTGTTTTTTATTTATTTATATAACGGGTATTTGTGTCGTAACATACTTTAGTCTGCCCTATAGAATACTGACTAAATTAATAATGAATTTTATACAATATTATTCAAATGGAATATTAGTAAACAGCGAGCGTGTATGAGATAAACTATGAAAGTCGAGGAAGCCAAAGAAGTCTATAAGAAAAGAACCCATTGGAACTCTACTCTCTGCCTGTCAAAACTGGCGCAATGATACAGATTGATAGAAACACGAAAAAATCTTAACCGTTAGTAAGAAACCACGTATAGTACATAGTTTGTAAATACCAAGCAAAGGTGAGAACTGAAGATTCCAAAGCGTCCATTTCACACTTAACTATCATAATTTTACAGCAGTTTTACGCTATACCTGTTAAGGTATACATTTCTTTAAAGCAGGACTGCTTCAAACGAGCCCATAAAATGCATTTCAAACGACCTCTTATATAACGTAAGCCTAAACTAACTGCCAATTAAGGTAGTATTAAGTAGCCACAGGGGTAGCAATTAGCTATACAGAGTGTCGTATTAAAATGGAGTTATGAGCTTTCGGAGATGACGCCTGTGATAAACGAAGTTAAAATGGTTGGCTTAACGCCATATTGATGATTAACTGCTGGCAAAAATGAGGTTATAAAAAATAGAGTAATGGCTGTTCTGTTCTTCGCAAGGCAAGTTACGCTACTGGTTGCGCTTACCACTTAATGGCTGGTCAAACTGAGTCAGAAACCTTGTAGTTGGTCTGGTAACTTCCTACGGCAAATCCCTATGGCAAACACCTGCCTAGGCCTCATAATATGTCCGCGTGGTAGAATTTTTAAGTATAATTAAGGTTAAGAGCTTAACCCGCTCCGCCCACTGTGTCTAATAGTCGCGGGTTCGATTCCCGCACGGGACAAATCTTTGTGTGATCCACAATTATTTGTTCCGGTCTGGGTATTTGTGTATGTGAATTTTCATGTTTGTAAACGTACCCACGACACAGGAATTAATCCTAGTGTAGGGCTACGTTATTTTTAAAAAAAGAAAAGAAGATGAAAAAAAAGATATAGTTGCTAGCCGTATCAATCACCGTAAGATAAATGAGGTATGTATTCTTGGATTAACGCAAATATTTTTAGTTTATCTTTAATTTTAAGGTCCCAATGTTTTGAGAGTTTTATAGATTCAAACCCATTTCAGACCCATGATTCAAACTCAAACTCAATTTTGTGTAAGCCCTGCGGGCGGTCAAATAGTCAATTTATATATATTTTTTTAAATCTAATTTGACTACTAATCTACCACAGGCCCAGAACGTGGCTTCCACTGAGAAGATCCGGTAAAGAAACTCAGCGGGCTTGTTTTTTTATTTGATTCTCTTTCTATTTTTCCTTTCCATTACTTTAATCATATCGTGTGGATACAATGTTTTGATTACAATTAAATAGTTTTAATAGGTCACGATCTAGCTCCAGTGTGATACCATATGACCGAGATATGAGACTAATGATGTTATTTATAAAGAGTATCTAAAGGATTCCAGGTGGCCCATTCGCCACAAGCAGCACCCGTTCACGAGTATGACTACTGGAACAGGCATCCATTACTCATCTTAGGGTTCCATAACCCACCTTAGTCTTATCCATATTAAACTGAGGTGTTTAACTTCCATAATATAGTTATTCCAGGGTACCATTGGAGGAAAATCTGTGAAAAATGTTTAATCTCATGTGTGTCATTTACTGTTTCACTTCCACCACCGTTCGCTCCTATTCTATACAGATTTTCGGGTATTACGAAAATCTGTACGCGTTTACGCGGAAAATTACCCTTTGGAGCTACACCGCTACATTTTCATATTATTTTTCACAATAGGGCGCGGTACTGGTGTACTTTATGTATGTATATTTTTAAATAGTAGCCTTTTGAAATCCATGCCAGCCTGTTGCCCTCTGTCGCGTTTAGAAATAGTTTTGTTAAATAATGTGAATATTTCGAATAGCTAATCGTTAACTTACTTCCTTCCCTCTAATATGGTCAAGGGAGGTGATTGCTGCTCAAGTAGTCGTACTCGTGAACGGGTGCTACTTGTGGAGATTGGTCCACCCAGAATCCTCTAGCTTTTCACGACACGACACGATAACCTTAAAATCCGGCAACTTGTTTTACTACCGGGAGGGCGAACAGCAGTCCCAAAGTGGTGTCGGATTTATCGTCCACAAGTCACTCATAAACAACGTTGTGTCCATTACTAGTGTGTCGAGCAGGGTAGCGTACCTGATACTCAGAATATCCAAAAGATATTCGCTGAAGGTCATACAGGTCTACGCACCGACCTCGGCATACTCAGATGATGACGTCGAAGTTATGTATGAGGACATTAGTAGAGCCATACATACTTCCAAAACACACTTTACAGTGGTTATGGGTGACTTCAATGCGCGGCTGGGCAAACGGGGCGATGATGAGTTGAGAGTGGGGCAATTTGGATATGGGCAGCGCAACCCCAGGGGTCAGAGGCTGGCCGAATTTCTGGAGAAAGAGGGACTCTTTATGATGAACTCTTTCTTCCAGAAGCCGCCTCATAGGAAATGGACCTGGATGAGCCCTGATGGTTCCACAAAAAATGAGATAGACTTCATCATGAGCACCAAGCGACAAATATTTAATGATGTCTCCGTGATTCATAGGGTAAAAACCGGCAGTGATCACCGAATGGTCAGAGGCACATTAAATATTAATGTCAAAATGGAAAGATCGCGTCTGATGAAGTCTACGCTCCGACCTACTCATGCATATATCCAAAACCCCGAGAACTTTCAACTCGAATTGTCAAACCGCTTCGAATTGCTAGACAGCAGCGCATCAGTGGACGAAATCAACAACAGGCTGGTAGAGACTGTTCATACGGTCGGGTCCAAGTATTTTAAGACCCACCGTAAAAATAGGCCTCAAAAACTATCTGACTACACCCGAAACCTCATGGCTGAGCGACGTTCCATGACGCTCCAAACCTCCGATGATGCTAAGTCCTATAGGCAGCTTAATGGACAGATATTGTAGTCCTTGCGACACGACTTACGGTCCTTCAATGCAAGGCGTATTGAGGAGACCATAGAGCAGAACAAGGGCTCTAAAGTGTTCGCAAGAGACGCGTCTATTGGGCAGAGCCAGTTGACGAAGCTGAAGACGGAGGACGGAAACGTAACGTCAAATAGGTCAGAGGTGCTCAGGGAGATAGAGAGGTTCTATGGAAAGTTATATACCTCAGTAGCTAAACCTGTTGTTGACTTGGTAAAAGACCCAAGAGCCAAGCTAACCCGACACTGCACTGAAGATATCCCGGACATCAGCCTGTGCGAAATTAGGATGGCTCTCAAACAACTTAAAAACAACAAAGCGCCGGGTGAAGACGGAATTACTGCAGAACTTCTGAAGGCGGGCGGATCGCCGGTACTTAAAGTCCTTCAGAGGCTATTTAATTCCGTCTTGCTTGAAGGGAAAACGCCGGAAGCATGGAACAGGGGTGTGGTGGTGCTGTTTTTCAAGAAAGGTGATAACACCTTATTGAAGAACTATAGGCCCATCACACTGCTGAGCCATGTTTATAAGTTGTTTACGAGAGTCATTACGAATCGTCTCGAACGAAGGCTTGATGACTTCCAGCCTCCCGAACAAGCCGGTTTCCGGAAAGGTTTTAGTACCATAGACCACATACATACGCTGCGGCAGGTTATACAGAAGACTGAGGAGTATAATCGGCCACTATGCTTGGCGTTTGTGGACTATGAGAAAGCCTTTGATTCGATCGAGACTTGGGCGGTTCTTAGATCTCTCCAGCGATGCCGCATTGACTATAGGTACATCGAAGTGTTGAAGTGCTTGTATAATAACGCCACCATGTCAGTCCGAGTACAGGGGCAGTGCACGAAGGTGATCCCCATAAAAAGAGGAGTAAGACAGGGAGACGTCATTTCTCCGAAACTGTTTACGGCCACCTTAGAGGACGCCTTCAAGCTCTTGGAATGGCAAGGACTTGGCATCAACATCAATGGCGAATACATCACTCACCTTCGATTTGCCGACGACATTGTGGTCATGGCGGAGTCGCTGGAAGATCTAGGACGAATGCTCGGTGACCTCAATAGAGTATCCCAACAAGTGGGTCTTAAAATGAATATGGACAAAACAAAAATAATGTTTAATGTCCATGTCGTACCCACCGCACTCACCGTTGGGAACTCTACTCTTGAAGTTGTCGACGAATACATTTACCTGGGACAGGCAGTCCGGTTAGGTAGGCCCAACTTTGAGAGAGAGGTCAATCGACGAATCCAACTCGGCTGGGCAGCGTTCGGGAAACTGCGCAACATCTTCTCATCCAAAATACCTCAGTGCCTAAAGACTAAAGTTTTTAGTCAATGTGTGTTACCAGTGATGACATATGGATCAGAGACGTGGTCTCTTACAATAGGTCTCATAAAAAAGCTCAAAGTTGCTCAGCGAGCTATGGAAAGAGCTATGCTCGGCGTTTCTCTACGTGATCGAATCAGGAATGAGGAGATTCGTAGAAGAACCAAGGTCACCGACATAGCCCTCAGGATTAGCATGCTGAAGTGGCAATGGGCTGGCCACATAGCGCGAAGATCGGACGGGCGTTGGGGCAGAAAGATTCTAGAGTGGAGACCACGTATTGGCAAGCGCAGCGTAGGACGACCGCCTGCCAGATGGACCGACGATCTTGTGAAAATCGCAGGAAATCGTTGGATGCAGGTGGTATCGGACCGGTTACGCTGGAAAGCGATTGGGGAGGCCTATGTTCAGCAGTGGACAAGTATAGGCTGAAATGATGATGATGATGATTGGTATATACTGACTGCCTCGTTGGTCTAGTGGTAAAGCGCATCGGTTTTTGATCACGAGGTCCTGGGTTCAAATCCTAGGTCTGACAAATGTAGTTTTTCTAACGAAAACTACCCCGTATGAGAGTCCGGAGTCTGGAATTGTGCTCGGAATATGGCAAAAGGCTCGCCCCCTATTACATGAAATCAAACATCGTCGTTGAAACGTGGGTGTACTCCAATATAGGCGTGACGGTGTTTTTTTTTATATTGTATTTAATTATCTTGTGTAGCAAACTTATTATATTTATATTTGTGGGGTTGCCTGTATTCTAAGTCCCAGTTGGTCTGCAAAGACTATAATTCTATTTCTTTTAGTTAATTCTTCTAGCCGCGTGGTTCCCGGCTTAGAATAGGGCCAACCCATCTCATCCCATCGAGTGTCGTACAAGGCGACTAAGGGAAAACTAGGGAATGGGCAGCAGCGTTCTCCTAGATACTTTCACGACCACTGAACTGCGCCAACGCCAAACGCCAACCCGCCTGCCAAGCGTGGCGAGTAAGGCAAATCTCCCAATCAACATGGAAGAAAAGTACAAAACCAGGCCCCTAGTCCCCGGCGGTCCTGTTCGTCCTGGCCACGGTAGCAGCCATGGTAACGACAGGACAAGGGGTGCAAAGAATCTCCGTCAGAGATTCGGCTACCATCAACAACGACGAAAATTGGCCCTGGTGACATACAACGCACGCACGTTGGGGACAGATGAGATGCTAGTTGAGCTGGAAGAAGAGATAGACAAGTTGCACTGGAGTATAGTTGGTTTATCGGAGGTCCGAAGAGAGGGCGAGGACACGATAACCTTAATATCCCGCAACTTGTTTTTCTACCTGGAGGGCGAACAACAGTCCCAAGGTGGTGTCGGATTTATCGTCCACAAGTCACTCATAAACAACGTTGTGTCCATCACTAGTGTGTCGAGCAGGGTAGCGTACCTGATACTCAGAATATCCAAAAGATGTTCGCTGAAGGTCATACAGGTATACGCACCGACCTCGGCATACTCAGATGATGAGGTCGAAGTTATGTATGAGGACATTAGTAGAGCCATACATACTTCCATAGCACACTTTACAGTAGTTATGGGTGACTTTCATGCGCGGCTGGGAAAACGGGGCAATGATGAGTTGAGAGTGGGGCAATTTGGATATGGGCAGCGCAACCCCAGGGGTCAGAGGTTGGCCGAATTTCGGGAGAAGGAGGGACTCTTTATGATGAACTCTTTCTTCCAGAAGCCGTCTCATAGGAAATGGACCTGGATGAGCCCTGATGGTTCCACAAAAAATGAAATAGACTGCATCATGAGCACCAGGTGACAAATATTTAATGATGTCTCCGTGATTCATAGGGTAAAAACCGGCAGTGATCACCGAATGGTCAGAGGCACATTAAATATTAATGGCAAAATGGAAAGATCGCGTCTGATGAAGTCTACGCCCCGACCTTCTTATGCACATATCCAAAACCCCAAGAATTTTCAATTCGAATTGGCAAACTTGGCGCATCAGTGGACGAAATCAACGACAGGCTGAGACTGTCAATACGGTCGGGTCCAAGTATTATAAGCCCCACCGTAAAAATGGACCTCAAAAACTATCCAACTACACCCGAAACCTCATGGCTGAGCGACGTTCCATGACACTCCAAACCTCCGATGATGCTAAGTCCTATAGGCAGCTCAATGGACAGATATTGAAGACCTTGCGACACGATTTACGGTCCTTCAATACAAGGCGTATTGAGGAGACCATAGCACAAAACAAGGGCTCCGAAGTGTTCGCAAGAGACGCGTCTATTAGGCAAAGCCAGTTGACGAAGCTGAAGACGGAGGACGGAAACGTAACGTCGAATAGGTCAGAGGTGCTCAGGGAGATAGATAGGTTCTATGGGCATTTGTATACCTCAGTAGCTGAACCTGTTGTTGACTTGGTAAAAGACCCAAGAGCCAAGCTAACCCGACACTACACTGAAGATATCCCGGACATCAGCCTGTACGAGATTAGGACTGTGGTTCTCAAACAACTCAAAAATAACAAAGCGCCGGCCGAAGACGGAATTACCGCAGAGCTTTTGAAAGCGGGCGGAACGCCGGTACTTAGTCCTTCAGAGGCTGTTTAATTCCGTCTTGCTCGAAGAGAAAACGCCGGAAGCATGAAACAGGGGTGTGGTGGTACTGTTTTTCAAGAAAGGTGATAATACTTTACTAAAGAATTATAGGCCCATCATACTGCTGAGTAATGTTTATAAGTTGTTTTCGAGAGTCATCACGAATCCTCTCGAACGCAGGTTTGATGACTTCCAGCCTCCCGAACAAGCCGGTTTCTGGAAAGGCTTTAGTGCCATAGACCACATAGATACGCTGCCGCATATTATAGAAAAGACCGAGGAGTATAATCGGCCACTATGCTTGGCGTTTGTGGACTATGAGAAAGCCTTCGATTCGATCGAGACTTGGGCGGTTCTTAGATCTTTCCAGCGAATACATCACTCACCTTCGATTTGCCGACGACATTGTGGTCGTGGCGGAGTCGCTGGAAGATCTAGGACAAATGCTCGGTGATCTCAACAGAGTATCTCAACAAGTGGGTCTTAAAATGAACATGGACAAAACGAAAATAATGTGTAACGTCCATATCGTACCCACCGCACTCACCGTTGGGAACTCTACTCTTAAAGTTGTTGACGAATACATTTACCTGGGACAGGTAGTTCGGTTAGGTAGGTCCAACTTTGAGAGAGAGGTCAATCGATGAATCCAGCTCGGCTGGGCAGCGTTCGGGAAACTGCGCAACATCTTCTCATCCAAAATACCTCAGTGCCTTAAGACTAAAGTTTTTAGTCAATGTGTGAGACGAGGTCTCTTACAATAGGTCTCATAAAAAAGCTCAGAATTGCTCAGCGAGCTATGGAGAGAATGGAATGAGGAGATTAGTAGAAGAACCAAGGTCACCGACATAGGCTTTAACATTAGCAAGCTAAAGTGGCAATGGGCGAGCCACATAGCGCGTAGATCGGACGGGCGTTGGGGCAGAAAGATTCTAGAGTGGAGACCACATATTGGCAAGCGCAGCGTGGGACGACCGCCTGCCAGATGGACCGACGATCTTGTGAAAATCGCAGGAAGTCGTTGGATGCAGGTGGCATTGGACCGGTTACGCTGGAAAACAATTGGGGAGGCCTATGTTCAGCAGTGGACAAGTATAGGCTGAGATGATGAATTCTTCTAGGCGTTTACTTTCCCTAGTATTCTTGTTGCTTGTCTCTCCCTGTATTATTGTGGAATTATTATTGCTATCGTTGATTATACTGGTTCTTTTTACTGGAATATTCCCATTTTCAAACATTGGTATACCTTTTGTGGATGTATCTGATTGTTATCAGATGATAATGATTCTGGTGCCGGAACGTCACAATCGGACATAACGGCATTGTCTAAAGTAAGTTGTTTGTTTGCTGTTTAAGCAACTTTACTTTCTTTTAATTCTTTGATATTAGGGAGTAGTTTTTTCTTTCTAAGGTATTAACTTTTTTATAAGTTTCGATAATCTTATTACATTTTTCTAGGTTACTTTTTAAAGTAGAATTTTCGCTACTTAAGATATTAATCTCATTGTGCGCAATTTGTAACTCTTCCATGAGTTTCTTGATATTTTCGGTAAGGTTATGGATAGTTTCATTCATCGTAAGTGATGTGTTAGGCAAACTCATCACTGTGTTATCAAAAAATGAAGAATTTTGAGATATATTCTGGAAAGAGCTCGACCTTTGCAATTTCTTAAAAGTTACGTTTTCTCGATCCATTTTTGTCTTTTAAAATATGAATTCTAACATTAATATATTTATTTCAAATCCAGGTATATTAGATTAACGGATGACCATTTTTTTATGATATGAACCGTAAATATTATGTATAAAGTTAATCATGCGGCCTCTATTGGTTTTTCTGTGTACTCATTGAAAACATCAATACTTTTTTTGATAGTTGTGCTATCCGTCAACAGATATCGCTACTTGAAGTTATTATTTTCTATCTATGTCCTATGAACTGTCATAATTCGAATAAAAAAGAACTGCCAAAAATGGTATTGAATATTAATGAATCATCGAGAATCATTTTTTTAAAGAATGGTTCAAATTTTATAGACATAGAAAGACTACGAACAAAACAAAATATCTTAAATATATAAGAGTACTAAAAAACTGTATAACCCAATCGAAAAAGAATGTTATCAGTAAGGTTAAACAATTTTGGAAAAGTACAAACAGACTGAATCCCAAGGTGAACCTTCCTGGTAGTGTGGCAGATGAACACGATCACACGGCTATATGTTCATTAACCATTTTAAGCTGGTACCATTACTCCCGCCGGCTAACCCGTTAATATCAGAGGCGTCTAATGCTGAGTGCTCAACCTCGGAGATGCATGTGCGGTTTTCTGGCATTCCTATTTACCTTGCGATTGAATGAAAACCATCGTGGTGCCAATCGTGAAAAAAAAAACGGGTGATCTGGCTGATCCTGGAAACTATAGACCCATCTCTTTCGCTAACATTATAGCAAAAGTGTTGGATAGTCTGCTTGACGCACGTGTTTGTTTGCACGACGCACAATTTGGTTTTAAGCCCGGGCTTTCTACTGAGATTGCCATTCTGTGTGTCAAACGAACTATTTAATACTATACGAGAAGAAAAACTCCTGTAAACGCCTGCTTTCTAGACCTGTCCCATGCCTTCGATATGTTTTCATATGACATTCTGTGGGATAAGCTTACCTCTCTGCTCAAATAATGGTATAATAACTAAACCAAACGAACGGAACGTAGACGCGCCCCTGTTAGGATCGCTTTAATTTACTCCGCAATTTTATTAAGTAAATAGTAGTAAAAGTGTAAAATATTGACAAAAAAGTTACAAATCCAAATAGTGTTTGTCTTAGGCAGTGTTATAGTGTTTGTTACTCTAAAATTCATCCAGTAGTGCTCAAGATATCAGCAAAAATATTTCAAAATTTTAACTAACGATTTTGGACCTTGGCCTACGACAACCCGCGCACTGCTTGCCTACTCGGAACACCGGGTGAGTCTCATTGCATTTACGCGTGCACCTGCAGCGCTGTAGTGAGTGTATTAGACGGGTCGCGTATATTTGGTAAAATTATTTACTTAACAATTATTATTTGAATTGCTGCAACATGGAAGATGTTTGTTTGGGATGTATGCTGAACATAACGGATAAAAAAAATATTAGGTGCACAATATGTAAGCAAGCATGCCATCAGCCTTGCGCTGGCTTGCTACCAAAAAAATCTAATTTGAACTGGGTGTGTCCTAACTGTGCCAGCCAAAGGCCTAAGGGTGATAACACGAATACTCCGGTAATAAAGTAATAGCAAGCTAAAATAAAGTAATAGTAATAGCCAGGGTATGCCGTCGTGGATCACGCAACGCTCTATTAATAATACTAATACATCTCCTACATTATGCGTAGTTGATCCTGAACTTATGCATCAATGCCTTACTAAATATTACAGACTGAGATACGCATGGCACTGACCCAAAATGTAACCGACTTAATAAAAACAACCATAAACCCCGAGCTGCGTGATATTAAGACAGACATAGCTGGTTTAAAGATGGAAATTACACGTTTAAGGAATCATTGGAATTTATAAACAATCAATTCGAGAAAATCAGGTCAAAAGTCAATAAAAAATTTGAACTTAATAAAGTTGAATCTTGAAAAGGAAGTCATGGAGTTGAAAGCGACCAATAGCCTACTGTGCGGCCGTTTAGCAGAAATTGAACCTCACGCTCGTGCCTCTAATATAGAACTCCAATGTGAACCTGAACACAAATCAGAGAATACTATGACACTCATGAAACAACTTTCTCGGGTAGTATCTTACGATTTGAAAGATGGTGATATACACGTGTGCACTAGAGTCGCAAAAACTAACTCTGCTTCAACTAGACCTAGATCAATCATAGTTAAGTTCAGTAGTCCGTTACTTCGAGATGGTATGCTTGCCGCAATAATAAAATTTAACAGAACTCACTCATTCGACAAGCTCAATTCTAGTCATCTAGGCATCGCCGGAGATAAGAAGCCCGTATATGTGACTGAACACTTGTCATCCTATAATAGGGAACTCCACAAAGCCGCAAGACATCGGGCTAAAGAACTTTGTTATAAATTTGTGTGGGTAAGAGGTGGCCGTATTTTTGTAAGAAAAACTGAAACTACCCACGCAATAGTGCTTAAGTATTTGACTTCTACAAAACATAAACTCAATATCCCTCAACAGCATGATCATATTTGCTATACCGTTTTAAAATTCACCTATTTAAACTGTTACTACCAAAACTGTAGAGGTTTAAATACTAAAACAAATGATTTTTATATGAATGTGTCTCTCAACCAGTTTGATATTATAATAATTACAGAAACCTGGCTCCAGAATAATATCAGTAACTCTGAATTATTTGATGATCCATATGTAGTGTTTAGATGTGATCGTGACCTTAATTGTCTTAATACAAAAAAGACGGAAGGAGGTGTTATCATTGCTGTGAACAAAAAGCTTAACCCAATGAGATTAAATGAGAATGAAAGCAATTGTTGTTTTCAAGACCTATGGATTGTTGTTAATGTTGTGGATGTTAATAAGATTAAGAAACTTTGCATATGTGCCATTTAAATGCCACCTTCTGTCAGTATTGCGGAATATGAACAGTTTGTGGATGTAGCTAGTATCAACCTGTCTAATTACGAGCACTCTCTTGTGGTAGGTGATTTTAACCTTTCTAGCCTGACATAGGTCACCAGCGAAAATGATACATTTACTACGTTAAAGAATTCCTCATGTACATTCTATCAACATCTGTCCAAATGTATGGCCTTGAACGACCTCAAACAATATAATTCTATTAAAAACCACAAAGATAAAATCCTTGATTTAATACTGTCATCAGAGTCGGAAATATTGGTGACCGAAGCCGACGAAATATTAACCTTAGTAGATAAATATCATCCTCCATTAGAATTTGTGCTCAAACTGAACTCTAACAATTATCTGAAGGCATGTCAAGTACCTAGGCCTAATTTTTATAAGGCGAATTATGATAGCATTATGGTTAAGCTGAATGTTATCGACTGGTCTGGTTTATTTTTTTCCTGCAAAACAGTAAAAGAAATATTAGAACAATTCTATGGTGTCATAAATACCATAATAGCTAGATATGTGCCATTGTCTAAACCAAAAAATGGTAAATATCCTGTTTGGTTCTCTAGGGGGCTATCCAATGCCTGCAGGAAAAGAATAAAATTCGACAAAGTTTTAAAAAATATAAAAACCCAATGGATAAAATATATTTTGACTAACTGAAAAACAGGAGAGAGAAATTGTCGCACCAATGTTACAGAACCTACTGTGAAAATTTAGAAAATAGTATATGCCAAAACCCTAAATTTTTTTGGACATTCATAAAACCCAAAATACACGGCAGTTGTAGTTTACCTACGTATATGTATGTACTTAGAACAAGAGAAAGCAACTGATGAGGTAAATATAAATAACATGTTTGCCAAAAACTTTTCTTCTATTTACAATATAAACCAGAATTCAAACTTCAATATGACAAACACCATGAATCATTCCAGTACCGGCTCGGTCTCACTCGGCTCAATAGTTCTACCTGAATCAGCAATTCTCACAAAATTAAAGAGACTTGACCTCAATAAAGGCCCAGGCCCGGATGGTCTTCCACCTATATTTTTGACTCGTTGTGCCAAACAAATATCTAAACCACTTGCTCATATTTTTAACGAATCGCTTCGCACTGGATTGTTTCCTGCATGCTGGAGAGTGACCAAAATTGTTCCTGTGTATAAAGAAGGGGTTAAAAATAATATTAAAAACTACAGACCTATCTCTATCCATATTACCTAAAATTTTTTATCCTTGATTTATCCGTATTTGTACAGTCTTGTAAAACCTCATCTTACTAGCAAACAACACGGATTTGTAAAAAACAGAGCAACTACTGCAAAGCTTGTAGCCAATACAAATACCATAATATACCATTTGGATCGAGGAATTCAAGTAGATGCCGTATACACGGATTTTAGCAAGGCATTTGACAAGGTTGATCACGATATTCTCTTATTGCGCCTGGCTGATATGGGAGTAGGAGGACCACTTTTGGTTTGGTTCCGTTCATACTTGTTAAACCGCAGGTTTCATGTAGTAGTGAACGGTGTACAATCACATGATTTTATAGAAACCTCGGGTGTACCACAGGGTTCACATTTGGGACCTCTCTTATTCCTAATATTGATCAATTCTGTAGTTGAATGTTTCCATAACACAAAGGCATTTTTATATGCCGATGATCTTAAAATCATAAAACCTGTAGAATCTATCGAAGATTATCACTTGATTCAAGAAGACTTAAGAAGGCTCGCTGACTGGTGTGTACGCAATAGGATGATTTTAAATGGAGACAAATGTAGTCATATAACTTTTACAAGAAACAATAGGGCCATTCACTCACCCTATGTAATAAACAAATCAGTTGTCAAAAAAATAGAATGTATACGTAACTTAGGTATCTTATTTGATGCAAAATGATCTTTCAGTAAACACATAGATCTTATATTGAACAAACCGTCCAAAATGTGTGGGTTTATCGCAAGAAACACAAAACAACTCAAACTATGGAAAACTAAGCTTCTTCTATAAAACTCTTTGGTTCGTAGCATTCTTGAATATTGTTCGCCAGTTTGGTCACCCTTTTATGAAGTACATAGAAACAGAGTTGAAAGAATGCAAAAGAGGTTCCTTAATCTTTTAGCTTATGATTTAAAACTTCTCTCTAAAGTCTTACTATTCTCGCCTCAAACACTCTAACATGCTTTCACTAAACGATAGACGTAAGCTCTTGGATCTTTTATTTCTTCATAAACTTCTCAACAATGAGATTGACTGCCCGGAATTGTTGGGACAGATTAGTATATCAGCTCCTACTAGATTGCCGCGCTTAAACGTTTACAAGCTGTTCAATTTTACGTACATTAGTATACGTATACAACAAATTTAGGTCTAAACTCGCCTTTAATCAGAATTCCCAAATTGTATAATGATCTCTCAAGACAGATAACTGAACTCGATATCTACTGTAATAAACATAATTATTTCAAAAAATATATTACAAACCACTTTTTGTCTAGAGTTAGCTGACCTTTTGATTGTTATTCTTTTGTTATTTTATTTTTACTTATAAAAATTTAATTTTTGTTTATTTATAATTTCATACATACATTTCATTTGAACTCAAAATGTTTTAAAATTTATAGAACAGAATATTTGTTATTGTATAATTATAAGATTTTTAATCTTAAACAGTTACCAATTCACCTGTGTGACTATTCACTCTGCGCAACGTATGTTATTTTTTGTTAGCTGTGGTTGCCTATAACTGGGTGAGCACGTGGTATGATATTTAGTATTAGTTAACTGTCCTTGTGTGTGTATCATCTGTTGGTAACCCAAATAAAATAAATAAACCAGTTATGTAAAATGGGCTACAGCCACATCGAACATATACAGGTTGGAATGCGGTGTAAGACAGGGGATATCACCTCGCCCCGCATTTTTAACCTCTACATCAACGGTCTGATGTTAAACTCAGTAGCTCCTACATCGGATGTCATATTGATGGACTGTGTATCAACAATATCAGTTATGCTGATGATATGGTGCTGCTGAGTTCATCGATCGCCGCTCTGAGAAAACCGCCTCATGTGTGAAGAATATGGATTGGCCCACGGTCTCAGGTACAAGACTAAAAAGAGTGAGTTTCTTGTGTTCAAGGCTGGCAATAAAAAGTACTTGAAAGTGCCACCAGTATTTTTATATAACAACCCCCTAACACAAGTAACTCAGTTTAAGTACCTAGGTCATTGGGTCACTGAAGACCTAAGAGATAACAAGGATATAGAAAGGGCACGCAGGGCATTGGCTGTCCGATGTAATATGCTGGCCCGCAGATTGGCACGATGCACTACACAAGTGAAAATTACACTCTTTAGAGCATACTGTCAGTCATAGTACACGTGTAGTCTGTGGATTAGCTATACGCAGAGGGCATACAGCGACCTGCGTGTTCAGTACAATGATGCTTTCAGGGTGTTATAAGGGCTGCCACGGTTTTGTAGTGCCTCTGGGATGTTCACAGAGGCTGAACCTGATGGCTTCCATGCCATCATCTAAAAAGCTGTGCATCCCTCCTACATAGATGGCGTGCTAGCTCAAACAACATCCTGAATGCATTGAAAGCATTATGCGATAAGTGAGACTGCCGAATGCTGGAGCACTGAATACAGGTGCACGCGCCTGTTGCTAAGTGTGCAGTACTCTAGTGTGACATCCACTTCCCATTTACTCATGTTCTTCTTACTAACATTAGTTCATTAAGTTATTATTTTACATACTAACATTATGGACTTTCTAGTCTGAAATAAAAGATGTTATTATTATTATTTAGTAAAGTGTTAAAAATGGTTAAAAACAAATATAAAGCATCATGGGACATTATTAAAGATAAGGAATACAATGACTTAAATTATGACAAAATTTAATGTATTTATAAAAATAATGCAGGTACCGGGGAAGACTTAGACTACCTTACCACGACAAATAAACTAAGTCTTATCTGAAGGAAAAGTCAAGAGTCTCCGTAACCGGCGAGCGTGTATGAGAAGAACTATAAGAGTGGAGGAAGCCAGAGAGGTATGTAAGGAAAGAGCCTGTTGGAACTCTGTACTCTCTGCCTACCCCGCAAGGGATCTGGCGTGATAATATAGATAGATATATATAAAAATAATACAAAAATACAGACACCACTAAAATTGTTAATGCATTCAATGACTTTTTATTAATTCAATTAAAACTGGTAAAGAATTTAAACAAAAATGCATTTCAAACACCAATCCGCACTAGGTGAAGTATGACCTAATCTCTCTAACCTCGATCATTGAGAGAAGACCTTTGTCCAGCAGTGGGCAATATAGGCTGATATTATTATTTGCACTCTCGGTTAAACGATTTTTTAACGAAAAATAATATCAGAATAGAACAAAATGGTTTCCAAAAAGAAAAGTCTACTACACTAGCAGCTTTTTCACTAATTAATAAATTTACTGAAAATATTGACAAAAGACTACCAGTAGTTGCAATTTTCTTTGAAATGACAAAACCTTTTGACTGTGTGGAGCATGACATACTTATAGATAAATGTTTGAGGTACGGTATCCGCGGGCCACCATTAGGCTGGATCAAAAGTTACATCAAAAACCCTTAACAATGTGTTGGTGACTCGTCTAGATGCGCAACAGAATCTTACCGCATACAAATCTTAGCTTAAACCTAATAAATTTGGAGTTCCCCAAGGTAACGTTCTTGGACCCTTGCTTTTTATAATGTACATTAATGGCTTACCGAACATAACAACTCACCAATCTATATTATTTGCAGACGATTTTTTCGTAGTTATTCCACACAATGATAAATCAATCTCGCACGAAAAGGTTTTGAATTCTGCTGTAGAATCTATATTAAGTTGGCTCAATAATAATAACCTACGTGCAAATATTTGCAAAACAAAATTTATACAGTTTAATAACAACAAAGCGAAAAAATAAATTTAAACCTTATATATAATGGTCAAAATATTGAAGAAGTGTCAGACCTGAAATTACTGGGTCTAACCATAGACCAACACTGTAATTGGAAACTACACGTAAAAAATACATCCACTTAACTAAACAGATACGTTTTTGCACTCCGCAAACTCCGTGTGTAGTGGGCAAAAAGGTTGCGCTTATTGCATATTATGGCTATGTAGAATACTACTGTGGGGTAATTCAACAGACGCTAAAACTGTATTCCTTGCGCAAAAAAAGTGCACGTGCTTTAAACAATGTAGGGCCACGCGACTCATGTAGATCATTATTTAAATCCATCAATAACCTGATCCTGGTTGGATTATATATATTAGAAGTTTGCATCTTTGTAAAAAAATATCCAATCCACTTCACCTTTGCCTATAATAATTCTATAATAGGAAACAGGGATCCCACTAAATTGCTATTTGCAAAATTTTGAACATCTATCTACCAAAAGAGTTCATATATTATATGTATCGAAGTATTCAATAAAATTAGCCATCTATAACTAAGGTAGTCACGACTCTCTCAGATAATTAATTAAAGAAGCCAATATTATGACGGCCCCATGTCATATACAGACATGGGACCGTCATAATATTGGCTTCTTCTTCTTTATGAAAACATAATGTATACCTACAAGAACAAATATAGATCTTTTTAATCAGCTAGGCGATAGGCATTGCTAAAATACGCGACATAGAAATAAATTAGATCAACCACAATTTTGTCTGTCAAAAATTCACACTTCTTTCATGTTAAATTTTATAATAAAATTCCTTTTGACGTCACTAAACTAATTAACAATAAATTCAAAGCTTGTATTAAATGTACGCTTAGTAAGCAAGCTTATTATACGCTAGATGATTATTTAAAAGACAAAAATACTTGGATGGAGGCTGTTTCAGCTCCACTTGATTGAATATAGACAACTTGTTTAGCTATTATTATTTAATTGTCCCTCTCTTTCTTCTATTAATGTAGTAAATTGTATCTTTTTTTCTCATTTATTTATCTGTAAATGAGGGAATCATATAGCCATTCATATGAATAGTATAAACTAAGACCCACCTGATAGACCAGCCTCCATCGTTCTCCCATATCATACAACAAAATGTAGATGGGAAAAGAAAATGTAAACATACTACACGTATTTTAAAAGATTTTAAAAAACCATGCAGTTTCTTGCCCTTCATCTCCACAGGAATGACATTCCGAAGTGGTGGTAGAGACTTTGTTACTTTTCTGACGATTCATAAATACTGTAATGAAGAAAAAATATTCTGAATCTAATAAAAAAACTGCCTAGACCAAGAGGCGAAGAATGCGCATTGCGGTCACGAGGTCTAACGTTTAAATCCTAGGTCAGCAAATGTAGATATTCTATTAAAAAAACCCGGTATCAGGCTGTAGATATTGTGCCCGATATATGGCAATAGGCTCACCCCCTATTACATGGGGCCTAAAATTGTCGGTAGAAAGTGGGTGTATACATTACACCTCTACCACCCCCGCTTGGGGAATTTGGCGTGACGGTGTGTTTATAAAATAAAAACAAAATTTGCCAAAAAAATAGATATCTACACTATTCCGGGAGGGTGTCATTATCTTCCAATTAACAACCATTGTAATAATTTCAAAAATGTTCAATTAAAAATAGTCGACACTAAGAGAATAGTTCATTACGATTTCAAAAATGGCGGCGATAAAAGCCGCATCCCAATTAAGGGAAAGCCTTGACATTTACGAGGATCCAAAACAATATGGATGTGATTTCTTTATGTAGCCTGTAGGTTAAATTTTACATAAATGGTAAATTCATGAGGTTCATATTCATAAGCTTAGTAGTTTTAGTTTGGAAGCATTTTGTGATTTACATGTCTGATAAGATGTTTTACTTATTTTTGATAACAAACTTCATTACGAGAAGATCCTAAAACTAGATCCTACTGTAAGAAGGAGTATTTGTGTGTGTGTGTGTGTGTGTGTGTGTGTGTGAATGATCTACGATGTTGGCCGAGGGTTACGATGGAGGCAAGAGGGCGAGCAGGTAACAACTCCGAGGATGAGCTTACTTATTCTTGGGTTCCTACAAAAACAAATTGACCTGACCGAAATAAGGTTCTCCCCTTTCAATCAGTTAATAGACTTGTTCATTGCTATATAGGTTTCAATGTATTAGTTATTTTGTCTACGTCTTGGTCTAGCGGTTAGAGTGTAGGCTCCTCTTTGGAGGGGAAGACTCATTCATCGAAAAGTGAATTTAGTAACGATCGCAATTTGTTTTTGTCTTGTATATGTATCTACCTGTTTAGTCCCACTGCTGGGCAAAGGTCTCCCCCATAATCTTCCACATAGATCTTGGCCATCTCTGGCGGATCTTTATAAAAAGCATGTAGATCTTCAGGCCAACGCTTTCTTGACCTGCCCTGAAGTCGATGTCCAACTGCATAAAAAAAATTATAAATTAAAGGATTATGTACTTATAATCTCACACATATAAGTGGTCCCATTGTACATTAAATCGTACACTGTAAGTGGCAATTAAATTGAAATGATATGTTATACCAAAAGGTTACTCCGTCACGCCTATATTTCCTAGGGGGGGGGGGGGGGGGGGTTAGAGGTGTTCTGAGTACATCCACTATTCGCCGACAATGTTAAGTCCCATGTAATAAGGGGCGAGCCTGTTGCCATAATACTCGTTTCGTTAGAATAACTTACCTGTTAAAAGGAAGGCTACCTTTTAAAAAAAGCTTATTAAGTAATATTGCATCAAATCTAATTCAGGAACAAGATTCGGTTAACTTCATACCCAATACCATATCCATCCTCGAGGTTTACTGCTAACATTCTGGCATCAACGTTATTGGTACGTTCAATTTGTTAACACTAAATTGGATGCGGTTTTGATTGCAGCACCCTATAGTAGCGGTATGAGGAAGTATGGGGTATAAAGAACCCCATTTCTACCCAACTGTAAATATGAAATTTGGGCTTTTGGGAGAGAAAAGTGAAGTTTTGATTAGCAGTGATGCCCTTGTTGACTAAAAGTAGGTCTTAAATTTTTTATTTTTCAAATCTTGCCTCCCATTTCTGTGTTTGTAAAAATATCCCTATACTATGTTTTTGCTAGATTTTCACGTTTCCCGTAACATTTTTTTATCTGTATTTTATATAATTTTTATGGATTGGTATTTTCTTCGCCCAAACAGGCAACACTGATTAAATAAGTGAGCGCAATATGAACGCTCCTGTAATTAGCGCCGGGAAGTTACGATTAGAGAAGAAACAGCGCATGTGAAATCTTCACATAACTCAGTCTCCCCTAAGTTCACGAATCGGCAGAGTATAAATAGGGTAGGTTAAGGGAATATAAATGACATGTCTAAAGGCAACAGGATGCTTGCATGCTAGAAAATTTGAATTTAAATAAATTTAAGTAAGCAAATAATGGAATCGTAACTTTGAATCAATGATCCAAATCTTTGGAATGAGGTACATCACGTTTTCAAACTTTGCACTGATTCATAATCCGGAATCCATTGATTCCAGTTTACGAACTAATACTCGGCTAATGTAAGCCTTGTTAATAGTTAGGTGATAGATGCCGACAGTGATATATGTTTAAGTTAAATGTCGCGTTAATATCTTTGAATTATGCTTCCCTGCTAATAATTAATTACTAACTAGGTCCCACAAAACTATAAACAATATAGCAACAGGCCCAGATGGAAACGGCGGAACGAGCTGGAATTATTCCTGAAACACTTTTTTTAAAAATCGGAACGTAAAATCAAATGGAAGCAGTAGAGGGTGGCTCTTTCCCTACGGTGGGGCGACGTCTGAGTAAAATACTTGTTTAAGAAGCGTTCCTAATATAGTCACACCTGGTATTTGTAGTTATAACCAAAGGTAAGCAGCGTTTGGCTCGGTCAATCTAAAGTAGGTGACAATTTGTACATTATTCGTCCGAAAAATACGGTACCATTGATTCCGGTTACCACTTCGTAGTCGTTAAGCCGAGTTGAAAGATTTATTCTTTATGCACATATATATGTACAAAGGCGGACTTAATTCCTGAGGCATTTTCTCCCAGTCTACCTTAGGGTGGTGTGGAAACACAAAAATAACATATAAAGATATGTTATATATATATATATATATATATATATATATATATATATATATATATATATATATATATATATATGTCGGGGCATAAAGATCAGCCGACGCCACTATCATTATTATCAGGCTCACTCATTTGCAAATAACGAAACACCTTATAAAACACTTATAATTATTTTAATAGCACAACAGCAATATCCTAGTCACAGTTTTAATATATTGAAGATAATTATGATAACTCACATGGTGCTCCAAGGAACGGCCTTCCTCGAGCAAAGTCCTCACAATAATGTGTCTTCACAACCGACCCACAATATAAGTTTTCAAAATGGCGTTGTGAATTCAATACACTTTCAATATTGTAATACAATTCTTAATAAACTTAGTCTATAATTAATTATTTGCTTACATTAATTCTTTAGATAATTTCATAAGCTATTTCTAACACTCAAATATTTTGATTCAGCTTAAAACATTTAAACGCCTACAACGCCAGTCGTTTTCGACTCTTTTAATTATTTTAATAATCAATTGTTGTGATTGGTTTAATGTTTATAAAGACACCTAGATACTAACTCATTATTGTTTAAAAACCACAACATGAATTTAGCATTGTCTCATTATTTTTACAATCAATATTTAAACAATAGTGAGTCAACAGTCTGGTGTCCGAAACAATAATAGGTTATAACTCCTTATTTTAACCGGATGCGATTTAAACCCACATTGAAAACATAATAATCACTTAATAATCACAATTAACAAAAACTAAACATAATAAATGATAAATAAGTCATTGGCACATTCAGCTTATTTACTATTTTGACGGTCTTTCGTCGACATATATATATATATATATATATATATATATATATATATATATATATATATATATATATATATATATATATATATATATATATATATATATATATACATAATGACGTGAAACTATCATTGAGAGGATTCTGCCAACATTTCGAGTAGGTACTCGTGTCGTTTTTTTTTTTTAAAAAGAGACGGTTCGTTACCATCCTGAGCTCCTGAGGCAATGCATTTCAACGAAGGACAGATTGACCGAAGAAGAGGAGTAAATAACGATGAGAAGGGCACTGAAGAAGACGATTACTTGAGGAGCGAAGATTTTTCTCGTGATTGGAGCACAAATATTGAAATTGGGAAGTAAGATAAGTAGGCGAGGCTGAAGAATGGAGAATAGAAAATAGTGTTGTCAGTGCCCTCTGAGTTCTACGCTGACGAATAGGCAACCACTTTAAGTGAGAACGATGCACTGACACATGGTCATATTTACGAAGGTTGAAGACGAATCGAATGCAGTTATTGAGAAGGCGGCCTAGTTTGTTGCGGTGATCTGCATTCTAGTCGAAGTAGCACACATCACCATACTCGATGATAGGGAAGATCAAGGACTGTACAAGCATTGCTTTAGTATTGGAAGGGAGCAAATTTTTTAATCGATGTTATTATCGCCATACCCCAGGTGATCTTTTGACCAACCGCCGTAACTTAAGTCTGCCAGCTTAGCGTCGTGTCAATATGCAGACCAAGGTCTTTAACACTAGAGCTTAAAGGAATAGCTGTCCCGTTGAATTCAAGTGAAGGTAAAGTTCCAATATTCACCCTGCATATCAATCTAGAACTCCTCACAAGAATCGCTTGGCATTTGGTAGGATTCACCGTGAGACCGAACCTTTTGGACCAATTCTCAATTGCACCAAGATCCTGATTAACTTTGTTGATAATATCAGGGATTCGATGAGCACTGTCTTGCCAGTATAATTGCAAGTCATCAGCGTACAGATGATACGTATACAGATGATACGTATACGGAAAATAAAAGGGGAGAAAGTATAGTAGTATAGTAGTAGTGAGTATATAAATAAGCCTTGGGGAACGCCAGTATCGAGGCAGCGCCAAGCTGACGACGTTTATAACAGGCTTAAAAAGACCTGCGTCCATTTATTCATATTGTGTCCATATAGTGCATTGGCGGGAAGTAGACAAACAAACAAACAGGCAGGTAAGTAATCGAGTGGAAGAAACATCGTAATAATTAAGAGCTTCCTGATTCAAACTTAAAAGTTTCTCGATTCAAACTCATAAAATTTTCATAATTCAAACTCTAAAAATTTAATGATCCAAACCCTTATATTTTACGTATACCGCTCAGTCTGTATTGTGGAAACCCGTCTCAAGACGAACGCAATTTCTCACCAGCCATATTACATTAAGTCCTTATTTGCAATGCTTAATTGAAGAGGATACCAAGTTTGCTTCGGTTATTTGTTGTGTCGTTGCGACTTGGTTGTGTTAGCATTTACGTAATTTATGTAGATACGTGTCAAGATATATTATCCGCATGGTTTTGGTGTAAAATTAAGAGTAAGTATCGACATAGATACGGCTGATTTTGTCTTCGCGTAATTTAAAGGAGATGTGCCTGGAGCCAAGTGGATTTTCGTCAGTGCTTAAAGCTAATGGAACTCAAAAAAATGTATGGAAATGATATTTTACAAAGAAAAGTCACATTGTGGGGTCATGCTATAACGGAATCAAGAAACTGCAATACCTATGTACCTATGTGGACCTATGTACATACCTACTACATAGTCGCCCATTCTTCACTTCTATTAACCGTTATTCTGGTGTATAATCTAATGAGTATTTAAATACACCGTCTAAAGAGTACTCCACAGCGTGTATTTCCAGGTTTGGTGTCTGGAGTTTTCAAAAGGAAACAACCCCAGAGATGACGAACTTCTGGGGTATGGGCCCCTGATGTCTAGTTAATAGAGCAATCATGAGGGTAACATAAAACAACCCTGAGGGGAATGGTGAAGTGCCGGGGTTTTACGCCGTCGTGAGCACCGCGCAAATGTCGCAGAAGCAATATTGGTTTTTAAAAATGTGCTCATTTGAACAAGTTACAAGATATGACTCCGGTTGCTTTACGTCTAATATCCGTCCTACATTTGATGCCCGTGACGTTACCAAACGGCTCTGCGGAAAACCAGCGCTGTTTGTATTTAACCAGTTTAAAACTGAGTAGGAGATGCTTTGAAACGGGCACATTTAAATTGTACTGAGTTTTTAGATTTACGCGAGTATTACACATGAAATAGGACAATTTTTCGGATTTTATCGCGGTTTATTTTTGATTTTTAATTTTCTGACTCACTCATGGTCACGGAAAGAACTGAGGTGTTTAGACATCCAATGGGCATAGTTGTTCCGGGGTACCCTCAAACTTCTTAATTTTGTTTGTTGGTCCGATCTACGCAGAATGAGCTTACGGTGTCTTGAGGTCCTGCAGTGGTATGCTTGGTTTTGAATTTTAATTATATTAATTACCGGATCCCAAGTCGATGGAAGCACCCAGCCATCTTCTCTATTGAAATTAGGATGGTTTTTAATTTCAACAGCCTCGCGTACCATCTTTGGTAGGAATCGGTGTTTTTTCACGAGGATTTGTGGTTTATCAAATCTGATGTTATGGCTGGTGCGAGTGCGAGTTTTTACTGTTCTTTTTGTTTGTCCTCTATAAGAGAGACCACATTCACAATCAAGCTTGTATACTCCTGCATCTTGTAGAGGAATGTGCTTCGGCGATGGGCTCCCTTGTAGCTCCCATTGTTGCCGAGGTAGTATTCAACACGGAGTTTGGACGCCATAAATTTTTTCATTACAAACCAGACCGGCACGCACTCAATATACTCCGATCTTACAAGACCCAAAGCCCATTTGGACCAAACATTCTATTTCAGCTAGCGCATAAAACGTACACTAACATTCGGGCCTTTTTGAGGGTATGTAATATATTACAGGGATTTTTTTTTGGTTCTAAATGCTTGTAAGCCCGACAAAAAGTTTCGCAGCATTGAAATAAAATAATATTAATGTGATGGAAGAGATAAACTAGTATTGCGGTGGTTGGCTTTAATTATATCGTGAGGTATTTATAGATGAAGCCAGATTACATTGAATAGATTCAATAGATACGCCCTCGGGCTTGTTAGGGAACATACTATCATTATGTTATACGATTTTGTTCTATTAATAGAACACATTGGCCTATTTATCCGCATTGTTAGTCAATTTAATACAAATTGGAATATTTTTTTTTAATATATTTCGGTTTGGTTCTATTCACTAAAACGTTCAGACTAGTCATATTTATTGATTAAATTGGAAAAAAACTGGTTTGTAGTGGGTTTTTCCCCGAGGAGAGAAATGAATATGCAGGTTTTCCTGGCTGATAACTATCGAAATTTGTGACTAGCTCCACGATATGAGACTGAGTCTTAGTCAAAGCAATGGTGTATAAATTTTAATGAATACTAAAATTCTCTTTACAGAAAGGTGATATAGCGTATCTAAGAAGGTGACTAAATTCAGTCATAATAAAGCAGTAGTAGCATTGATGGAGTAACTGGAATGGGTGGTTGCTGTAAGTTTTATCTTGTTTTTTTTACTCTTTAAATAAATGGAAGAAAAAATTATTGCACTGATCTTAGGTGGGGGTAGGGTAATGGGATCAGGCGATGGAGATAATATATAATAAAAACTGTATTTTCTCATTTCATTTGTTGATGATACATAGAGTATCGTTTTGTATCCTCGAGAATTTTGCAGACAGACACTATTTTATTATGATTTAATTTTTTTTTTATCTTTCCCCTATTGGTATACGGTTTATTCTAGAAATACTAATTCACTTGCCCCATAAATGGAGATTTTTGAAATTTTTGTCCACAAATCCCCATTGCCTGTTGACTTTCTTGTCAATGTATTTGAGGACCAAACCCCCATTGATGCACCAAGACAATATTCGAAAACGAACCACGTAAAAACAAACCATGCTCGGAATATGTTTTAGGCCACATCCAGTACTTCAATACGTCATCACACAAAAAATGTCGGCCAAAAGAAATGCCGTGGCAGCCATTTATAACATTCTTGATGGCGGCGCGAGGCAAATCTTTTAATCGCGTGAACCACAGCCCTCCCAGAATATTCGAAAAGTAAAATTAGGAATTTATGCATTTTTTATTCGAATGAAAGGTTAGTTTTCAGAATTAAGAAAAATATTGAATTGTACATAGTGCATTGGTGCCACGGTGTTCGAAGCGATCACCGAGGTTAAGCAGAATTTGGCTCGGTCTGACTGAGATGGGCGACCGTTTATAACATTTCCATATTCATAAGGTTTTGCGCATCGGCTTCACATTTCGAATTTCAACTTCGTTTTTTTTTCGATATAAGCATTGTCACGCCTATATTGCCCTAGAGGTGGTGGCAGAAGTGTACTGTGTACACATACTTTTTGCCAACGATGTTAGGTCCGATGTAATAAGGGCGAGCCTATTGCCATATACCGGGTACAATTCTAGAATCTGGACCGATACTCGGAATTTATCGATTGAAATACTAAAATTTTTCCGACTTATGATCTGAATCTAGGACAAACGAAGCAATCAGTTTTTTCCTATGTAAATTCCAATATCTCTTTGTCCGAGTTAATATGACATGGCACAGACACAGGTATAAATTTTTCTTTTATTCCGGTACACACTCCTCATTTCGGTGTCTTGTGGGAGTCAGCAGTTAAATCAGTTAAGCACCATTTTAAACGTATACTTGGCTTAGCACACCTCATTTATGAAGAAATGTCAACATGCCTAATTCAGATCGAAGCAATTTTAAACTCTCGTCCTCTAACTCCTCTTTCCACTGACCCTTCTGATTTGTACCCGTTGACTCCTGCTCACTTCCTTATTGGGAGATCTCTCACTTCGGCACCACATCCTCAAATCCAGTCTGAGAACGTCTCCAACTAAGACGTTTTCAACGCATCGAATTCTTGAAGAGCCAATTCTGGGAACGCTTCTCTAACGAGTACATCTTCTATCTCCAGCAGTGAATAAAGTGGACAGCATCAGATGGCAAGCTGGACGAGGGGGGCCCTGTTGGTACTCAAGGAGCCACACACATCGCTACTCATGTGGCCTATTGGCTGTATCGTGTGAGTCATCCCCGGCGGAGATGGCATCGCCCGGGTCGACGACATCCGCGTTATGAAAGGCATCGTTCGACGCGCATACAACACTATCTGCCACCAGTATAATCTTGAAGACAAGTCTTCAACGCCGGGAGCATGTTGGTACATCACTATGCGGCGGAGAGGCCGCGGGACGCGGGATGGGGATGGCTGGGAGTGTTGACGGCCACGGCAAAGCACTGCGTCATTGTCCGCCGTTCGAAGCACACATTTAATTCTGTCTCTGTAATTGCCTTGTTACGCGTGTCTAAATTATTATACAGTCCATTACTCAGTCTACGTTTATATCCTACTAACAACCGTAGGATAATTCTACTCATTTCCAGAACCATCCAAGTACTTAATATAACCTTGCCGTGTTTGGGCTCGTTGGATTTGTCTTGACGAGTACTTTAGACTTGAATGGTGTCCAAGGTCTGGTGAAGGAGCCGGAAGGAAGCCATAGGAACTCCTCAACTAAGCAAGATATCTTTGTTGTATTTTTACTATAAAAGCTTGTTTAGAAATTTTTAAATTAAATTTATTTAATTAGTAAATCTACTATATGCAGATGACGTGGTTTTACAACAGCCGGTTTTGCCAAATTATTGTAGGCTACTGTTTAGCCCAGAAAAATGCACGATTCCTGCGGGATCGTTTTTATAACTCGTTTTTTTTTTTGTAAGCCTGGACCTCGTAGATGCATTTACAAACATGAAAATACACATACACAAATACCCAGACCGGAACCTATCGAACCCGCGACTATTAGACACAGTGGGCGGAGCGGCTTAAGCTCTTAACCACTGCGCTAAATCGCTTCTAACAATTTTAAAGAATGGTGTATTAGTATGGAGGTATTTCAGGTCTTGGAATAATACACAGTATCTGGCCTGTCCCTGAAAGACCTACCTAAGTCAAATTACAAAACAAGCCCGTGCGCAGCCGCGGGTAACAGCTATTATACAATATTACTGAGAGTTAAATATAAGTTTAAAAGACTGCCTTGTTGGTCTAGTGGCAAAACGCATCGCTTTGTGATCATGAGGTCCTGAGTTTAAGTCCTAGGTCGGACAAATGTAGTTTTTGTAATGAAAACTTCCAGTCCGGAGTTTGGAATTGTGCTCGGCGGCGAAAAGTGGGTGTACACAGTACACCTCTGCCACCCCCGCTTGGGGGATATAGGCGTGGCGGTGTTTATTTTGTTTATTTTAATTCCATCATTCTTATAAGTTTCTACAACACCTAAATATAGTTGACGCGTAGACCGATGTTAGTCATATATTTAAACTGCAAACTGGACATGAATTTCAAAACTCGGCCTTTAAATTTAAAATCAAACACTTAAATTTGAAACGCAAGGCTTTTCCCTATTACCACCAGCTTTAAAAATGACATCAGAAAAAATCAAGCTTCATGTAGGTACCATTTATTTTTTATTTAATCCTTTAGTTGTAATTTCACAGGTGATATACAAAGGCGAGCTTAACTCAAAATATGAGTTCTCTTCCAGCGAACCTTTAAGTGCTGAGAGATGAGAATGTTAATAAGAGGGTAGTTATACAATTACACATTAAAATATACAATAAAATAGACATAAATATAAATAAAATACATACTATACAAAACTAAATATATATAATTTATAAAATAAACATACATAAAAATACACATAGTATATTATATTACAAATGTGTATCAACAATCAGATAGCAAATGTTCCCTGATTCTTCTCCTGAAGATGTCCAGAGAGGAGCTTGCGCGTATAGCGTGTGGGAGTGAGTTCCAAAGACGCACTCCACGAACAGTAAAAGACCTATCATAGCAACTGGAAGAATGAAGAGGAGCACGAAGAAGGAGAGAAGTAGCAGTACGACAGGCCCTATCCTTGGGGACAAGAAAGTCAAAACGCTCACGTAGATAAATAGGAGCTTTGGGGTTATGAAGGACGGAAAAGAGAAGAGAAAGGATATGTGAGTCCCGGCGTTGCCGAATAGGCAGCCACTTCAATTTTCTTCGGAACTCTGATACATGATCATATTTACGGAGACCGAAAATGAAGCGGATACACAGATTCTACAAACGTTCTAGCTTATTAACTAGCTCTTCAGTGGCATCAAGAAAACAGACATCACCATAGTCTAGAAGTGGTAGGAGAAGAGACTGAGCAAGGCTTATTTTAGTTTGGAAGGGCAAGAACTTTTGAAGGCGTTTGAGAGACTGGAGGGAGCCGTAGACCCTTTTGCTTACCTCTAAAATGTGGGTGCTCCATGTGAGGTTGGAGTCCATAAAAACACCTAGATTTTTAATTGTTCTAGAGTAGGGTATACATACAGAATCAAATAGAACTGGAGAGAGAGCCTGTAGATTCATATCTTGTGCATTCATATAGTATCTGCCACCAATAATGATAGCTTGAGACTTAGCCGGATTGACTAAAAGACCAAACGACTTTACCCACTTGCTGATATTTTCAAGCTCATCATTGATTACGCCGATCGCATGATTAAGCTCCCCAACTTTAAATTGACGATACAGCTGCAAATCGTCTGCGTAAAGATGGTAGTAGGAAGTAATTACTTTAGTAAACGAGTTTATAAAAACTGAAAAGAGAAGAGGAGAAAGGACGCCACCCTGAGGCACACCCGCAGTAAGATCACACCAATCAGAAGAAACCTCTTCAAAGCGGACCGACTGGGAGCGGCCCCGAAGATAAGAGCCAAACCACGCGATTGCCGAAGCGGAGACATTCAGAGAGGATAAGGTGCCTAAGAGAATGTCAAAATCTATCTATCTATCTATCTATAACCTCACGCCAGATCCCTTGCGGGGTAGGCAGAGAGTACAGAGTTCCAACAGGTTCTTTCCTTACATACCTCTCTGGCTTCCTCGACTCTCATAGTTCGTCTCATACACGCTCGCCGGTTACGGAGACTCTTGACTTTTCCATCAGATAAGACTCGGTTTATTTGGTCGTGGTAAGATAGTCTAGGTCTTCCCCGGTACCTGCATCCTTCCACTTTCACATTGTATATCTGTTTTGTCATTCTTTCCTCTGGCATTCTTTCTATATGCCCGAACCAACGGAGCATGCCCTTTCTCATCTTTACACCGATACTATCTTTCATACCTACTCGCTGTCTTACTATGCTGTTGCTAATGCGGTCGGTCAGCTTCACTCCGCACATCTTCCGCAGAGCTCGCATTTCTACCGCATTTATCCTACTTTCATTCTCCTTCTTACATACCCAGCTCTCGCTACCATATAACAGCGTTGGGACAAGAACTCCGTTATGTATGGCCAGCTGCGCCTTATGGCTTAAGTGCCGGCTCCCGAGTAGCTTTCCCATCGCACCATTCACTCTGTTCCCTGCACTCACTCTTCTCTCTATGTCAGCGGTGTATTTCCCATCCTTACTGAAGGCGCATCCAAGATATACAAACTCATTCACTTGCTCCAGCACATCGTTACCAACCACAATCCTTACATTCGTTCTGGTTTCTTCCCTTTCAAAAACCATAATCTTGGTTTTCTTCACATGTCAAAATCAACTGAGTTAAAAGCACTACTAAAGTCCGGTAAGACTAAAACGGTAAGAAGTTTGTTTTCCATAGCCAATCTGATATCGTCAGTTATTTTGACTAAGGCAGTCACTGTACTATGACCTGAAACAAAACCACATTGAAAAGGACTTAGGAGGCTATTAGAGGAGAGATAGAGAGACAGTTGATTCTGAACAGCACTCTCAAGCACCTTGGAAAGCAAGGGAAGTATGGATATAGGACGGAAATCGGATAAACAGGTAGGGTTCGTTGTTTTAGGTAATGGGAGAACATGAGCTCTTTTCCAAGCCTCGGGAAAAACGCTAGTCTCCAATGAGTAATTTATTATGTGCGTGATGACAGGCCCAAGTTCATTTAAGATAGGTAGGAGCATATGAATTTGGATGACATCATCGCCACTCGCCTTCGTGGAAATGGACTTGCTCTGTAACCAGGCTGAAAGAGAAAGAAGCACATACTGGCAAGAGAAGATTGGAAAGATATTTAAGAGTAGAAGATTTTATGTCTTGTTTTAGCGCAATTGGAGGCTTGGAGAAGTGTGCGTTTAATGCATTAAGATCCAGATTAGGTATATTTTGATTAATGGTGCCATTGCTTATACCAAATGACTTGAGAAATTGCCAAACTTGTGCTGTGTTGAAATGTTGAATGGAACTGTGTATGTGGCGCCTCTTTGCATCCCTACACATACGACTGCAGCGGTTTCTCAGTTTTTTGTACTGATTCCAATTTTCCTCCGTAGGAAACTTTTTGTGTGATTCCAATTTTCCTCCGTAGGAAACCCGTTTAGATATCATTTTTTTTGATGGTATCAGATAACCAAGGCGCGGGGCGATGTTTCACCCTCACTTTTTTAACCGGTGCATGCGTATCATATAGATCCAGTACTATTTTATTAAATATTAATACTTTTTCATTTACATCAACGGAGTTGTAAACAAAAGTCAAGTCCATTTTATTCATTCATTCATCTCATCACTTATTTATTTGGTACATAAACCGGTTGCATCATCTATCTATATCATCACGCCAGATTCCTTGCAGGGTAGGCAGAGAGTACAGAATTCCAACAGGTTCTTTCCTCACATACCTCTCTGGCTTCCTCCACTCTCATAGTTCGTCTCATACACGCTCGCCAGTTACAGAGACACTTGACTTGTGCTTCAGCTGATGATCACACTTAATTTAACTTAAATATACGATGGTTATTTACAAATACTTTTTTTTTGTTTTGAATGTGAGGAGCTTATCTTTTGTGCTCGCTCTAGTATATATTCGGAATTATAAATCTCGTGTGCGCATTCGCATTGTGTTAGAAAAGATCGTATTTTCGTTTGAGATTATCTTTTAAAATGCTATGTGAGGAATATTTTGAACTGACGAGTTTGGGAGTCTGTTTAAGAACGTGCTCGTCGCGACCCCTGTCAGTCATTATGGCTGCAATCTTGGACCGAAGACGTACCGCAGTGCGGGCTAGGGCGTCCCCCCGAGGCGACGCGTACCGGCCCGCCCCCGTCGGTACGAATATAGGTGGAAGCGGCGATGGGGGCCGCCAGCCATCACGCCGGGCCCGAACTGGCGAGTCGTGGGGTGCAGAGTGCCGAATAGGCACTTGGAATGTAAGAGGTGGTATGGAAGATAAGATGCTTATGGTGATTGATGTGATGAAAGAGAGACGCCTGGATGCTCTGTGTGTAACAGAGACTAAGCGGAGGGGCAGGGAAACCTGTGATCTTCCTGATGGAACGATGGCTCTGTGGTCTGGGGTACCGCAGAGCAGTCGTGCCAGCATGGGGGTGGGTATCTTGCTGTCCCGTCGCCTGGCCTCTGGAGTGAGAGATTATGGCCTGCGCGATGCGAGACTTCTCTGGGTCCGTTTAAAACTGGGTGTCACTAGAGTATTTTTGGTCGCAGCATATGCTCCCGTAAGCTCGTCGACACCCCAGGACCTTGAGAAGTTTTGGGATAATGTCAAGGAAGTTCTGGATTTGGCTGAGGCTAACGAAAAGGTGATTTTGTGTGGCGATCTGAACGGATGGGTTGGAACCAGGCGGCAAACTTGCGACGCTGCTCTGGGTCCTTATGGTGATAAGAGAGTGAACGATGCAGGTAACCTCATTGTAGATGTTTGTTTGGAAAGGGGTCTCCTTGTGTCTATCACGATATTCCAGCACAAGGACATACAATGTATACGTGGAGAAGGAATTAACAAAAAAGCATGATAGATCTGATCCTGGTTGATAACCGTCCCCGAAGCAAACTACAAGTTACGCGTGCATATAGAGGCCCCACTCTGGAATCAGACCACTATCTCGTAGTTGCGCGGTTTATTGGTCTGTTCAGGAAGTGGAGGCACTGGCGAGAGCGTATCCCCTTCGGAGACCTTGAAAGATTAAAGGTTGAAAAGTTGCAAGATGAGAGCGTGAGGAGAATGTATGAAGACAGAGTCCGGGACAAACTTTTGACAGCAGGCTCTTCGGATTCAAATGTAGATGAATGCTGGAATAGCCTGAAAGAATCTAAAATTGGTGGAATCCACGAAAAAAGTATGTGGTTGCTCAAAGAAGCATATTACAGCAAAATGTGATGCATGGTAGGATGCGGAGTTGCAAAGCTCCGTAGAAAGTAAGAAGAAAGCGTGGCAGGACTATGTATCTTCTTTGAACCTGAATGCCAGTATGACAGAGATGAGGAAAGAATTATACCGGCAATGCAAGAATGCCACTAAAACTTTAGTGAAAGAAAAGCGTGAAAGAGCCCGTATGATTGAGGAGGAGAGGCTGGCGAAGAACTTCGAGAACAACACCAAACTCTTTTGGAGCAAGGTTAGAAAGGCTCGAGGTGATTCGTCAGGCTCCAGAATGGAAAGGATAAAATCTAAAGATGGTGACATTCTTGCAGACACACAAGCTGTGCTAAACCGGTGGAGTGAATATTTTGGAGAAAAGTATGGAGATGACCCGGATGCTGTTGCCGCAGACGTGCCCAAAGGCGAGATTGCGGCACCAGAATCAACGGAGGATATCACTATGGAAGAAGTTGAATGGGCGATAGGAAGTATGAAAAACGGTAAAGCTGCGGGAGTAGACATGATATCTGCCGAGATGATCAAATATGGTGGAACTTGCGTCCGGGACGCTTTCCGGGCCCTTGCAAACCTTTGCTGGAGGACCGGTAGAGTCCCTACAGATTTGCGCCGCGCAGTCATAGTACCCTTGTATAAAGGCAAGGGTTCACAATATGACTGCGCCAATTACAGAGCCATCAGTTTGATCAGCTTGGCAGCCAAGGTGTACGGTAAAATTATTGATCGGAGAATGCGCGTGAAGTCCGATGGAATGTTGTGCGAGGCACAAGGAGGTTTCAGGTCTGGAAGAGGATGTTCTGATCAAGTCTTCTCACTCCGCAACATCGTAGAGAAGCATCTGGCAGTGGGCCGGAAGGTTTTCTGCGGTTTTGTAGATCTGGAGAAGGCATTTGACAGAGTTGTGCGAAAGAGACTTTGGGACATTTTGCCAGAGTATGGTATAGATGACACTCTGTTGCGAGCCGTCCAGTCCACTTATGTGGACTGCAAGGCATGCGTACGGGTGGGTGGTAACAGGTCACCCTGGTTTGACGTTAAAATCGGCGTCAAGTAGGGTTGTGTGTTGTCCGCTAGACTGTTTATAATATAACTGGACAAAAGTCTTCAAAGACTGAAAGCGATGAATGAAGGTGTACAAATGGGTGACTTAGTGGTAAACCATCTACTTTATGCAGATGACGCGGTTTTAATAGCGCCAACAGCCACTGATCTGCAAACACTAGTCACAGTTATGAAAGACGACTGCATGATCAATGGCTTACACTTGAATGTGAAGAAAACCAAGATTATGGTTTTTGAAAGGGAAGAAACCAGAACGAATGTAAGGATTGTGGTTGGTAACGATGTGCTGGAGCAAGTGAATGAGTTTGTATATCTTGGATGCGCCTTCAGTAAGGATGGGAAATACACCGCTGACATAGAGAGAAGAGTGAGTGCAGGGAACAGAGTGAATGGTGCGATGGGAAAGCTACTCGGGAGCCGGCACTTAAGCCATAAGGCGCAGCTGGCCATACATAACGGAGTTCTTGTCCCAACGCTGTTATATGGTAGCGAGAGCTGGGTATGTAAGAAGGAGAATGAAAGTAGGATAAATGCGGTAGAAATGCGAGCTCTGCGGAAGATGTGCGGAGTGAAGCTGACCGACCGCATTAGCAACAGCATAGTAAGACAGCGAGTAGGTATGAAAGATAGTATCGGTGTAAAGATGAGAAAGGGCATGCTCCGTTGGTTCGGGCATATAGAAAGAATGCCAGAGGAAAGAATGACAAAACAGATATACAATGTGAAAGTGGAAGGATGCAGGTACCGGGGAAGACCTAGACTATCTTACCACGACCAAATAAACCGAGTCTTATCTGATGGAAAAGTCAAGAGTCTCCGTAACCGGCGAGCGTGTATGAGACGAACTATGAGAGTCGAGGAAGCCAGAGAGGTATGTAAGGAAAGAACCTGTTGGAACTCTGTACTCTCTGCCTACCCCGCAAGGGATCTGGCGTGAGGTTATAGATAGATAGATAGACAAGTTTTAAGTATTGTGTTATGACTGTCATGAGTACATAATGATTAAGAATTTAATAGATAAAAAATACTTTTTTGTTCCACCAGTGACACAAAAAGGAGATAAAAGAAGCAAGATTACAAATTGAAAGTCAGTGTAACAAAGGGCGGCCTTATCACCAATAGTGATTTCTTACAGGCAACCTTTGGATGCAAAGGATCTAAAAAAATGCAAGAGTTAGGGGTGTACTTAAAGATTTTACTTAAAAATTTTGTTCATAGTGTATAGGTCCTAGAGCAAAACAGTCAGAATGCAGAAACCGAGGAATATCAAACAACGTCTTTTTCTTAAAGAAGTAATCTTCGTTTTGTATAAGAAGAAGTATTTGCATGTGACACACAAATTAAGTATTAAAACGAAAACTAGAAAACTGAGAGACCTCTTGATAACTCAGCTAAAGTTTCGCCAAAAGAAATGATTTATTACATCCCCAAAATTTATGCGAAGAAAAAAATACTTTGGACGCTAAATTTACCTGACGCTTGTAAAATATGATCTTTCTTTTTCATTTAGAGCGTAATATCAGAGTTATTTAAACTAATTGGCGAAATGAAATAAAAAATGTTTCCGATAGTTGATAAATGTACTCACATGCGCTCCTATGGGCCCTCGTAACGGTATGACAGTGTTCGTAGAGATCTTCAAGGTTAAGCAGCGTTTGGTTCGGTCAGCCTGAGGGTGACCGTTCTATTTTTGTTTTCTAACTTTTTCTTCGGAAAGCAGGTTAAGCGGTTGGTCCCAGTTGCCATTTCATGTGATGGTCGTTAAATTAATTCCGAAGCCTTAATAAGTCCAAGAGGGTCACCTTAAATTCTGATTAATACAACGTCAGGATATTACCATATCTACCGCGCTTTGATTTTAAAACTTTTTATTTAAATAATGTTCGTATTCTATCTCTATCTATCTATAACCTCACGCCAGATCCCTTGCGGGGTAGGCAGAGAGTACAGAGTTCCAACAGGTTCTTTCCTTAAATACCTCTCTGGCTTCCTCGACTCTCATAGTTCGTCTCATACACGCTCGCCGGTTACGGAGACTCTTGACTTTTCATTTGACTCTTGTTTTGTCATTCTTTCCTCTGGCATTCTTTCTATATGCCCGAACCAACGGAGCATGCCCTTTCTCATCTTTACACCGATACTATCTTGTAAATGTTCGTATTCCTGTCTGTATTTCTAGTTCAAAACTCGTGGTCCAATTTTTCAAGCACTTGCACTTCGATTGAGCTGGAATTTAGCATACTCGTATGTATGTGAGTCCGATGACAATGCAATAATTGTCCAATATTATGTTAACAGAAAAACGCCTATTTATGCGTGATTCTAAGATTTATCTAGAGAATTTGACATAGTGTCATATGATAAGCTACGGAATAAGTTAAAAGCGGAAACAAGCTGTAAAGATAAGTTTAAGAATTTACTAAAATTTTGGTATGAAAACCAAAATTACGGAGTGATGTGGGCAGGTTGTTTGTCGGCTGTGAATAGGGTGGAGTGTGGAGCAAGATAGGGACGACTTACCTCGCCGAGGCCCTTCAACCTATACATAAACCGGCTAAGTGATGAGCTGAGCAATACCGGGGTTAGATGTCATATTGATGGCACCTGCATTAATAATATTAAGTATGCTGATGATATGGTATTGCTCAATCCATCTCTGTCAGCGTTAAATGACTTTATTGATATATGTGTATCCTATACTGGGCCCCATGAGCTCGGATACAATGGAGCTAAAAGTGAGATGATGGTTTTTAAGTCAGGTAGTAAAAGCTATAGCACAGTACCTATTAAGCTAGCAGGCAGCACAATGACATGGGTAAAATGCTTCAAGTACCTGGGCAACTGGGTATCAGAGGATTTAAAAGGCAATGGAGACATTGACTGTCCCGTGTAATATGTTGGCCCGCAGGTTCACATATTGCACTAAGCTTACTGCCTATCACTGTATACGTGTAGCTTGTGGGTGGACTTTACACAGGGGGGATTCAACGCTATCCGTGTTCAATATAATAATGCGTTCAGGGTGCAAAGAAATAACTTATTGGAACTCTGTACTCTTTGCCTACCCTGCAAGACATCTAGCGTAATTATATAAATATAGTTGCTCTCGTCAGTTTTAAAACGCAAACTTTTTTTAAGTTGTTGCTAATAAAATACCGTCACGCTTGTAATATCAGCCTATACTGCCCACTGCTAGGCAAAGGCCTTCTCTAACAAGGTGAGAGAGAAATACGTCATACTCCACCACGCGGACCCAGTGCGGATTGATGGAGGCAGGTTTGTGGCCACCTACTGTCGGAACTTATTCTTAAACTGAATATATACTGATGCAATATTATTAATTGAGTCAGTATATATTTTTTGTTAAAATATTAGCCCAAAACACTCAAAAATAGCCTGGAACCCAGACTTCACTACGAATACAACACAACAACAAGAACTTTTCCCCAAACTCCGTCCTTAAATCAACACAAAAACGTCAGGTAAATAACATAAATGAGAATACTAAAACTCTTCATAGGAATTCATACAATAAAACAAATTTTATTGTCTGCTCAACGAGCGCACAGCACGATACCGTCTGGTCACCGCAAATAGTTACCATGGAAAACGAAAAACACATTTCAACAATGATCGAAATACATTGCTTGGGTTTTTTTTTTAAAACGTAACCCCACACTTCGATTTATTCCTGTGTTGTGGGTGTGCGTTTACAAACATAAAAATTCACATACACAAATACCCAGACCGGAACAAATAATTGTAGATCATACAAAGATTTGTCCTGTGCGGGACTCGAACCCGCGACTATTAGACGCAGTGGGCAGAGCTGCTTAAGCTCTTAACCACTGCGCTAAATCGTCCGTCAAATGATATGTATTTTACTACTTTGGGTGTATAAAATGCACCTTGCATAAACATTTGATTTTGCAAGTGCACAGGTAGGCAATAAAAAGGTGTTTGTTTGTTTGCGTTCGATAAACTCTGAAACAATCGAACCGATTTTAATAATTCGTTCACCATTAAAAAGCTATAATATCCAGATGTCATATAAAAGTATGTGGCGCTAATGTCGACCGAGTGTGAAGCCGCGGGTTACTGCTAGTCCTACTAATATTATAAATGTGAACGTAGAATGAAATGTAATGTAGAACAGATAAATACTACAAAGTTCTTAGGATTGTTTATAGATAGTAAGTTAACATGGAAAACACATATAGAAGAGACATGCAAGAAATTAAATAAATCGGCATACGCCTTGTTTCAACTTTCAAAGAAAATTAACAGAGACTCTTTATTAATTGCATACCATGGTCTAGTGGGATCAATTTTAAGATACGGTATAATGTATTGGGGCACTCGACCGATCGAGAATCAATATTTAAATCCCAAAAAAGGTGTATAAGATCGATGTGTGGTCTGAATACGCGAGAGAGTTGTGAGCTTTCAAAGATCTTAGAATTCTAACTGTGCCGTCCTTATATATTCTACAAGTTGCGTTGTTTGTAAAAGAAAACATTAAACAATTTGAAACCGTGTCTACTTTGTGCACAGTCCCAATTCGAAATCAGTACAAAAATGATATCTGTACCCGTAAATGTAAAACCGCATTGGTACGGAAAAGTATTCTAGGCATGGCAGCAGTTATTTATAATAAATTACCAAATCGGATTAAGATCATGGATATAAATAATTTTAAAAAGACCTTGACATTGCTATTAATCAATAAATGGTTACTCAGTAGATGATATTAATGACAAATGTATAAAGTGAACTATTAGGTAATTAATATATATTATTGATGATGACATAACACCGATTAACAAGGAATATTTGTGACATTATAATTGTAACTACACTTAATTATCTTAACCACTGACATTTGTACGCCTCACAGGCAAAGTATAGAGATCTTTATAGTATATGTATTACAATATAGGTACAATACATTTTGTTGTTATATATATATATATATATATATATATATATATATATATATATATATATATATATAACAACAAAATGTATTGTTACTTGACAAATAAAATATTGATTGATTGATTGGTTGAAGTATGTATGTTTAGATGTATGGGTATTTGGATGTTTGTTTCTCAATCACGCAAAAACAGCCCAACGCATTTGGATAAGATTTAGCACATAGATAGTTTATTGCCTGGATTAACACATAGGACACTTTTTATCCCGGAAAAATGTTAGTCAACGCGGACCAAGTCGCGGATAGAGACTAGTATAATATAAATTGGAAATCCACACTTTGCCGCAAAACATGCATTTGGCAGTCTTACTGAATATTCTATACTGTTTGGCATTACAATATTTTCCATTAATAATTTTTTTTTTGTTATATTTATTATATACCAGTATAGTTAATGGTAGCCATTGTCTAGCTTCTCTGAATATACGACCAGAAGTCATTCTAGAAAAGATTAAGAACATAAATAAATCTAAGGGGGCAGGTCCCGATGATATTCCTCCATACTTCATTGGTTCATGTGCAGCTGCGTTGGTAACACCACTCTGCTTAATTTATAACCGTTCCCTTTGCACTGGAATTTTTCCTGCTCAATGGAAGGTAGCCAGAGTGGTCCCTGTGTATAAATCAGGCGATGCAAAACTAATAAACAACTATAGGCCGATCTCTATTCTATCTACTTTTGCGAAGATATTTGAAGCGCATATATATCCTAGTATTGAAAGTCACTTTAAACAATTTCTTACCGAGCACCAACATGGCTTTGTCAGAGCTAGATCGACTGGTACTAATCTTGTGCCCTTTGTCGAAGCTTTGTCGGAGGCGGTTGATGATCACAAACAAGTAGATGTGATCTACACCGATTTTAGTAAGGCATTCGACAGAGTATCACACAAAGTACTGATTCAAAAGTTATCATTATATTATGGTTTTACGGGTAAAATGCTCGACTGGGTCAAATCTTATTTGAGTGACCGCATTTTCCATGTTGTGTTGAATGGATTCAAATCAACTTCTTATCGTGTTACTTCAGGCGTACCCCAGGGATCGCACTTGGGTCCTATTCTGTTTGGCATGTTCATTAATGATATTCCTGAATGCGTTAATTTTCTTCACCCTTTATGTTTGCCGATGATCTCAAAATACTTAAAGTTATTGAGTCACCAGATGATACTAAACTGTTACAGAAGGACCTAGATCAACTCCATTTGTGGTGTAAAAATAACGGTATGCAGCTAAACCCGTCTAAATGCCAACACATTAAAATTACACGTAAAATCAAAATAATTCCATCAAATTACAGCGTAGAAGGCTTAAAATTACAAGAAGTGGATTGTATCAGAGATCTAGGCGTTATTATTGACAAGAAATTAACGTTTCTACCACATATAGAAAATATAACTAAACAAGCTTCGCGTATGCTTGGCTTTGTATTAAGAAATAGTAAACCCTTTAAACTACCAAGTACCAAAATACCCTATTTAATAGTCTAGTAAGGAGCGTAGTAGAGTATTGTAGTGTGGTCTGGCGTCCTCACTATGCCGTACATGATTTAAGGATACATGATTTAAGGATCGAGCGCATACAGAAAAGGTTTTTGTGGCATCTATCGTATTCGACGGGAATTGCGAAAACAAAGAGGTCCTATCGTGAAAGACTTGCGCATTTCAAAATCGAGTCTCTTTGTAAACGTAGAGATATTTTGGATCTCTTGTTTTTGTATAAGATCCTAAATCATACGATTGACTGCCCATTGCTTATAAAAAAAATAAACTTTAGAACGCCAGCCAGATATCCTCGTGCTCCAATTACTCTCCTTTACCCTCCTCTTAGGAGAACAGTCTTAGGTACTAATTCTCCTTAGTACTTAGGTAATAATCCCGCGCATGTGTAAGCTGGTCAATCACTGTAGTGACCAAATTGACTTCTTTGATAACACTTTCCTTCGTTTTAAATATAAAATAAAAAGTAGTCTCCTCATGTATACGTGATGTACACAAAGGTTGTTAACCCTAGTTAATGTTTATTTACTACATGGTAAGTTTCCTTTTAATTTTTTGACTTCATTTATCTTTTTAAGTTTATATTTTTTTCCGCATTTTGCTTTTTTTTTGTATAATTTTCCACATTTTCTCTTTTTTTTTATATAACTGCTCATAGCGCATGTGGTGTTTGCTTATAATTGGTTATACATTTAAAATAAAACTCCTAGAATGTCTATATATTAAGTATAAACTGTAATAGCTGTTAGCAAACCTGAACAAATAAATAATAAATATACTTAACGAAACAGTAACTATGTAGTGATAGGACGCCTGTTCGTTTTATTTATTATACTTAGGGGGGAGGTATGTTATATTGTTGATTTGTTTACATGGATTTATGTGAATTAGAATAGGGTACTTTTCTACTTTGTTAATTAATAATGTGGATTAAGTGGGTAGGAAAATAAGATAATGACATATGCACTTTTGTACAATGGCTACCTAGCAAAATACATGATTTACATTGAGTTGGTGTTTTACTAAAGTTCAGGACTTAATAGTGGCTCATATATTTACTATGTTAAGAAGAAGAAGATGTTTTAAGCTGGATATTTCTGAATATTTTTAAACAGATTTGTTATTGCCTCTTGTAGGATAAAGAAAATGTCATGAGAAAATCTTCATATCCGAGAAAACCTAAAACAATCAAAATTCGTTTGAAATGATGTGCCCGAAGGATACATTTGGCTTACACCTGTTACATTGAAGCCAAGCTGCAGCGAATATGGGTGTACTTTGTATATCATTGCCCGAGGTAGCCTAAAGAGAGGGCGTAAATAGTATGTTTTGAAGTATTTACGAACATAACAATTTCGATAAACAGTATTGGATCTTCAGTACCGAAAGTACTTGAATGAAATTTAGGTGTACTATGAACACCTATGCCTACCCCCAGATGTTTGAGGAATCTAATGTGTCATTAAGATACATATCCCGCAAAATAGCCATTATATAAAGAAAATGTAGTCCCACACTAAGATTTATTCCTGTATCGTGGGTGCGTTTACAAACATGAAAATTCACATACACAAATACCCAGACCGAAATAAATATTTGTGGGTAACACAAAGATTTGTCCCGTACAGGAATCGTACACGCGACTATTAGACACAGTGTGCCGATCGGCTTAAGCTATTAACTGCGCTAAATCGTCCAAATTCGTCGTGCATTTATCAGTATTGGATACCGAATCCTGGTATAACGGGGCCGAAATACATCGAATAACTTGGGTGTACTATGTATACCTCTGACTAGTTGTGTGAGGTTTTTTAAAGTATATTTAATATTATTAGCCCTGTTAAGAAACTGTCCCACTGTTGGGCACGAGTCTCCTCTCGAACTGAGAGGGTTTAGGCCACAGTCCACCACGCTGGCCCAGTGCGGGCCTAAGAGTTTCTCGAAGGTGTGTGAAGTTCTTGGCGAACTTCACACACCTTCGAGAAACTCTTAGGCATGCAGGTTTCCTCACGATGTTTTCCTTTACCTTGAAAGCAAATGATAGTTAATTTTTAATATGGACATGTTTTTGAAAAGAGGTGCTTGCCCAGGTTTGAACCCGAGACCTCTGATTTTGCAGTCCAACGGTCTAACCACTAAGCTATCACTGCTCTTCACTTAGCTTTGATAAAAAAATATATACGGCTTGACACTAGGCTATCATCTTATGTATTATTTAAAAATATAACCAGAAAAATAACTGAACCTAATCAGCATTGGATGCTTAAATTAACTCTCCACAAAAAGTTTCGCCGGATTTCATAATACTGCCGTGACTTCCGATCGTTTATTTTATAATACACAAATTTAAATGCGTTGAAAACACGCCATTGTATGGGAAAATATATATTTTTGTGATCTGCAAATTCCATGTTTTAATATACAATTGAATTTCATTTGTGTTTTTAAAAATATTTACGACTTATATGACGGACAAGTCAAGTCTCCGTAACCGGCAAAAGTGTAAAAGATGAACTGTGAAAGTGAAGGGAGAGAGAGAGGTCTGTAAGGAAATAATTCACTATAATATTGAATAAGTTCACTAAAATTATGTATAATACAAAACTAGTGCAAACGAAGTTGCTCAAACTTCGCCGAAAATTATAGTGTGGGAAGGATAACACATCAACTTGAAAGCGTTACACCAACGTCAATCTGTTCTCAGTGAATTCTCTGGCTCTTAAATGACGGTACACCACTAACACTAAAACTACATAAGTACTTTATTAAAGAAGACCTCTCGTGACAACACGAAAATTTTGTAAATTTTGTACAAAAATGTCAAATTGTCAGTTTCATTAACTAGGATTTATATAAAAGCCCGTCGGATGGCCATATATAGGCATTTGTACTCCCATACTGTCCGCTACAATCCACTCAATTTTTTTTCTACTTTAAAAATACAGGTTAAATTCACTAAAACCATACATAATACCAAACTTGTGCGGGCGAAGTTGCTCGAACTTCGCCGAACGAAACTTCGGCCATAGTTCTTGGTACTTACCAACACAGGGCATGTACTTGTAAAGTTCCAAGTTTTTGTGCTGTTACTTTACTTGCAGCTTATAGTCTGTACTAATATCATAATGAGGAAATATTTATTTGTTCTATTTATGTACCAAATAAAATAAAAGAAATAAAACTTTGAAACTACTGAACCGATTTTAATAATTCTTTCAACATTAGAAGGTATCCAGAAGTAACATAGCCCCGGTAGGTGGCGCTGTTATCGACCTGGTGCGAAGCCACGGGAAAGAGCTAGTGGCATACTTCCGTGCGTGTATGAGGCTAAGCCCGCCATACATTTCCACCACTAGAACTCCTGTAAGCCAGGATCCACTATGATCTCCACTGACTGAACTGGATATTTTCTTCAAAACTTGTTTTGAAAAGCCGAAATTGAAAGCGAATTGAAGCAGCGCGGAATAAGCCCAACGACGGGATGATAATAAATGAACAATACAATATAACTCAATAGGCACACCATTTTTTTTCTTAACAAAAACGTAGCCCCATACTAGGCACAATTCCTGTGTCGTGAGTGCGTTTACAAACACGAAATTGATATACACAAACACCTAGTTGTCTTAAATAAATTTAATATTTGTACTAAACAATTTTTTGTTCTATTTTTATAAAAGAAAAAAAATGTGCAGTCAGACGAACTAAATGTGCAATAGCAACACATTTGGTTTTGTTGTTTTTTATTTAAAAAATACGTAGTCTCGTAGCATACTGGCCAAAACTGCAACAGGGCGCACGACGTAGTATTCGTCCTGTTCAGTACCATATTAATGCATTGTCACCAAATTTACATAAGCATACCAAATTTAAACTTAATCCAATAACCGCAAGTGCTTGAAAAATGGGTCACTTGATTTGAACCGGAAATGCAGACAGACAGATATAAGAACATTGCAAGTTAAATAAAAGCTTGTAGAAACATTGAATCGCTTACTCACACGAAAACAAGTCCTTGAGAAACCTATATTTTTGTACTCAAACAAGGCCACTATAAATCACTAATATAGCTCTTGTGTCTTTTTATAGCACTTAAAATGTCTATATAATGGACTTGTTTCCGATCGGATAGTGATTAATCGGCAGTTTTCCGATACATTCGGGGAACAAGCGAGGTTTATGGCAATAAAACTGTTTGTAGCTTAAACAATGTATGTTGGAAATATTTTAGAGTAGATACTAGTGCAATTATACATTCATACATTCACGTTAAAATTACGTAAATAAGTATTCAATATATGCATAATACCCACTATGCAAACAATTTTAACTTAACCCTTAGATTACCCGGTGAATGAAAACCTCTCACAATACCTCATGGTGCCTATGGGACTTTTTTAATAAAATCAGTGGATTTCAATAATAAAAGCCAGGTATGTACTTAAAAACGGATTAACTCAAAAGTACGGTAAAACATGTTAATACAAAATAAAAATACGAACAATGCTCATGTAATCTCTATATCTACACACTGAACATACATGCCATACATCATCTCTGAGCCGGTGCAGTACCACTATCCTCTCTGAATATCTCCGCTCCGGTAATTGCGTGGTTTAACTCTTATCTTCGGGGCCGCTCCCAGTCGGATCGCTTTGAAGGAGTTTCCTCTGATTGGTGCGATCTTACTGCGGGTGTGCCTCAGGGTGGCGTCCTTTCTCCTCTTCTGATTTCAGTTTTTATAAACTCTGTTACTAAAGTGATTACTTCCTTCTATCATCTCTATGCCGACGATTTGCGGCTGTATCGACATTTTAAAATTGAGGAGCTCAATTATGCAATCAGTGTCATCAATGATGATCTAGAAAATATTAGCAAGTGGGCAAAATCTTTTGGCCTTCTTGTTAATCCGGCTGAGTCTCAAGCTATCATCATTGGTGGCAAATACTACATGAACGCACAAGTTATGAATTCACATGCTCGCCCTCCAATTGTGCTTGATTCTGTATCCATACCCTCCTCTGACACTATTAAGAATCTAGGTATTTTTATGGACTCCAACCTTGCATGGAGCACTAATATTACTGAGGTGAGCAGAAGAGTCTACAGCTCCTTCCAGTCTCTCAAACGTCTTCAAAAGTTCTTGCCTTACCAAACTAAAATAAACCTTGCTCAGTCTCTTCTCCTACCTCTTCTTGACTATGGAGATGTCTGTTTCCTTGATGCAACTGAAGAGCTAGTGAACAAGATCGAACGTTTGCAGAATCTGTACATCCGCTTCATTTTCGGTTTGCGTAAATATGATCACGTATCAGAGTTCCGGGGAAAATTGAAGTGGCTGCCTATTCGGCGGCGTCAAGACTCACATGTTCTTTCTCTTCTTTACTCCATCCTTCATAGTCCTAAAGCTCCTATCTACCTACGTGAGCGTTTTGACCTTCTTGTCCCTACATATAGACACTGTCGTAGTGCTACTCCTTCTTCGTACTCCTCTTCATTCTTCCAGCCGATACGATAAGTCTTCTACTGTTCGTGGTATCCGTCTTTGGAATTCACTTCCACACGCTCTACGTGCGAGCTCATCTCTGGATGTTTTTAAGAGAAGAGTCAGGACACATTTCCTATCTGTTTGCTGATTGATGCATACATATAACTTTTTGTACTATTTATGTATGTATATGTAGGTATATTATATTTATTATATGTATGTAATATTTGTGTAGTGTATGTAATTTATTTATAATTATGTTTAGGAATTTTATATATTTTCCTTTTTCTCTGGAATGTGTAATTGTATAACTGCCTTCTTATTTTTCTGTCTTATCTCTCAACACTCAAAGGTTCGCTGGAAGATAACTCATATTCTGAGTTAAGTTCGGCTTTAATATGAATTTTGAAAATGACTTATACCTCTGTTCTGTATACAATAAAGAATAAAAAAAAAAATCATTTGGTCGAAGAGCTTTGACTGACCATCTATTTGAGGCCATGTTGTAGCCTAAAACATAGTGTAAACACGATAAAATAAAATAAAAAATTGCCGCATTTGTTACATGAATACCCTCACGGAGTCCAGTGGACTCCATGAAAACTATTACTCACCTATACGGGCAACGCAAGCACACATGATCTCCCCACGTCCATCACCATTTCAGGTTTTAGATTAATTTGAAACTCTACAAGGTGTCCTCTCCACTTCACAGGAATGACATTCTGAAGTGGCGGTAGAGTCTTTGTTACTTATCTGCCGGTTCATAATGGTTTACATGAATAAAAAATATTCTGATTTTGCTCAAAACCACTGTCGCTGCTTTACCATACATGTACAATTCGAAAAAAATAGACACAGACTTACATACACTTAGTCACATTATTGCTGTAAAATATATTTCTCCATGAATCGTACCTATTACCTTAGAAGCACAGTTAAGGTACGGTCAAACCAACGTGTCCAGCTGCGTCCGCGATGACGTACACCGTGGCGATCAGCCCCTGCAGTAATATTTGTATGGAAATGTTTATAGCAACCCGCCCTGCGTTCGAATTTTGCGAACTCTGCAGAAGACGTGCGGAGTCAAGCTGTTCGACCGTATTCGCAACAGCGTAGTAACAAAGCGTGTAGATATTAAAGATAGTATCGGTGTAAAGATGAGAAAGGGTATGCTCCGTGGCTACGGGCTAATAGAAAAATAATATTACCTGGGGAAAATCCTGCATAGGACTTCCGCGAGCCTCGGGGGAAGCTTGCGGTGCGTGTCGGATTCCTACTGACTAAAAATCCCAGGGTGGCCGCCATCATCACTTTGGAAGTGCTCCGGGATCTCCGTATGGAATACCATAACCAAATAGACCGTGTCTTATTTCCAGGGCAAGTCAAGTATACGGCAATAGGCTTGCCACTATTACAAGGTTGGCGAAAAGTGCGTGTACACAGCACAACTCTGCGACCCCTGCTTGGGGAATATAAGCGCGATGGCATTTATTATATTTTATAATATGGACTGCACTTTATACCAAGTATCCTATTTTATATTGCATTTGAAGCCTCACAACTCCCTTAATTAAGTAACTCTATCAGTTACTAAGTTCGTATTTGCTCAAACGAGGCTTAACTTATACTGTATGTAGTAGATCATTTATAACATCGTAACAACCAGCCATTCTCCAGCATAATTAACTCTACGACTCTTATATTAGAATTGAAATTCGAACTGGATTGCGATAAGGCATACTCGCCTTTAATTTCCTAATGCTAATAACAAAACATAATAACTTTTACAGCGCTTTTCAATAAACTGAACTTTGTGAGTTTATATTTAAAATCTATTTTTGGAGTAACACTGTAACGTGTTAGCACTTTTTGCGTTTTAGGGGCTAAAGATTTGAGTTTGATGATTGGTTATTAAAAAGGTATTAGTTATACATGGTTATATGTGTTCGTTTTTTACTTACTTATATTTTATTCCATTCTACAAGCAGTCCAGAGTCTGGGATTGTGCTTAGTATGGCTATAGGTTTTCCCCTTATCACAATAGGACTTAACATCGCCGGTGTTAAATGGGTGTAAGCAGTATACCTCTACTACCCCCGCTTGGGAAATATGGTACTATTATATTTGGTTCAAACTTGAGTAATTAAATACTCAAGTTGGCCTGCGGTCAAACTCTGCTGAAGTGGATTCAGTATTAAACTTTCAAACAAATTTCCTTTACCAAACCTTTCAAAGATTGCTTTTAACTTTTATTCGATCAAAAACAGTGTTTATTAATACCTATATAAAGAACGCAGTACCAGAGAGCTAAGCACAAAAAGATTGGCGTTAGCGTGACGCTAGCGAGTTTATATGTCATTCTTGTCACACTACATAATAACTAAATATAAATGAATGTGACAGCACGATTACTAGTTAGCGTCACTCTAACGTCAAAGTTTTTGTGTTAAGATGAGGATCTTTTGGCCCGCCAAACAATACGATACAATAGGTCTCATAAAAAAGCTCGAAGTTGCTCAGCGTTATGCTCGGCGTTTCTTTACGTGATCTCATCAGAAACGAGAAGATTAGTAGAAGAACCGAGAAAAGTCACCGACATAGCCCATAGGATTAGCAAGCTGAAGTGGCAATGGGCGGGCCATATAGCGCGAAGATCAGACGGGCGTTGGGGCAGAAAGATTCTAGACTGGAGACCACGTATAAGAAAGCGCAGCGTGGGATGGCCGCCAGCCAGATGGACCGATGATCTTGTGAAGATTGCAGGAAGTCATTGGATGTAGATGGCATCGGACTGGTTACGCTGGAAAGCGATTGGGGAGGCCTATGTGCAGCAGTGGACAAATCTAGGCTGAGATGATGATGAACCCTAATTTCACATCTACGCCTTCCCTGTTAATGTTATCTACGTAACAAAAGATCCTTGCCGCACAATATACAAATTGTTTATATTTTTGAGTTGCTATGCTTATTATTTAACAAAGTATTTACAACAGCACCCGTTGTATGTCTGCACTGCCTACACTTAACAACTATCGTTTAAGTTGTGTTACACTAAGAATGCATTGTCTCATAGATGTGTTACTCAAACACTCGTCCTAAAATTCGGTCGGACACGTTTTTTTTTGCCTTTGTCCGAAGGTACTGTTATTGAGAATATAGAAAAGTCAAATTCTGACCTAATACTGTATTCCCTGCCTACAAACTCGTAATCGGAACAGAACATTTTCAAACCATCTGAATACTGCAAAAATATTTACTAACTTTTGTAATATGAGTGCACAACTTTTAATCACAAAATTCATTTTAACCCCGATTTATGTTTAATTCATTCGTGAGCGCCATAAAATCGGATAGAAAGCGCATTGAATAGTAATTTTGATATTTAACTTTAAATACCATAAAGTGTGCATTGGGCTTTATTGTGTGGTCCAATTCATAATCGACTGAGGTGCACATAAGTTTATAACACATATTTAAACTTCTATCCAAATTCCTTGCGGAGTAGACAATGAGTACAGAGTACCATTATTAAAATCATTAATATTCTGAATTCAGTCATATTATTTCAGATCATAGATATGATGAACCATGGATGAATGAATGCTTAATGCTAAGTACTTTTTTGGATTTTGTAGAGAAAACATCTAATAAAGATTCCTAATTCCTTTATAAGAATTTTTTAGTTAGTGTATAAGTACTCTTACGGCACTTGAAACACCTGCTGTCACTTCTTTCTCTAATAAGATAAAATAACTCCGGAATATAAACTAATAAAACGCACTGACTCTCTTGTGTTTTACTCGTTTATCCTCGCAGTGCTTACAGCGGTGTTAAAGCACTCTCATCACTGTCTTTCAGAGTCATTTCACCAACCACACCTCGCACATTTTGCAATTCTTGAAGAAGCCCGTTCTTTTGCCCTTTCCCTTCATATTTAACTACTTAATTCTAAATCTAGAGCAGAGGTTCCCAGACTTTTATTCCCATAGACTTTCAAAATTTAGCTGGTTCCGGTGGACCCTCTCCAGCTACATTTCTACTTTGTAAATTTAGTTGGAACTCAGCCGAGTTCCAACCACGAATTAATAGTTTTCGAAAAAAAGTGAGAATTGATTGGTTAATTAACTAATTGATTGTGCTGTGAGTGGATGTCAAAAAAGTAAAGTTGGCCAATCAAAAAAGTGATTCAATCCAACTTTTTTGACTTTACTTTACTTTTTTGACATCTACTCACAGCACAAGAAACCAATCAATTATCACTTATTTCATTTAGAAAACTCCCCATTCGGAGTGGTAAAAATAAAAACAAAAATAGTATATTTTTTGTGTTGTATGAATTCAAATATGTAATTATTACATTATTAATTATTATTGTTCTCATATTACATTGTAATATGATAACAGACGCAATATAATTAAAATTAAACATTAATAACGTAACGAAACTTGTACAATGACAATCACAAAATAGTCATAATTTTAATAGGAGGGATGTACTTGATGGATTGACAGCAAATAATTAATATTTGGCTTTAATTTTGTTAGGAATAACTGCAAATCTCTCCGTTCCGTGATATTCAATCTGCTCCTTTTTTTTGTTAAAAGGTTTGTAACGACACTCAAATTTTTTTCGACAAGATATGACGAGGGAAACGCTATCAAAAGCTTTCTCGCAATTCCCCACAGTCCAGGATATTTTTCGGGTATTTCTGCCTGCAGCCAAAATGTTTGATACCCACTTTTAAATTTCACCTTCAGCTCCTTATTATTGCTTAGCTCGAGTAACTCCTCTTGTAATATCACTTTCTCCACTTCCTTTTTATCAAATGGATTTATGATCCATGGTGGTATTTCTATCGTCAGAATACCTTCAAATCTGATTTTGAAGTCATCATGCAGGGTAATTAAATGTTGAACGTATGTCTGAATATCCTCATCAAGGCATTCTACCTGTGACAAGTTTGAAAACTGGGAAAATTCGCGCCGACTAATATCACCACCGCTTCATAAATTTCAATTTTCCAAGGAACGCTGAAATTACACCCTTTGTTTTTATTGAATTGAGCTAGTCTCCTTGTAATTTTAAGATAATAATCAACATAAAATTTTTGTACAAATCTTTCAAATACGCGATGTCAGCTTTCAAATTGATCAGGTTTTCTTTTAAATCTGGATCTTTACTTTCCAGAAACTAAAACTGATTCAAAAAGTTAGTAAAATCTTGTTAAACATGCACTTTTCGACAACCAGCGTACTTCAGTACGTAAGAGCAATCGTTGAACGTCTTCATCATTTTCATCGCAAAATTGTGCAAATAAACGCGTGTTCAACCCATTGCTTCTTATTTTGTTAATGGCATTAATCACAAATTGAAGCGATTGGTGTTGTCGGTGGATGTCACAGTGAATACGGTACGGTATGGTACATAAAGATGCGTACAATTTCTGAAAATATATTTAATTATATCATTTAGCATTAGGAACCTGAAATATTTACAATCATGCAGGTCAATCATAATATATCTCTCTCCTTTAGTGAACAACCACACAGGCGGGTAAAAAAAAATACTAATAAAGTAGGGACAAAAAGTTCAACCTGTGGCATCATATGAACGCCGCTGCCTATCCCGATGCGCGCGCGCGCGCGCCTCCCCTCGTAAAACCGGCTGTGCGCCCGCGAGCCGCGATCCGCCATCGCTCGGTCACAAGCGCCAGTCGGGAACTGTATACCACGGCGAATGCATGCGCAAATTTTAAGTGAAAGACATTCATATATTTTCGTTAAACAATTTCTAATATTTTATTCTCACTAGTATATCCATCTTTGCTTTCTTTTACTTCAGTGCTTGTGTTGTTTTAAACTTATTCTTTTCTGTATTTTATTCTGTCTTCACTGTATTTTCTTCTACCTTCATTAATAACTATTGGACAAAAATCTACTGGACTTTTAATTAACCTGACAACCTTATATAGGTCGAAGCCTATAAACCTTTCTCGGTTGTCCGTTCTTTTATGGAAGTATCTAATAATGACTGTTCAGTATTTGATTTTTAATACGAACCTACCACACGCAAACATTACAAATATACTTATTAAAATATAAAATAAATGTATGTATAACAAATAGGCAGGTAAATACTTACTATTTCTGACATTGTCAAACACTAACATCGATTCACTTTACTTTAGTTTTCTTTTTGAAATTCCGGAAACAAATTAGTAACGTTTATTCTTGGCATTCGTATATAATAATATAAATTGGTAAAGAATCAAACAAGTTCATGCAAGATTGCAAGCACACACACCACAAGTCGTATTTCGTCCCTTTGCACGTCTGAACAAGCGTTGCGGACGGCGGCGGCGCTTTGCAAGTCTTAACACGTTGTACTGAATGTGGAATATGCAAGTTTTTACAAGTAACAGTCGCTGAGCTTCTTAAAATATTATCTGCCTACATTGACAGGTAAAGTCAAGCCAACATTTTAGTTCTTCACTATCGAAAGCAAATAAATTTTCGTGGACCCCACTCACGAATTTTGAACCCCCATTTTTTTGTCACACCAACGTAGACCCCCATCGAGTCTCCCGTGGACCCCCAGGGGTCCACCTGGACCACTTTGGGAACTAAGCATCTATAGGATCTTAATACTACACACACACCGTCACGCCTATATTCCCCAAGCGGGGGTGGCAGAGGTGTACTGAGTACACCCACGTTTCGCCGACGATATTAGGTCCCATGTAATAGGGGGCGAGCCTATTGCCATATACCGGACACAATTTCCAATTAATACTACCTTAACAAAAATATACATATTACATCTATAAGTAATATCGGATAGAATTTGTTTTTTTTTTTTTTTTTTTTTTTTTAAAAAAAACGTAGCCCCTCACTAGGATTTATTCCTGTATCGTGGGTGCGTTTACAAACATGAAAATTCACAAACACAAATACCCAGACCGGAACAAATAATTGTGGATCACACAAAGATTTGTCCCGTGCGGGAATCGAACCCGCGACTATTAGACACAGTGGGCTCAAACTCAAGCTCTTAACCACTGCGCTAAATTATGTAGCTGTATGCTTGTTTTAAACAGTACTAAAAGTGAATAGCCTATTGGATATCAGTTTAGCTTATCTAACGTATTTGTATTTATAACGGAGAGAAATTTGATTCATATTAATAATTTGTTTTGAATGTTTCCTAATATCATTTCTAGAGTGGTGTCGTATTTATATTGAGTTATTCTGTTACTTTGTATTATGCTAGTGTACCACTATAAGTTCAAGGATGTGTTTTATACACATCTGGCCCAACTGCCCATTTAGCAACCAACTGGCTTCGCAACACTGCCCGGATATTTAAAATTTGTTTTACTTCTGTGCCTATAAAAATATCATAACAGTGCTTCATACGCATAAGCAAATTTAGCTATCAAAGTTTAAGTTTTAAAGGCTATAATAGTTTCGGTAACAGTTGGGATACAACAAACACAGAAGTTCTTTTTAGTGATTTAACTAAAAAGACTTTCTCAAACAAAATAAACGCTTGCTGTGATTGTTTTTGAGAGTTGACTGCACCATTTTGTACATGTGAAAAGTTACTATTTAATAGTTACTTGTCAGGAGTATAAAAGGCCCCTAATTTCTACAAAATTTTAGAAATTTATACTATGAGACGGAATTTTATATTAAGATATAAAAATGCCGTGTCCTATTATAAAAATAGGTCTCAGGGTATATTGAATATAAAAAAAAACATTAGTGAACCGTAGCTCCTTAAGAGTAACTTTTCAAATAGAAGACCATATTATTAAGATATTTTTATTCATTGCTCAATTTCTAATACAATAATTATTTTTTTTCAAAATTTTCATAGTCTACTTCCATTGTAAATCAAATGGGAACAGCTAAAATAGAACATTGCCTACATTTTTTTTTATGTAATCCGCTTACAGCTCATACCTTATAGACAAATACGGTTTGATATCAGTATTCCGAAGTGCGAACCAATTTCGCCAGAGTCAGTACTTAAGCGGGCGCTCAAGTTTATGATTTGTGTTCGAAATTTGACGGGGACGCAAATTTATTTCGAGTGAAAACACGTGGCGAAATGTTAACTCATTCACTGAGGCATCAGTCTAACTCACCCTATCAAAGGTGAATTACCAAAAGGCTCTTTAGGGTCGTTGATGTTTTGGTACTATTTTGACGCTTATATTGAATTGAAGGTTATTCTCTCTTCGACTTCAGGTGGTTCGTGTAAATAACATTCTGATCTTCGTTTTGCCAGTTTCTTACTGCAACCTGGCCGGTTGGCACGATTGCCGAGCGATGACTTGCATGACTGTGTTAAAAGTACTTATCAAGCTGTCCATTAGGAATCTAACTTAATTACTACTACGTGAATTGGTAACCAAAAACATTTTATGTTCTTTTCGAAGCATACGAGATACTCAAAAATAAAAACCTCACAAACCACCACCCATCTCAGACTAACCGAGCTCAGCGTACCTTAACTTTAGTAATCGCTGCGACAGCATTACCACAGCGCTACGAGCGCCTCATTAATCTTATTAATAACAAATTTTCGCTTCAATTTTTTTTACCACTGAACATAATTTTCATCTTGTATTTTCACTTTAATGAAATCTCCGAGACCTCCATTATAACGTCAGGCACCTAAACACTCGGTGCGATAGTTTGTGGAGAAGACCGACATTTTTCTTATTTCCGTGTTAAAAAGCACTTCATATTTCCCGTGGCACTTTTTATGCCTGCAACAGAGAATATATTAAATCTTTTAGTACAAGGACTACCTGGTGAACCAGGTGGTGGTAAAAACCTGTCGGGTTCGGTGAGTTCATATGCCTGCATTGAGCGAGAATCTTCACGTAGAGGATTGGCTACATACTCGAATGTGGTTTAACACAAACGAGCGCACGAACGTCAACAATAACGGAGTTGATGCGGTCGCTGTGACCGAAATCTTTCTGGATCACATCATCATCATCAGTAAAGGACTATCTGGTTAGTCTGGTGGCGCATAGTCCAGTTGGCGATCACGAGGTCTTGCGTTACAATCCTGGATAGTGTTTTTCCTGTCGAAAATTCTGAATAGCAGTCCAGACTTTGGAACTCTGCCCGAAATTATCATTAAGCAATATTTCTGTATATTTCCCCAATAAATAATTCTATTTATTTGGGAAATATGGTATTCTTGTGCTTAGCGGGAAGTCTGAACATTGTGTTAGTAATTGCAAGAGTAAATTGAGCACAGAAGCTCAGCAGCAGTTGTCCGCGTCCAATACCATATCTACCCAAGATTTTAGGCCAAGCATCATAATCTTGTCCTACTTTGACATTAAAGTCCCCTAGCAACAGGATCTGCTTACAGCGACGTACGCTTTCGACGCATTGTATCAGCTCCTCGTAAAACTGATCCTTAATGTCATCAGCCTTGTCCAGCGTGGGAGCATAGATACTGATGACATCCAGGTAGTTGCTATTATCCAGGAGAAGGCGCAATGTGGTAACGCGGTTCGAGATATGCACTGGACACTCCTGTAAGTGCTTTACAAGCTTATTTTTGATCACAAATCCTGCACCTGATCGTCGTGGCCCAGAACAAAAGAGTCCTTTCCAGAAGAAAATATACCTAACGCCGTGTTCCACCAGCTCCCCTTCATCGGCAAGATGTGTTTCGCTCATCATCATCTGATGATGATGATGATGAGATCCAGACCGATCGACATCAACAGAGTACAGAGTTCCAACAGGTTCTTTCCTTACAAACCTCCCTGGCTTCCTTCACTCTCATAGTTAGTCTCATACATGGTCGCCGGTTACGAAGACCCTTGGTTTGCCTTCCTTCCTTCCGATAAAACACGACCTATTTGGTCATAGTAAGATAGTCTAGGTCTTTCCCGGTACCTACATTCTTCCACTTTCGCATTATATATCCGTTTTGTCATTCTCTCTTCCGACATTCTCTCTATATGCCCGAACCAACGGCGAATACCCTTCCTTATTGTTAATTTTGTCTCGTTCGGTATCACACTAGAGCTATAACGAATTATTTTGTACGCTCTCTTTACATATTTTATAGTAACCCTTCCTCTTACTATTATTATTAGACTTTTTATTATATACCTTTACAAAGTCCCTATTTTGAAAATGAGTAGACTATGTAGACACTGGCTGATACCATGAATCTGAGTACACTTATGTTTAATCTATACTTCAGCACATCTATTTAGCTTCTGCACTGTTCTCCCATACCCCATGAATGCAATGTATATATAGGCTTTACAGCCGGTTTTACGAGGGGTGGCGCGCGCGTGCGCATCGGGATAGGCAACGGCGTTCATATGATGCCACATATACAAAAAGAATTGTAAAACTCTCATTTTTAAAAAGAGTAACCGTGGAGTTTCTTGCCCTTCTTTTCACAGGAATGACTTTCCGAACGGGTGGTCGAGTCTTAGGTAATCAATAATTTTATATTTTTGACTATTTATAAGTGCCTCTCAGTCTACATGAATAAAAGCTTTTGATTTTGATTTTATCTTAACACCGATACTATCTTTCATACCTACCAATTTACCTAATAAATATTACTGTAATTACAATTTATAGACAAAAGCAACTATTAAGCATCGTTATTTGGAAGACTAAGTATTTGCCTGCTTAAACAGCATGCACTTTGCTTAAATAACTACGAACAGCATACGAAGATAAGCTTATTGCCGTAATGGTATGTTAAACGTTTGTGTACATCCACTGGAGTTCCCAATACTCTGTTTCATATCTGTTTGTCTATAGCAGAGTATAGATATTCAACAGGTTCTTTATTGATTTCTTTCGTACTTTTCCAGTCTCATAGATCGTCCGTGATGCTTTACAACTGGGTTTATCCTAGTTATAGTCTCCTTCTCTATGGCTGAACTGTCAATTTTTCGTGTCTCCACCTTGGCAAAGGAGGGAAGTGGAATTTTATCTTTCCTACTCCTCTTGTTTTTCTTTCTAATGATATTCCCGGGACACTCCAATGTTCAACCTTGGTGGTCTTCAATCAATCAATCAATCAGCCTATCGTAGTCCACTGCTGGACATAGGCCCTTCCTAACACGCGCCATTGCACACGGTACTCCGCCTTCCGCATCCAGTCTGTCCCAGCGACCTTTTTGAGGTCGTCAGTCCATCTAGCTGGGGGCCGTCCTACCTTACGCTTACCAAGTCGCGGTCTCCACTCTAGGACACGCTTGCTCCATCGGCCGTCGGTCCTTCTGCAGATGTGACCAGCCCATTGCCACTTTAGCTTACTGAGTCTGCGAGCTATGTCGGTAACTTTGGTTCTTTGTCGGATTACCTCGTTACGAATTTTATCCTTCAAAGAGACGCCGAGCATAGCTCGCTCCAAAGCCCGCTGTGCGACTTTGAATTTGTGGACTAGTCCCACTGTGAGTGGCCACGTCTCAGCCCCGTAAGTCATAACAGGTAGGACGCATTGGTAATAGGCTTTAGTCTTCAGGCATTGCGGTATAGGCGAAGAGAAAACGTGACGTAGTTTGCCAAATGCTGCCCAACCTAATTGGATCCTGCGGTTGATTTCTTTCTCGAAGATGTTTCTGCCAAATTGGACAACTTGTCCAAGGTAGGCATATTCCCGAACAACTTCGAGCATCGAACCATCGACGTAGATCGGTCCCGGCGTGACATGTTCATTAAACATGATCTTGGTTTTATCCAAGTTCATGCCGAGACCGACACCTCGAGAGGCTCCATTTAGGCTATGCAGCATTTCGCTTAACTTTTCCAGTGACTCTGCCACGATGACGATATCATCGGCAAACCGAAGGTGTGAGATGTATTCGCCGTTGATGTTAATGCCCCGCCCAGTCCAGTCCAGCGTCTTGAAGACGTCTTCGAGTGCATTGGTGAAGAGCTTGGGGGATATTGGTCTTGGTGTCATCTAATGACACCAATGTGGAACTTGGCTTAAACCTGGCTAAAACTCTCTTTATGAAGACTTGACTTATCTATCAGATAAGACACAATATATTTGATCATTGTAAGATACTTTAAGGTCTCTCTCAATATTTGTATCGTTTTACTTTCGTACTATTTTATCTATTTTGTCATTAATTTTTCTAACATGATAGATCACGGTCACCTTTTATTGAGACTCTTGACTTGTCCAGCAGGTTAACCACCATCTATTTTATCATTGTAAGATAAGTTAAGTTTTCGCTGAAATATAACTGAACGCATCAACTTGAAAAAAATATCGATTTTTCCAAGCTGATGAGGAAGGCTTCATTAAGGTGTAAAAGAAGAAAAAGCCTCCTCGAAGAAACTGGTGTGAGTCTGCACCGATCGAAGATGGCACACTCCTGCTTTCTGCAGTACTGACGACGCTGCTGTACGTGTCACTGCTACACTACACCTCCAAGGCCGATGACATTGTGGATACTCTGAGGGTCGAGAAGCTGAATTCGCAACACAATGGGGATTTTAATTCCTTTGTTGTGCGAGTTTCCACTGCCAAGCTAGAGATCTTCATGGACAAGGAGTTCTGCCCGACGGGTGTCGTATTCAGAAGATTTTGTGGGAGAATGGGAGACACTCCTGTACAGCGCAACGTGTCGCCGGAAACACGTGTCACTTAATAAGTTTTCTTATATTATACACATGTTAGTCGGTAAGGTATATATTCTTTGGGCCTGTGAGTTACACAAAATTATTATTAAAAAATTTCAGTTGCCAATATGACTTATTATTTATATGATAGTTATAATATGTTTTGTCACTCCTAACATGATAGATCAGCCTACATTTTTCCCACAAGAATGCAGGTAAGGAAAAAATGTACAATATTATTTCAAATGAAAAACCATGACAGACGACTTAGTCCAGTGGTTATGAAGTTAAGCTATTCCGCCCTTTAGATTGAGTAGTCGCCGGTTCGAATCCCGCGTTGGAAAAATCTTTGTGTGACCCACACATATTTTTTTTTTTTAATAAAACGTTGTCCCACACTAGGATTAATTCCTGTGTCGTGGGTGCGTTTACAAACATGAAAATTCACATACACAAATACCCAGACCAGAACAAATAATTGTGGATCACACAAAGATTTGTCCCGTGCGGGAATCAAACCCGCGACTATAAGACACAATGGGCGGGGCGGGCTAAGCCCTTAACCACTGCGCTAAATCGTCCGTCATATTTGTTTCGGTCTTAGTTTTTGTGTATATGAAGTTCATGTTCGAAAACGCATCCAGATAATTCTTAGAGGAGAATACGTTTTTTTTAAAGCAAAAACTGCCTCGATGGTCTAGTGGCGTATAATGCGCTTTGCGATCACGAGGTCCTGGGTTCAAATCCTAGGTCGGACAAATGTAGTTTTTCTATCAAGAATTCCTAGTACCAGGCCAGAGTCTGAAATTGTGTCGGGTATATGGCAATAACCTCACCCCTTATTAAATGGGACCTAAAATCGTCGACGGAAAGTGGATTATCATAACACATCTGTCAGCCCCGCTTGGGGAATACAAAGTGACAGTGTTTTTAAAAACAAGTATCCAAAAAAAATCGATAACTACACTCACATTGCGTGAGGACGTCATTATCTTCCAAGTAACAACCATTGTAATAACTTCAAAAGTGTTATATTAAAAATCGTCGACCCTCAGAGCAATAGATCATTACGATTTCAAAAATGGCAGCGATAGAAGCCGCATCCCAATTAAGGGGAAACCTTGACATTTACAAGGATCCAAAAAAATATGGATGTGATTTCTTTATGTGGCCTGTAGGTTAAATTTCAAATAAATGGTAAATTCATGGATTCATATTCATAAGCTAAGTAGTTTTATTTTGGAAGCATATTGTGATTTACATGTCTGATAAAATGTTTTACTTATTTTTGATAGGAAACTTCATTACGAGAAGATCCTACGAATACAAATACAATCTACTGTAGGAAGGTGTGTTTGTGTGTGTGTGAATGCTCTAGGATGTTGGCCGAGGGTCTTTTACAGCTTCACCTGCAAGAGGGCGAGCAGGCACTAACTACAAGGGTGAGCTTTCTTATTCTTGGGTTCCTACAAAAACTTAACGACCTGACCGAAGTAAGGTTCTCCCCTTTCGATCTGTCAATAAACTTGTTTATTGATAAATAGGTTTCAATAAATTAGTTATTTTGTCTACGTCTTGGTCTAGCAGTAAGAGTATAGGCTCCTCACTGGAGAGGAAGACTCATTCATGGAAAGTAAATTTAGTAACGATCGCATTTTTTTTTGTCGAACAGACAAAAGAATGTGAAAGAATAAAAACGTCGTTTTTTTGTTAGCCTGTTTTGTACCACTGCTGAGCAAAGTTCTCCCCCATAATCTTCCACGTGGATGTGTGATTGGCCATCTCTGGGCAATTTTTATGAAAAGCACCCCGATCATCGCGCCCACGTTTCCTAGGCCAGCCCCGAGCTCAATCTCCATCTGCAGGCAAAAAAAACGTCGAAAAATAATAAATCAAAAGATTACGTACCTATGACACACAAAAAAAGAGATCCCACTGTACATTAAATTGTACATTGTAAGTGACAATCAAATTGAAATGATATGTCGTGCCTTTTAATAGCTTAGTAAGTAATATTGTATCAAATCTAATTCAGGAACAAGATTCGGTTCTTTCCTTCTTCACTTCATATCCAATACCATATCCATCCTCAACGTTTAATGCTAACATTCTCGCATCAATGTCATTAGTACGTTCAATTTGTTAACACTACATTGGATGCGGTTTTGATTGCAGCACCCTCTAGTAGGGGTATGGGGAAGTATGGGGTATAAAGTACCCTATTCCCATCTAACTGTCATTAAAAAAGTGATCAATATGAAATTTGGGCGTTTGGGAGTGAAAAGTGAAGTTTTGATTAGCAGTCCTTACCTTGTTGACTAAAAGTAGGTCTTAAAATTTTTACTTTTCAAATCTTGCCTCCCATCTTTGTAATAATAAAAATATATCTACTATTTTTTTTGCTAGATTTCTTACAATTCCTGTGACATGTTTGTTATTTGTATTCTTTATATTTTTTTCCAATGAATTGGTATTTCCTTCGCTCAAACTAGCAACACTGATTAAATAAGTAATCGTAATGTAAACGCTCCTGTTATAAGCGCCAGGCACGATTAGAGAAGAAAATGACAGCGCATGTGAAGTCTTCACATAACGCAGTCTCCCCTCAGATCCCGTACGAATCGGCAGAATATAAATAGGGAATATAAATGACATGTCTAATAGCTTGCTCGCTAGAAAATTATAAAGTCAAATAAATTTAAGTAAGCAAATAATGTAATCGTAACTTTGACAGAATGATCCAGATCATTGAAATGAGGTTGATCACTTTTTCAAATTTTGCACTGATTCAAATAAATCCAATCTGAATAGTAATATTTAAACACTTTTGCAAAACCTATATCCTACTAGCAAATTTGAATTACACAAATCCAAAGTAACAATGTTCCCACGTCAGGTCCCAGATCATTAAATTTCGTATGAACACGCTTGGCTCATGGCCTTGCCTGTTCTATCAGTTTAAGCCTTGTTGCCTTACATTAGCCGAGTATTAGTTCGTATCAGTAAAACTTATGTAATAGATGCCGTCTGTGATTTATGTTTAAGTTAAATGTCGCTTAATATCTTTCAATTATGCTTCACTGCTTTATAATTAATTACCAACTGGGCCCAACTAAACTGTAAACAATATCGCAACAGGCCCAGATGGAAATGGCGGGACGAGCTGGAGGATTTCTGGAAAAACATGATTTTTTAAACAGGAAAGTAAAATCGAATGGCAGCAGTAGAGGGTGGCCTATTCCCAAAGGTGGGGCGACGTCTGAGTAAAAAAATGCTTGTTTAAGAAGCATTTGTTGCTACAAACAGCATTTGTTGTCACAACTGATATTTGTAGTTATAACCAAGGGTAAGGAGCGTTTAACTCAGTCAATCTGACTAGGTGACAATTTGTGACTTATTCGTTCGAAAAATACGCTAGGCCATTGGTTTCTGTTACCACTTCGTAGTCGTTAAGCCGAGTTGAAAGATTTATATAAAGCTTAATAAGTTCTTACAACTGGTGGCCATAAACCTGTCGCCAGCAATCCAAATTGTGTAAACAAACAAACAGACAAGAATACAAGTGAGTGAACAAAAACGTGGTAATAATAAAAAGGTACCTGATTCAAATTTAAGTTTCCTGATTCAACCTTGAAAAAATTTCTAATTCAAAGTCTAAAAATGTAATGATTCAAACCTTAATGTTTCACGTATACCGCTCAGTATGTGTTTGAAAACCCGTCTTAAGACGAACACAATTTATCACCAGCCATAATACATTAAGTCCTTATTTGCGATGCTTAATTGAAGAGGATACCAAGTTTGCTCCGAGTAATTTGTTGTGTCGTTGCAACTTAACACAAGTTGATGTTGTGTCATTTATGTTTGTGTTAGCATTTACGTAATTTATGTAGACTTGTGTCGAGATATATTATCCGCGTCGTTTTGGTGGTGTGTAGGTATCTACATAGATTCGGCTGATTTTGTCTTCGCGGAATTTAAAGGAGATGTGCCTAGAGCCAAGTGGATTTTCGTCAGTGGTTAACACTAATAGAAATCGTAAAAATGTATGGATATGACATTTTACAAAGAAAAGTCACATTGTCAGGTCAATGTTATAACGGAAACAAGAAACTGCAATAGATATAGATCTATTTACATAACTACCACATGATTGTCCATTCTTCACTTCTATTAAACGTAATTCTGGTGTATCATCTAATGAGTATTAATATTTTTATAGCATCCTTCCTTCCTTGACGTCTCAATATAATTTGATCCTGGGCGAGTAGTACACATGTCCTAAATATAGCACCTAAAGAGTACTACTACAGCGTGTATTTCCAGGTTTGATACCTGGAGTTTTCAAAAGGAAACTACCCCAGAGATCACAGACTTCCACGATATGGGCTCCTGATGTCTAATTGACCAAGCAATCATGAAGATAACATGAAACGACCCTGAGGGGAACGATAAAGTGACTAGCTTTACGCCATCGTGGGCACCGCGAAAATGTTAGAGAAGCAAAATTGATTTTCCAAGATCGGCTCATTTGAGCAAGTCACAATATATGTGCCCTGTTGCTTTACGTCCTATATCTGTCCTAGATTTGGAGCCCGTGACGTTACCAAACGGCCCTACGGAAAACCAGCGCTGGTTGTATCAAACCAGTTTAATACTGAGTGGGAGATGCTTTGTAACAGGCACACTCAATTCGTGTTCTATTTCACCTTGTTTTCTTTATTTACTTTTATCGTATCAAGTTCGTTACAATTAAACTGTTTTGCTTTCGTTTGAAGTTCCGGGAGTTACCATGATGTCTTATGGGGTGGCTGCGTAATCATATCGTCGACAATGTTAGGTCCCAGTGTAATAGGGAAAGCTCTTATAGCCATAATTATACCAGGTAAGATTCAAAACTCCGGATTACTACTGAGATATTTCGATACGAAAGAAAATTTTACCTGATTTAGGCTTTGTCAGTGTGAATGTATCTGATAAAATATCAGATTCATTCTGGTAAGTGTGTACAGGAATTATACGAGTTAATTTCACCATTTCCTTTCCATCATCAAACAATTAGGCACAGGGAGCGATTTCTTCCCTTTCTGGTTTATATTTCATCCATTCGTACAAAATGATTTGCTTCCTTTCTCAATAAGGGGTATGCTAAAGAATGGAATTCACTCCCACCGTCCGTTTACGGAGAGGTAAACTCTATTATTTTTAAATTTAGAATTAATAGGCTACTACTGAGTCAGCGAGCTATTTTTTCAGCCCTATAGTCACCTTATTCTGGCATGTTGCCCGGAGTTACCTTACAAGGAGGTAGTCTAGTCCTGTCATACTGGTTCGGAATTTTGTCTTCTTCTCGGCGTACTTAATTACTGTGTTTCCCATGCCACCAGGCGAAAAAGGCTGATTGTTAATCAGTACTTAATAAAAACCAGGATCTCATTATCGCCAGCTTCACTATGCGTTATTAAAGGAACGAGGCAATGTTTAGACACGGATTTAAAATGCCATAAATATATCATTACAAACCAGACCAGCACGCACTCAATATACTCCGGTCTTACAAGACCCAAAGCCCATTTCGACCTAACATTCCATTTCAGCTAGCACATAAAACGAACACTAACATTCGGGCCTTTTTGAGGGTATGCCATAATATATTACAAGGATTTTTTCTTTGTTCCAAATGCTTGTAGGCCCGACAAAAAGTTTCGCAACATTGAAATAAAATAATATTAATGTGATGGAAGAGATAAATTAGTATCGCGGTGGTTGGCTTTAATTAATCGTGTGGTATTTATAGATGAAGTCAGATTACATTGGATAGATTCAATAGATATGCCCTCGGGCTTGTTAGGAAACGTACCTTGAATATGTTCTACGATTTTTTTCTATTAATAGAACATATTGGCGTATATATCCATCTTAATTCTATTAGTCAGGTTAATATAACAAATTGGAATTTAATTTTTTTAATATTTAACAGTTCTGTTCTATTAGTAAAATATACAGAGACTAGACATTTTCATAAAACAAAACTACACTCATAGTATTTTCTATCTATGTCATCCCACCAGATCTCTTGCAGGGTAGGCAGACAGTACAGAATTCCAACATGTTCTTTCCTTGCATATCTCTCATATCATTTTACTCAAAAAGTAATGAATAAGGTATTTTCAAATTTATGTTAATGATACAGATAGACAAATAGATAGATTTTGTTGATATATTACTTCATGTGATTCACGTCACACTGCCACTAAACACTCGAGGGTGAAGTTGCCAATTTCCGACTCCATCATCAGACCGGCTCCATGGTACCATAATATTGCATTGTCACCAAATTAGTCCTTGAAAAATAGATTACAAGATTTGAACCGGAAAGACAGAAAGAGGACATTGCAAGTTAAATAAAAGCTTGTAAAAAGAACCATACTCAGATTTTTTCAGGCCACGTCCAGTACTTCAATGCGTCATCACAAAAAAATGGCGGCAAAAGAAATGCCGTGGCAGCCATTTATAACATTCTTGATGGCGGCGCGAGGCAAATCTTTTAATCGCGTGTACCACAGCCCTGCCAGAATATTCGAGATCGAAAATTAGGAATTTATCCATTTTATATTTGATTTAAAGTTCAGTATTCAAGATAGATAAAAAATCAAGGCGATTGAAGTACTCATAGTGCTTTGGTGCCGCGGTGTTCGTAGCAATCACCAAGGTTAAGCAGAATTTGGCTAGGTCAGACTGAGATGGGTGACCGCTTATAACATTTCCATATTCACACGGTCTTGTGCATCATTAGGCATGATAAGCAATTGGTCGTGGTTAAAATTCATGGGATAGTCGTTAAGCCAAGTTGGCCACAAATGAATCCGCACGTGATCCGAATTTTTCGATAGAAATACTAAATTTGTCCGACAGGATCTGTATCTAGGATCTCGTGATCGCAAAGTGCATCATTTGCAACAAAACAAACAAAGCAATTAGTTTCTTTTTCGATATAAATTCCGATATCTCCTTGTCCGAGTTAAGGGTCGTACCCAGAACCTCCTAATTATCGTAAGCCGAAGGAAGTGCGCTACTAGATAAACGAGGCAGTTGATAAAGAACGAGGGAAAAATATGAATGAGGTAATTCAAAAAGAATGAGGGACCCAAATACATCGGCGAAACATTATTATTCTTAATATTTATTTATTTAGGAAAACAACATACTGGACTTTGGCAAGAATGTTGTGGCAGGAAGTGTCAAAGGGAAGATCTCCCAGCCAGATGGGTGTTGTGACTGGCGGGGCCTGCCACTCCCCCGAGAGTTGATGTCGGGAGTTGTATATATGTTAGGCATCGTGCGAATTCCCATATCGCGTTCTAGACATGTATGGAGAATAGATGTTAATTTTATATTCAGCGCCATCTGTGGATAGGTCGTCACAGCTTCACAGCATCGTATAGGGGTCGCTACATGCACAATATTAAATCATAGCCTCACAAAACTGTGTAATCCGTTTGACTGTGGGGTAAGCTGTGTCCACAAATGTAATATTACGGTACTACTAACTTAACAAAAACCTAGGTAATGCTTTATATGAGTCTCGGCTTTTATGGCCACCGGCAGACTTTTGAGAATGTATGGGTTGCATTTTTTAGGGCCCTGTCACCGAAGTTGTTGGTCACCCGTGTATCTGCCGTCCGTTACCAAGCGCGTACTTTACATATTGCTCATTGGAGTTAAACGCTCTGGATCGTCACTGTTGACGACACAATATTATGATTAGGGGTTTATTTTATTTAATTATTTTAGATAAGAATTAGAATAAAAAGTAACCCCTGGTCGCCATATAACTCTGTCCTCTATGCCATGCTATTGCCACGATTATTGGCAATCAGAAGAAATTCGTGTTTTAAATTAATTAGTAGAATTTAACAAATTTGGAATAATTTTCCATAGTTACTTCATACTTTACAGGTGTACATAGAACACTTATAAAACTGGATTGCGAAAGGTATATACGGTATATCGTAACAACTTACGTAATTACAAACTAATTAGATAAACGTTAACAGTAAGACAGCCCCCGTTCTCAACGCTTGCTGAATAAAGATTAAACTCGACATGTTATTGTAAAGCTGGCCATTCATTTGACGACAAAATACAGTACGAAGCATGCCTTTTAAGTTCTGTCGTTTCCATATTTCCCGCCAATTTTGAATTTGGAACTGTTCTTTATTCGAATGTGTTTAAATTTCGAATCTCAAAACAGTTGAAAGTATTAGGATTAATGCTATTGTTTAGTCACAGCGTCGATTGGAATCTGTCAGGTTACGTACGAAAATGAATCTTTCTAAGGAAAATGTTCGTGCAATAATTTTCTACAACTTTAGAAGAGGCCTGACACGGCTTCCGTGTTTTGTAGAGCTAACATTTGTGTTCAGTGATGAAGCCCCATGTCTACTATACTAGTGTTAGTGACAAATCTCGCGCAGGACGCCCAAAATCCGCCTTCACTGAAGATAACATCATTGCCGTGAGACAACTAATTTTCGAAGATCGTCATGAAGCGCTTGGTGTGAGAAAGCTAGTTTGCCGTTGGATACCGCATCTGCTTTCCGACGATCACAAGGCGGCCCGCGTCAGATGGTGTAAGAAAACTCTGCAAAGGTTCAACCGAGGAGAGTCAAATCACGTCTACGACATCATCAGATTCATATTTCATACCACGATATCACGGGGATCCAAAGTAGATTATTAGAGATTCGTGACCACATGCTTTTGAAACCTATCAAGCCGCCCATACTTGGTTTCACGGCTATCACATTAAGTGACAACGGTAGTAACGGTTTATCGTGTCTTCCTAAGTACAAAAACGGTCAAATATGGAAATACCACACACGGTCATCACTGACTGACCGAATCGAATGCTGATTAACTATAATGCACTCCGAAAACGCGTTTTTTTACAAATATATATTATGTTCTTCTTTCCACCACAAGTTTTAACCCCACAAAGTGTGGGACAAGACACACGTCAAAGTGTGTTCCATTTCCTATCGACTCCTCGGTATCGACCGTTCTGATAATATCCGGGAAGATGTGGAGTAAAGACTTTCTGTCGGTTTGCAGCAATCGGACGCGAAGGAAATTGATTGTGCCACATTATTCAGATATTGCAATTTGACAAACATATGGCATTATTTACAGTTCTTTTTGTTCCGAAAAAGTGCACGGTCAAATTACATAATAAATAAGTGCAAAGCAGATACTCTCTTACAATGGCTAAATAGGCGTATGATGCCTATGACTGCTACTTCCAACAGTATTTATAACAACTTCTGTACGTATCATTAACAGCCAGCTTTATAATCTTAATAAGTAGGATCATTTGGGCCTGGCATAATAAATATGAGCCACGGTTGCGTTAATTTGTTTTAACGTCAAAATTACATGTTTGAGACACTTTGTGACGTTATTTAGATGACGTAGGTCGTTAGGAAGGGATACCCTTCTAGCGTAATAAATTTACATTGAGTATTTACTAGTTTCTCCCCACGACTTCGTCCGCGTTGACTTTAGCCAGAAATCTAACAATTTTCCGGGATAGGAAGTATTTTATATGTTAAGCCAGGTAATAAACTATCTAAGGGCTAAATCTCATCCAAACCCATCAGCCAATTTTGCGTGATTGAGTAACAAACATACAAACATCTTGACATGCGAACTTTTGCATTTATATTATTAGTAGGATGTTACATCGCCACCGTAATCTCAGAAAGAGTTGTCGGTTTATTATTTCATGACTCTGACATCTTCCCTGTGACCTCGTGGTCCGATCGATAGAACTCGGCGGTGGGACCAAGCGTTCACAGGGCGTCTTCCGAGAACTCGAGAACTTTGATTGTAACTGCTTTTCTTGTTGTATTTCTATTAGAGAACTATTGAGCTATCTAACTATAACACCATATATCCTTAGAATTAAATAACAGAAAATACTTCGCGCGATCAGTGTGTACAAAAATCCAAATATAGCAATATAACAAGCAATTCGAGTGTCTATTTACAGGCTCTTTTTTTAAGTGGACCTTACGTTTAGGTCATTTCCCACTGGGCTTTTAACTATACAGGCAGTTTACTAAAAGGCTGGTACAAGAATGTTTGCTTTCGAAGGCACAACTGTACAATACACTACCTTCGTTCATTAAAAATGTTTCATCATGTAAAGCATTAAGGTCAAAAGTTCCTCAGCATATTAATCGTATCGTGTCATTAAAGCAGTATCATTCTGTAAATAAAGGTTAACTATAGAACACCGTCACACCTATATTCCCCAAGCAGGGGTGGCATAAATGTACTGCGTCTACCTACTTTTCGCTGACAATGTTAGGTTCCATGTAATAGGGGGCGAACCATATATCGGTCACAATTCCAGACTCCGGACTTGGGAATTATTCAATAGGAAAACTGCGTTTGTCGAACTAGGACTTGAACCCAGGGCCTCGTGATCACAAAACTCATTATTCACCACTAGACCAACGAGGCAGTAACGGTTTGTACTCTATCTTTGTATCTATATCACCACGCTAGATCCCTTTCGGGGTAGGTAGAGAGTACAGAGTTCCAACAGGTTCTTTCCTTACCTTCTTTCCATACCTCTCTGGCTTCCTCCGCTCTCATAGTTCGCCTCATACACGATCGCCGGTTACAGAGACTTTTGACTTGTCCTTCAGATAAGACACGTTCTATTTGGACATGGTAAGATAGTCCTTCCACTTTTAGATTGTACATCTGTTTTGTTATTCTTTCTTCTGACATTCTTTCTATACGTCCGAACCAAAGAGCATATTCTTTCTCATCTGGTTGCTCTTTCACGGTTTGTTGTATTTTGCATTAAATATGGAAATGCCATTCCGTGTTTTAGAAGGCGCATTAACCCACTGGTCTTGATCGCTACTTCATGTAGTAATAATTAAGCCAAGTTGGAAGCCATATAGGCTTGATAAGTTTCAACGACAGGTGGCTACAGACCTGGTTCCACCAATTCGTACTGAGTCCGCGTAGTTGAGAATGACCCAATCTCTCCCACTTTATCAGAGAAGGTCTTTTCCCAGTAGTGGGACAATATTATTTATTACTAGTTTCTGCACTCACCTTCGTCCACGTTGAGTTGACCACAGAAACCTGTGGGTGGTAATTCAGGTAATCTATCTGTGTGGCGAATTTTATCCCAAGCCATTTTTGTGTGATTGAGTTACAAACATCTAAACACCTAAACATACAAACTTTCACATTTATTATCATCATCTCAGCCTATACTTGTCCACTCCTGATACAGGCCTCCCCAATCGCTTTCAAGTCTGGTCCGAATTCAACGACTTTCTGCAATTTTCATAGGAACGTCGGTCCATCTTGCAGACGGTTGTCCTACACTGCGCTTGCCAATACACAATGACAATATGAGTAGAATATTATTTTATGTTATTTTGAAACGCATCTATGTTATGTTGTTGTGAAAACGCAACTTGCAACGTACATCAAGAGCAACAGAATCGCAAGTTACAATATAGCTGTCTAAATTTAAAAAACAACGCCACTCAAAGGACAAGACCAATAAACATGTATCTTATAGTTTTAAAATTAGAATGCTAATTCAAATGAAGATATTTCTGAGTTATGTCACCATAATATTCGGCCTTAAAAAACCAACCACCGTTTGCCACAAACCTGCATAAGCTATCAATCAGCCTATCGCAGTCCACTGCTGGACATAGGCCTCTCCTAACACGCGTCATTGCACACGGTCCTCCGCCTTCCGCATCCAGTCTGTCCCAGCGACCTTTTTGAGGTCGTCGGTCCATCTAGCTGGGGGCCGTCCTACCTTACGCTTACCAAGTCGCGGTCTCCACTCTAGGACACGCTTGCTCCATCGGCCGTCGGTCCTTCTGCAGATGTGACCAGCTCATTGCCACTTTAGCTTACTGAGTCTGCGAGCTATGTCGGTAACTTTGGTTCTTTGTCGGATTACCTCGTTACGAATTTTATCCTTCAAAGAGACGCCGAGCATAGCTCGCTCCATAGCCCGCTGTGCGATTTTGAATTTGTGGACTAGTTAGTGCATAAGCTAATGGATTGCATTCCAAACTCACTGAAACACAAACTTTCTTACTACCGTATAGTTAAGGGTTTATTTGCTCGTCTAACAGCGGGCATCCGAGGAATGAAGATGGCTCGGCAAACAGCAGAGGCAAATATAATTGTCGGCATTGCAAACACTTGAGGTCCGAATCTAACCAAAGGTTTCAGGGGATGCTTGTGACGTTTTATTTGGGAATGAATACGGTTGACAAATAAGTTGGCACTAAAAAAATAAAACGTCCACGAGTATCGTATTTTATAAAAGGTTCTTTATTAAAAGTGTTTGAAACAATTTTGCATTTTATGGAGGCTTGAAATTTTTTTTTTTTGTATTATACTAACACTCCTTTATTCATGTATTGTGTGTGCGAGTCTTTTAAAAAAGGCTTTATGTAACACATTTTATCTATCTATTTATATCATTACGCCAGTTCCCTTGCGTAGTAGGAAAAGAGTACCGAGTACCAACAGGTTCAGAGGTCTTTCCTTACATATCTCTCTGGCTTCATCCACTCTCATAGTTTGTCTCATACACGCTCGCCGGTTACGCTGTCTATCGCTCAAAGCTCAAATTATTGGCAAAAGATCATATAGGATTGTGTAGTGAAATACGTTGTTTCGAAATTAGGTGGCAATGACATTTAAGAATCGATTAGCATTTAATCATCGTTTTTTTTTTGAAACAATCTCTTTTGAAAATTTACTCTTGAAATTTGAATTTCAGGTGTACAAACACCTAACCACAGCTACACAAAGCCTCAATTCTATTTTCCTCTAGATAGCACTAATCATGGGATGCACTAGTCATGGGAGTGACGACGAGAACCAAGGTTACATTCAACAAGGTTAGAATCTTTCAATAGAGAAAAAAAAAACACATTTTATACGGCTTAAAATTTTAATTTCACGATTGCCAGCCAACGAGGAAATTTATCCTAGTATTTAAAACAAATATCTGCTAGGAAATAAACTAAAAGTATAGGAATGGATACGAAGAGTAAATAACTTTTATATCGAACGGTCAAGAAATGAAGATTGCTTAGCAAACATATTGGAGATAGGATCGTGGATATTGCAAATACTAACTATAGAAACAATTTCAATTTTTTTTAAATGAAGTCCCACACTAGGATTTATTCCTGGGGTATTCCTACCCACGACGGGTATGTTTACAAACATAAAATTGTACATCCACAAATACTCAGACCGAAACAATTAATTGTGGATCCCACAATGATTTGTCCCGCACTATTAGTCACAGTGGGCGGAGCGGCTGAAGTTCTAAATCGTTCGTTAATTAAATTATATAAGCAGACTATCTCGTTGGTGTAGTGGCGAATGAGGTCCTGGGCTCGAATCTTAGGTCGTACAAAAATGTAAAGTGACTCCATTAGACTTCTTTCGGGAAATGAGTAGTTTTCTCGATTATTAAGCAAACTGTGCATAAAGGATAACTAAATAAATAAGCTTTCTAAAGAGTAGAAAATTAAATTCAGGCAACTATTTAATTGCATGATAAAAAATACCTTATGAGAGGAAACACATTAGCCACCGGGGAAGACCTTTTCTTTTGATTCAGGAAAATCCTACATAGGATTTCCGCGAGCCTCGGGTGAGCTCGCAGGGCGTGGATTCCTATCGACAAACTCCTCGGCCTCCGGGATCTTCGTATGGACCGCAACGGCGCCGCTCATGTGCCGCGCTCCGTAGAGCCCGCCATCGGGGGGAGACTTGATGACACGCTCCCCCCTGGACCGCCGCGGTGCTCACGGCGACGTAGGTTATATCACGCCGCCATCCTCCTGGAATCGCTTGTGATGGACGCTCAGGGTCCCTGCTTGCCTTGCGGATGATGATAAAGGAGGAAGACCAGGGAAGACCTAGACTATCTTATCATGACTGTATAGATTGTGGCTTTTCTAATAGACATGCCAAAGTCTCCGTAACCAGTAAGCGTCTATTATACGAATTATAGGAGAGAAGGAAGCGGAAGAGGTTTGTAAAAAATTTGGGTAGAAGTCACTAGTTACTATACCGAGCACAATTTTAGACTTCGGACTGGCCTTCGAATCCCTACAGGGCCTTTCGTCACTATGTTCAAATGCGGCGTGTTAACTTTGTGAAGTAATTGTGTAACGGTATTCTGTATGCCATTGGGGTACCACTAAATTTTACCAAGTAATCGTAACGCGTCGCTTTATATATTGAATTAATCATAATGCACAAGGGCCCAGACTTAATTATGATTGACTCGAACGTAGTGGTTGCGCGCTTGCCCTCTTGTCCGGTTAAGCGGTAAAGGCCCCGCGGCCAACGGCGTAGATCACTCATAGACACACAAAAAAATATTATGAAGCTAAAAGAAGTCTGCAGTCTGTGAACATGTCCTTGACCACACCCGCCATAACATCAGATTTGATAGACCACAAATCCTCGTGAAAGAACACCGATTCCTACCAAGGATGGTTTGCTAGGCTATTGAAATTAAAAAACATCCTAATTTCAATAGAGAAGATGGCTAGGTGCTTCCATCGTCTTGGGATCCGGTAATTAATATAATCAAATCCAAAACCAAGCATAACACTGCAAGACCTCAAGACACCGTGAGCTCATTCTGCATAGATCGGACCAACAACAACAATAATAATTAGGAAGTTAGAGAGTACCCCGGAACAACTATGCCTTTTGGACGTCTAACACCTTAGTCCCTCCCGTGACCATGTGTGTTGCAAAGCACTCGAAACGTCGGGAACTAAAAATAAAAAATAAACCGCGATAAAATCCGTAAAATAGTTTTATTTTATGTGTAATATTCGCGTAAATCTATGAACTCAATACCAGGAGTGAAAATTTTGGTCCAAGAAAAGTATGTACAACGCCTACTACACCCCGTTTACAAGCTTCACGAAATATACTTTTTTATAAATTAAAAGTAAGAGCAAACTCCCAGCTGAATTTAATTTAATTTTTTCAATAATTTTTTCACTCTCAAACCATTGGGAATAAGTAACCTTTTTTTTCGTGTACGTATTATATTTTTTGCTGAGGTTCGTTTTCGGGCTTCCTTACATAATTTAGTCTTAAGTATGGTTTTAAATTTATTGATTGGTAAATCTAGAATATCGTTGGGAAGTTTGTTATAAAAAGGTATACGTTATCCCATGAGCGATTTTCGGATTCTGTGGAGACGCGTAATATATACAGCAAGATTATTTTTATTCCAAGTATGGATGCCACTCAAACTTATCGATATTCTTTTTCGGATATAACAGTTAGATGTATATTCCTTATATATTATATAATATTTAAGAGATTATTTAGGATTATTATTATTTAGGAGCTAGATTGTAGATGACCTTTTTCTGCAGTATGTTAAGAGCTGCAGAGCCCCCGCATAGCAAAATTCCATAGACCAATTACCATAGATGGTATCATGACCATGAAAATAACTGAAATAATTTCATGTTATTAATAGCGTTGCTATTTATCTTTCTCTTGGAATCACATCAATGTTAAAGCATAGCATTATGTGCCTGACGAGTTTGGGGTATTGCTGCTTTGTAGACACAATCTGACCGTCTTTGGGGTTCTTTGCCCTCACTATAATGTCTTTACTTTGAAATATGATCTAAGAGAGTGATGGCTGTTCCAGTAGTCATACTTTTGAACGGGTGCTGCTTGAGACTGGTCCATCTGGAATCCTATAGACACCTTCTTTTTAGAAATAACATAATTAGCCCCACATCTCGGTCGTAAGGCATCACACTTGATCTAGATCGTAATCTTCTTAACTGTAACCTAAACATTGTATCCAACCAATATAATTGACGGACGATTTAGCTATGTGGTTAAGGGCTTAGCCTGCCCCGCCCACTGTGTCTAATAGCCGCGGGTTCGATTCCCGCACGGGACAAATCTTTGTGTGATCCACAATTATTTGTTCCGGTCTGGGTATTTGTGTACGTGAATTTTCATGTTTGTAAACGCACCCACGACACAGGAATTAATCCTAGTGTGGGGCAAAGTTATAAAAAAAAAAAATTAAAAAAAGAGGAAAAGAAAAAAAATTAAAGAGAAATAAAAGAGACAAGCGCGGTGAGTTTCTTCGCCAGATCTCCTCAGTGGAGACCACGTCCTACTGGAGGTAGATTAGTATTCAGATAAGATAAATGGAATCTGTAATTTGCCAATTTTTTTGTAGGGTTTATACAAAATACATTATTTGTTTCGGTTTTTGTGGTGAATGATGCGGCTGGTGATGCAAGGTTTTGGGTTGTAATCTTAGGTTGGACAGTGTCCATATTCTTTCGAAAAATTCTCATAATCTTATAATATTGGAAACAAATATGTAAGTATAGACACCTCGGTCCCGGTTAAGAGCTACAACCGCTTCGCTTACTGGATCGTTTAGTCTTGGGTTCGCTTTCCACTTGAGACAAATCTTTGTGTAACCCACAAATGTTTTGCTTCGGTCCGGGATTCGGAACATCACTATGCGGCGGAGCGTGCCGTATTTGAACCAGCCACCTATGGATCCGGCTCGAAGGACCATGGAAATGACGTGGATGATCCTACGGGTGTTGGTATGAATAAACAGACACTGAGCAATAGACTGTATATAATTTAAATACACGTAACAAGACAATTATTGACGAAGAATTGGATACGTGTGCTTCGAACGGCGGACAATGACAAAGTGCTTTGCCGTGACTAAAGAATAATTTCTAGTGTAGGGCTACGTTGAGAGAGCCATGAGAGAGAGAGAGAGAGATGTAGCCATTCTCACGAAACTTACCTGATACTACATTGTTCTTCCATACTTCACAACAAAATGTATATGGAAGAAATGGAAAAATACTATTTTTAAAGAGTAACCGTGGAGTTTCTTGCCCCTCTTCTCCACAGGAATGACTTTTATGACGTTTTATGACGATTCATAAATATTGTAATGGCTTACATTCATGCTCACTATAATGTCTTTGCTTGCGGTGGCTGTCTGGCGCGGCACGTACACTCCCTTCCCTCCAATATGGTCAAGGGGAGTGATGGCTGTTCCAGCAGTCATACTCGTAAACGGGTGCTACTTGTGAGGACTGGCCCATCTGGAATCCTTTAGACGCTCTTTACAGATAGCATCATTAGATTCTTACCTTGATCGTAAGGCATCATACTAGAGCTAGATCGTAAACTATTTAATTGTAACCTAAACATTGTATCCAAACAATGTTTTTGAAAAAAAAGAAAAGAAAAAGAGAAAGAGAAGTAAATAAAAAAGACAAGCCCGCTGAGATTCTTCGCCGGATCTTCTCAGTGGAGGCTGCGTTCCGATCCGGTGGTAGGTTAGTAGTTAAATAATATTTTAAAACATAAATGTATTTTGACTAATTGTAAGCGCCCTCGCAGGGCTTATACAAAATAAATTATTTGAGTTTGAGTACATTAATAAAAAATATTCAGATTCAGAAACAAAAATAAATTATGTATTTTTTTTTGTTATTATTTACTTACCCCAGATATTATTACACAGCATTACACAAACCTGATAAAAGTAATTCAAACAACGTGCGCATCTCGGAATAATCTTTACCATCTCACAAAAACCGATTGAAACCTTTCCAACTTTTGCTTTCGTAAGAAACTTTATATTTCTCCCATTCCATTTACTTCGCCTAATCTTTTTCCAATACCGTCATGTCGTTGGTGGGTATTCATTGTAATTATATATAAATTTAATGTATGTATCATAATCCAGTTCGTAATGTACGTGTCTAGCGCGATTTGCTCGTAGCGCTGTGCCACCGCGGTTTTCTTATCGATTATCAAGGTTGAGTAGCATTCGACTCGGTTGGCCTGAGATGGGTGACCGTTTGTAGCATTTACATATTTAAACGTCTCCGAGCTTCAGAAGGCGTTAAGCTGTTGGTCCCGGTTACCACTTGATGTGGTAGTCGTTAAGCCGACTTCAGTAAAGTATCAAACCTATAAGATTTCCAACTCGGCTATAAGCCAGCTATAAGGATGCCAACAGCAGGCAGCTACAAACCTGCCTCCACCAATCCGGACTGGGTCCGCGTGGTGGAGTATGACCTATTCTCTCTCACCTCGATTTGTGAGAGAAGGCCCAGCAGTGGGCAGTATAGGCTGATATTATTATAATGATTATGTACGTATCTACCTTCACTACAAGTGTACACAGACACGTACACGCGTCTACTACGCGTTGTGTGTTGTAATACTTTAAAAATATATTTTTAAAAACGAGCTTCTATAGCAAAAACAACTGAGATATCTTACTAAGTTGAGGACCCTGCTCGACATCTCGGTCTACGGTCTTCGTAAAGAGAAATCGAACGAGCTTAAACACGAAGCGGTTACGTTGAGTAGTTGAAATGGTCTCATTAGTCATCATTGAATCTTATCATCAAACACTGAATACCATCTGGTTATTATTCAATACCAATATAACCTAAACACGGTAGAGTTGTCTTGCGTAGTTGACGTTTCTATTGCCACTTTCCGAGTCCATCATCAGACCACCTCCATGGTACCATATTATTTCATTGCCACCAAACTTACATATGTATGCCAAATTTCAGCTCCATCGGATATTCGCCAATTGCTTGAAAAACAGATAACAAAAATTTGAACCGGAAAAACAGACAGACAGAAGACAGATGCAAACAGTGCAAGTTAAATAAAAGCTTGTGAAAATGAGCGCTCAACGTCGAGCATTTAGCGCTAAGTTGACGCTTACGAGCGTTGAAGTACGGAGAAGACTCAACTTAAAGACTCGTGCGCTTAAGCACCGACTCGATCGTTTTTGCAAGCTTTTCACTTGCTATGTTCGTTTGTCTGTTTTTACGGTTGAAATCTTGTGATCCATATTTCAAGCACTTGCGGCAAATTTGGTATACGTATGTAAACTCCGTGACAATGCAATAGTATGGTGGAGAAGGAACACGTGAGCTATACAATGTAACGCCCTAGTGTTTAGGCTTGTTGGATTGATAATGGGGAGTACTATTCAACCAGATAATTCAGGGTCTAATTATAATACTAAAAGGTGGCCAATGGAACCACCAAAAAACTCAATATGATGTCGCCGTATTTAGGCTGGTTGAATTTGTCTTACCGAGTACTTTAGACCCCGATGGTGTCAAGGATCTGATGAAGGAGCCGGAAGGAAGCCATAGAAACCCTTCAACAAAGTAAGATATCTTTGTTGTGCTTTGCTATAAAAACTTGTTTTTAAAAGGGTCCTTTAAATTAAAATTATTAGAACACTAGCTCTTAACACTTACAGGACGTATTGACGTTCTATAATTCTTTGGAACTCTGTACTCTCTGCCTACCCCGCGAGGGAGCTGGCGTGATGTTATAGATAGATAGATAAATAGATATAATTTTTGATCTCTATAGCTACAGTGCTGAATTTCAGTTTCCACCTCCATACTAATTCAAAAGTGCACAATACCTATACATGCCTTCATTAACGCCGGAATTTCATCAAAAAACAGTCATTTTGGTTAAAACTCTTTTTGCTACCTGCTTCTGCCTGCCGGTTTGCTCAGCAATAAACACTAATTTACTAAAGCGGTCAGAATTACGCAAAGTCCCTGAGGAAGACTCACGTATGAACGACGAAGTAGCGATTTACCAAGTGTAGTATAATCGTGTGAGAAATAAATACTAAAAATAAAAGTTTCTGTAAATTGTAGTTTTATTTTTTAATAACAAAGTGCCCGAACCTTAAAGCTCGTACATGCTACGGCGTGCGTAGTTATTCGTAGCATTTACAGTGAGCGGAGACGCTCGTAGCTCTCGTAGAAGTCGTAGGCTCTCGTATCTTTGGAAGATCCCGTGCTGTTGTTAGGCATGGCGAAGGTGGAGCAGCGTTCAGCAATTTAGGTGACCATTTGTATTATAGCATTTCTATTTTCAATTGCTTTGGATATTAAGTTGTTAGTAGCTGTTGAACTAAAAGTATAGCTTTGTTAGCCTCCAAAAGCAATAGGCATCAAACTTACCTTCACTTATTCGCAGTTAGCTTGCATAAAGTACGAATTACTTTCGCTCTATGGTCTTAATTTGAGAGAATAATCCTGTGCAAAACATAAAGAGAATAGGTACAGGCTAATTTAAATTGTTATTAAAAATATAGAGTTAATTAGTGCTTTTCAAAAATTTGCCTTTAAAAAGTTCTAAATTTAATAAGAAAACGTCTGGTTTTAATTATGCTTTCCATTCAAGATTTTGACGAGTCTTTTGTTAGGCGATAAAAAATATCGTTTTACATTACAAGGGGGTGTTTTGTTTCAGTTGTTCTAGAAGATATAAAACACGTACAAAATAAAAGAATTATCTGTTGGGTGGGCCCCGGGCATCGTGTAATTTTGGCCTGAACAATGCTGAGGACATAGTGTTAAGAGACAGCGGCAAGCGGCGGCGGGAGAGAGAATTGACGTGAAGCCCGCATTCGCACGAGTGATTTTTTAACGCACTTTTTTGAAGTACTGTAGGCATTCTTAATTAACGCGTAGAGTAACGCTCATATAATAAGCGCTCGGGCTAATGATATACAAACAAAAATCTACGTCTTAAGCCTCGATGTATATGTTTTTTTTTTTTTTGTTTTTTTTTTTTTTTTTAGGAGGGTAGGTGTAAATAAGTGCAGACGTGTTTAAAATTGCCTATTTTTATATTCAATAATTAAATAAAGTATTTACAAATATTCTCCTTCCCTATACAGTTCCTATAATAAAAATAACAAGTACTCACGTTTTTGTACATTTATGTGACCATAGCATTACTTTTGCATCACCTGCTGGCTCATCACTACACGGGATTCTCTAAACCACTTATCAGTGCTTCACCATGCCACAACTAGATGAAGGAAAAGAAAGAAAAAAGAAGAAAAAGCTGCACAGAAGAGCCTCGAGGAGAACTTTATGAAGAAGATGGAGGACCTTGAAGCACAAATCCAGAGTGCCGGCCCATCTAAAGATACAGTGGCCAAAGTTGCAGAGGAGTTCCGGACGTTCAGGGAGCTTATCTTCAATATGCTCGGGCTGCTCCGAAAACAAATAAGCGAGTGCAGCAAGCAGATAGATGTGATTGAGACCAGACATCGGCGTAAAGCACTTATCTTCTTGGGAGTCCCTGAGGTTGATAAGGAGAATGGTAGAACGGCTATCCTGGACATTCTTCACAACAAGCTGGGTCTCAAGAGTCTAATAGAATCTTCTATAAATATCTGCCACAGACTGGGGACCCCAGGCCAAGATCACCACAGGCCCATTCTCATAAGATTTACCAGTGCAAACACACCGTCTGGAGAGCGAAGACTCGGTTGAAGGGCTCATCCATCTCTGTTCGAGAATTTTTGACCAAGTCTAGACAATCTATATTTGGTAAGGCGCGATTGCATTTCGGTGTGCGTTCTTGTTGGTCTCAGGATGGCATTATTGTCTTAAAGGCCCCCGATGGAAGCCGACATCGAATTACTTCCCTTGAAGAGTTAAGCCCTTTGATTGTAAAATATCCAAAAGGGCCGAACGGATCCTCTACACACAGGAGTAAGGGTGAGGCTGGTGGAGATCTGTCGAGGAATGCAAATCGTAAATAACAAGTTTATTTTAACAGGTAGCCCTCGGTAGTTGTATACAACCTAATATTATCCTTACATTATTGAGTTTATTTTGTCCTTGTCATTTCTGCAATTTTGTTGTTATGCACTCATTTTTTTCTGTATGTACAATTAGATATGTTATTTCATGTTTTGATTAAGTTTTAGGCTGGTACCGTCAATTGTAATCACAATTCCGGTCTTCCATTAATTTTGGTTAGGTACTTGTCAATAACAAACGTCATAAATCCTGACACATTAAATCGGTTGCGTTCCGGATACTTAATTTTACATACCTTTAGCACTGTTCAAATTAGCCGTTTGATATTTTTTGTTTTTTTTGTCTTTGTCTATGTTTATAGTTCTATTTTAATTTAATTGATTCAGTTGCCTCGTGCGATACCAGTTTTTGTTCTCTAGACGATAATCTTGCTAACTTTTTACACGACAAATTCAATCAACAGTTAGGCTACTTGCTAAACGTGTGTCATATCAACGCCCAAAGTATACCTAATCACCACGATGAATTGTATGACACATTTAGCAACAACAATGTTCACGCCGTCCTGATTTCCGAAACTTGGCTTAAACCTCAACTTCTGTCAACCACCTATGCTCTTCCTGGCTTCGTTCTCATTCGTAATGACCGCATTGGTAAGGGTGGGGGCGGAGTTGCTATATACCTCCGTAGCGATCTCCCTTACAAAATCGTAGCCATATCCTCCTCAAACTATTCAGCCTCTTCAGAGTTTCTCTTCCTCGAGGTTTGGGTCAAAGGGGTTAAAACCATAGTTGGTGTTATGTATTGTCCTCCCTCTATTGATTATTTCACCGAATTCGAATCGGTACTAGAATCCTTGGGGTCTGATTACGAGCATCACATCATCATGGGCGATTTCAACACTAATCTCCTGGCCACAAGTTCTCCCCGATCCTTTAAACTCCTTCACCTCATTGAGTCAGCTAGCTTGCATATTTTACCTCTTCAAGCCACACATCATAACGTTAATAGTGATGATACCTGGCTCGACCTTATAATAACTTCTAATCCTTCACTCGTTTCCACGCATGGTCAACGTGATGCCTCCGGTTTTTCGCATCATGATATTATCTTTCTCTCTTATGTCCTAAAGTCCCCGAAACCCCATCCTAAGGTTCTGCACAGGCGTTGCTTTGCTCGAATGGACATTGACAAGCTAACTGGTGACGCATCCGAAATTGACTGGAAGCCAGTCATGAAAGCCGATACGATCGATACAAAGATACACTTGTTTAACAAAGAGGTAATTCAATTGTATGACAATCATGCCCCAATTAAGAAAATAAGGTTGAAGCGCCCACCTGCACCGTGGATGACAAAGGGTATCCGCATGGCGATGAGGAGAAGAAATCGTGCTTTTCGGAAGTTTAAAAAAGAACGTACAGAAGACAATTGGTCTCTTTTTAAAGTTGCAAGGAACAGATGCAATAAGATGATACGTGACGCTAAACGCCGCCATATTCTAAACAATATTACTTCGTCGTCGTCTGCCGACATTTGGAAGTTCCTAGGAACCCTAGGTATTGGCAGAACACGACGTGTAGACCTACCAAAGACATTAAGTTTAGATGATCTTAATTGTCATTTCTCTACTGTTCCTCCTGTAGATCGTCTAACAATTAGTCATACCTTGGCCTACTTGGATGGTCTCAAACGTCCCATTATCAACCCTTTCTACTTTTCTCCAGTTGACTCTTGTGAAATCAAGAAAACCATCCTATCCATTAAATCTAAGGCAGCGGGATGTGACAAAATATGTCGCTTTATGATTACAACAGTTCTGGACATTCTTCTCCCTGTAATCACTCACCTTGTCAACTTTTCCTTAAAGTCCGGCACATTTCCATCTCTCTGGCGTAAAGCCTTTGTCCGCCCCCTTCCCAAAATCGCTAACCCGTCCCAAGCTAGCCATTTTCGTCCTATTTCCATTCTTCCTTTTCTTTCAAAAGTGCTCGAGGCCTGCGTTCACAAACAATTGTCGCATTTTATCTACTCTAACAATCTAATTAGTCCTCTTCAATCTGGGTTCAGGCCTGGCCATAGTACCGTCTCTGCTCTACTTAAAGTGACTGATGATATCCGAAAAGGCATGGAAGAAACCAAAGTTACTGTTCTTGTCTTAGTAGATTTCTCTAATGCTTTCAACTCCGTCAGTCACGATGTCCTACTGTCCATACTTTCCTATCGTATGTGCTCACGAGAGTCACTGGACTGGTTTTCTTCCTATCTTCGGGAGCGTCAGCAGGCTGTTTTGAGTGACGAGTTATCATCAACTTGGCGCTGTTTGGAAACTGGCGTTCCTCAGGGTGGTATACTTTCTCCTCTTCTGTTTTCTATTTTTATTGATCTAATAACCTATGAACTTCAGTGTGCGTATCATCTTTATGCCGATGACCTGCAGCTTTACTCGCAAGACAGTGCCGATCGTATCCCTAACATTGTTGGCAAATTAAACCAGGATTTGGGGGCAATCAAGAACTGGTCTGACAGGTTTGGAGTGACTGTTAACCCGGCTAAGTGTCAAGCCATTCTCGTAGGCAGTTCTAGAACTATTACCAAAATAAATATGGCAACTCTGCCGTCACTCATGTTCAATCGTAAAATTATACCCTTTAGTTCTAGTGTCAAAGATCTCGGCTTGCACATTGATACTACACTCAGCTGGCAAACCCATATCACGGCCGTCGGTCAAAAGGTCACCGGGATGTTGCGATACCTGTATCGGCTTAAAAACTTGCTCCCCTCCAACACTAAAACAATGCTCGTGCAGTCCCTAATCCTACCTATATTCGACTATGGTGATGTGTGCTACTACGACCTGAATGCAGATCATCTCAACAAACTCGACCGTCTTCTTAATAACTGCATTCGATTCATATTTAATTTACGTAAATTTGATCATGTGTCTGAGTATAGATCTCATTTAAGGTGGTTGCCTATTCGCAAGCGCAGAGCTCTACGAGCACTGACAATGCTATTCTCCATTCTTTATTCTCCTGCTTCACCTGATTATCTTTCCTCCCATTTTCAATATCTATGCTCTAATCACGATAAACTTCTTCGTTCTTCTAATAATCGCCTTCTTCAATGCCCTTCTCACCATTCTAATTTTATTCACTCTTCTTTCTTTGTCCAATGCATCTTACTATGGAACTCACTACCTCTGGATATCAGGATGGCCACAAATCGCTTATCTTTCAAAAGCAAAGTACAGGATTATCTGCACAAAACTTTGGCGGAATCATCTCAATATTAATTTAGTTTATGTATATGTGTACTTATTATTTATATTATTATATGTATACATTATATGTGTATTTATCTGTATCTATATTATATCGTTATATATCAGTTCGATATAATATTTATTCTACTAATTATATATTTGTTACATATTTTCCTCTACATTTTTTTTGGTTTTATGGTTCTGCACCTACTTCACTCGTTTCTGCATCACCCTAAGGTAGACTGGTAGATAATGCCTTAGGCATTAAGTCCGCCTTTGTACCAATAGTGCAAGAAGAATTAAATAAATAAATAAATAAATACTATGTTAGTAGTCTTATTTTAGGGAAGTGTTGTTGAAATGAAAAGAGGAATTCGGAAAAATGTATAGTGAAGGCTTCACATAGCTAAAATAACCCACCTGAACAACATCTTTCATTGGTTTAAGGGCGATAACGAGACCCTGAGCTCGAAATCCTAGGTCCAATAAATTCCTGACCCAGAATTTGAAATTGTTTCCTGTATAATAACATTAAGCTCGCTCCCTATTACATTGGGACTCACCATCTTCATCAAAATGTCGTTCTATTCTGAAGTGTGTACACAGTACACCTCTGTCACCCCCGATTGGGGAATATAGGCGTAACAATGCTTATTTTTATTCATAGCTACAAAATGTATCTCTCCAACGTACACTCTCTAAGGTAAATAAATCCGCTTTCGCATCCGCTGCCTCTACCGCTTATTAATGTATCAGCATCCTTACGTTTCCATGTAAAATGTTCTGCTACAATAAAAATTATTGCTGCTTGTTTTTGTTGCCTCTCTTGAAAAAGAATATTACGTACATTTGTACAACCCAGACCTATTTATTTTTATTTATTTCTTTTGGTAGTCACTTAAGTTTTTTATTTGTTATCGTAGTTTCATTTATTATGAAATTATTAATAAATTATTATATATTACCCGAAATCTACGTATAAAATTTAAATAGAATTGAAATTTTATAATATTATGAAATGGAGTCATCCATGCTGAAAAACATGATTATATCTTTTTTTTCAAATCAAATCAATTTATTTGCTAAAATGGGTTACAGAGGATGTTAATATTACATTGGTCGTACGCCATATTTTGTCTTTAACTAGCGACCAGTCTCGGCTTCGCACGGGTGAATTATACACATAAACCTTCCTCTTAAATCACTTCGTCCATTGGTGAAAACCGTATGATCGTAGGCAGACGTAGGCAGACGGACAGATGCGGCGGGGGGACTTTATTTTATAATATGTAGAGAAGAAGACTATTAGCACCAATATTTGCATCTCAACAAAACTGGTTTTAATCACTTGCAAAATAAGAGATGAGAACCTTACACGACGTGTAGCGACATCAAAAAAGATAGCGACCCAGTTAGCAAATGTGTACGCTAACATAGGGGTGTTGCATCACGAACGTAGATTAGTTTGTGTCTAGCACCTTCTTTGAAGCGATGCGGCTAAGCATCTGTTAACACACCGTCGCCCCCATATTTCCCAAGCGGGTTGGCAGAGGTGTGTGTACACCCACTTTGAGCCAAAGATGTTAGGTCCTATGTAATAGGGAGTGAGCCTATTGCCATATACCGAGCACACTGCCAGACTCCGGACTGATACTGGGTATTTTTCAATAGAAAAACTACATTTGTCCGACATAGGATGTGAACCCAGGATTTCGTGATCGCAAAACGCATTATTCCTCAGAAGACCAAGGTGGCACACCTGGTAACACAGGTAGAGTTACCAGATGTGTCAACTAAATTACAGATAGATACAACTACCATTTACCTTAACAACTCTTCACATGTTTTCAATGCGCGATAAAAAAAGTTTAATATGCTAAACATACGTACATACTACTCACGGGGTAGCCTAGACTACAGCTCGCTACATACTTCGAATCTACACACCTTTTTCGCTTCTTTTACGTTCGTATATCTCCTTATGCATTTCTGTCGCTTTAGTCTAAGACACCGTTAATTTGGTCATGATACGAATAGGTTATCCCTGGGTGATCTCGTCCGACGCTTCCTATTGCTCGATATATTCCTTTCGTTAGTCATAATCTTTCGTTAATATGCTAAACATTGTATAATATGCTAGGTCTTGATATCATGGGGCAAATGCTCCATCAGGTATAAAACATGCCTGGTCTAAAGATAGTTTCTTTTTGATCCCGCCACATTCTCTCTTCATTCTCTGTTATTAAATATTGCAGTCTATAGAAGCTGCCTCAGACGTGTAGCGTATGATGAAGCGATAGTGTAGTAGCTCTCTCTCTATATAGGTCATCATGCCTGATCTCTTACGGGGAATGCAGAGAGTATACAATACTAACTAGGTCTTTCTTTACTTCCGCTATCGCTTCATGTAGTAGCTATATGAAAAAAATACTCTTGACGTAGCTGGATACGTACAGATGAAAGCTGGTAGGTGTGGCAATCTTTGAGGGAGGCATTAGACTTGCTGACAAGTTTCGGCAGATGATGAGAAAATTGCTACTCATGTCTATGATCTAAAGGTAGAATATATATCATAAAATATTTATACCTTTCTTAGCTTTTTTTTTGCGTTTATAAAGACGGAGGAATGGAATAGTCCAATATTCATGTTATACTACAAAAACAAACACAATTTTTATCAGAAGTCGTAAAGTTGTCGAATGACGCTGCCGAGGTTTTGGGCTAAGTGAAAATATGAGGCCTCGTGAGACCGTGCCGCTGAAAAAGGGCAATGAAGTTATGGAGGGAAGAATCTTTGGATAGGTTAATCGCATTTGTTTCTCGTTTTATCTTTTATCAACAGGGTATAACTTTACAAGCTAAAGACAGATGATTATAATTGTAGTTATATGTAATTCCACAAATTTCAAAGATAAACAAAGCATTCCGATGAAATAAAACTATTTTACGGATTTTATCGCGGTTTATTTTTTATTTTTAGTTCCCGACGTTTTATTATAGAAATTGTAGAAAGGAAACTAGCGGAGAACAACATGCCAGCGGAATACTTAGAACTATTGAGACACTGCCTTACATCTGGCTACTTATTGTGGAAGGAGCAGTTCTACAAGCAAGTAGATGGCGTAGCGATGGGCTCCCCTGTATCTCCCATTGTTGCCGATATATTCATGGAAGACTTTGAGGAGACAGCCCTTCGTACCTCACCTGTAAAGCCAAGTTACTACAAGCGGTGCGTAGATGATAGTTTCACAACATTACCATCTGACAAAATTCATGTATTCCTAAATCATCTTAACTCCATTAACCCTAAAATTCAGTTTACAATGGAGTTGGAGGCAAATAATTCCCTAGCTTTCCTTGATGTGTTAGTAATCCGTAACCCCAACAACACCTTAAGCCATACGGTTTATCGAAAAAAGACCCATACTGATAGGTACTTAAACGGTGAATCTCACCACCATCCATCACAGTTAGCTACCGTGGGTAAATCTTTGTTTCAGATAGCACAAGGGATCTGTGACAAGAAACATCTGGCTGCCGAGCTTCAACATGTCAAGCAAGTCCTGCATGACAATAAGCTTCGAGTCCCACGCCAACGTCACAGTGACCGAGTGAAACCAGCCATAGTCGAGCGTCTCCCTGCTGTACTACCTTACATGAGAGGAGTCACGGACAAGATTGGCTACATCTCGAAGCGTGCTTCGATTAAAACATTTTATAAGCCGCCAAAGAAGATCAGTCAATTTTTACCATCTGTCAAGTGTCAGATCCCTCTACAAGATGCAGGAGTTTACAAGCTTGATTGTGAATGTGGTCTCTCTTAGAAAGGACAAACAAAAAGACCGGTAAAAACTCGGGTTAAAGAACATATAGCTGACCTAAAACACCGTCGCTCTAAGAAGTCTGCAGTCTGTGAACATGTCCTTGACCGCACCCGCCATAACATCAGATTTGATAGACCACAAATCCTCGTGAAAGAACACCGATTCCTACCAAGGATGGTTCGCGAGGCTATTGAAATTATAAAACATCCTAATTTCAATAGAGAAGATGGCTGGGTGCTTCCATCGTCTTGGGATCCGATAATTAATATAATCAAATCCAAAACCAAGCATAACACTGCAAGACCTCAAGACACCGTGAGCTCATTCTGCGTAGATCGGAATGAATGAATGAATTATTTATTTGTCATAACATAGGTATGGAATTAGATCTTAATACTATGAACAGTCTCACTATGTTTCACCCTAAGGGTATACAAAGGTTCATATTAATAATAAAATGGAAACATTATTCGGTTAAAAACAATCAAAGAAACACAGGTATACAAAGTGCATGCTAAGGGTATACAGAAATGCATTGTAATAATAAAATGAAATTAATACTTGGTTAAAAGGAAATAAAAATAATGTAATAATAAAATATTATGTCAACAACAGCAAATTATACTACATGTCATACTGTAACAAGTCATTGTATAATGTCAAATTAATATGTAACTCAAACACCGTTTAAATGTCATGGTCATTTAAGAAGTCGCCTATGCTATAATAACATTTTTCTACTAAGAACATTGACAATTTAGATTTGAATTCCTTTATTTGTATGGTTTTGAATTCATTTGGGACCTTATTAAATATATGGACGGCCATACCTAATACGCTTTTTCTGGCAGCTGCACTTTTACAACCAGCTTTATTTGTGATTTGGTATTCATATTGCTTTCTAGTTGGTAGTTTTCTCACATCTGCTATATTGTTAAATAATTTTATGTTCTGTTTTACGAAAATTGCCATTTCCAATATATATAGTGATGACATTGTTAGAATTTTTAATTGTTTAAAGAAGGGTACACAACTATCTGTCATCGGATATGTCTATCGGACCAACAACAACAAAAATAATTAAGAAGTTTGAGGGTACCCCGGAACAACTATGCCTTTTGGACGTCTAACACCTCAGTCCCTCCCGTGACCATGGGTGCTGCAAAGCACTCAAAACGTCGGGCACTAAAAATAAAAAAATAAACCACGATAAAATCCGTAAAATAGTTTTATTTCATGTGTAATATTCGCGTAAATCTAAGAACTCAAAAGCATTCCTAATTTAATTTGCAGTGTTTGCTTGTATTGTATTGCGCAAGTAAGAGTAAAACCATAGTTAACTACTTATGAGATAGTTTTGTCATAGCAATTGTTGGCAGACCTAGTATATATTATATATAGTCTCTTTTACGAGACGCAGAAATAATACCGCCTGGATACCAAATAATACGGTGCGACAGAACGGACGGGCGTAAGCAAGGCGGAGCGTTTCTCGTGGCCACACACCGTTTTGAACTGCGTAAAGTGGCGGTACCGGGCGACGTCGTCATTGATAACTGTTCGTTTGAGATTGTATGCTGTAGCGTGTATTTGAACTACAGACATTTGTTTTTATGTTGTGTTGTCTATATTCCTCCTGGGAGTAGCGAAATGGAATATATGCAGTTATTTAGGATTATTGAACAGTGTTGTACTAAATACAATAATGTTATAGTGTTAGGTGATTTTAATTTACATTCTAGTAATGAAAATATCATAAATTATTTTGAATATGTTATGGCCTTCTGTGAACTTGTTCAAAAAAATAAAATACCGAACTGTAATAATCGGCAATTAGATTTGGTGTTAAGCTCGTTGAGTTTGGAGGGGGGCATGTCTGTGTGCGCGGCGGACGAAGCATTGGTTGCGATCGACCTGCACCACCCGCCGCTCGTGGTCTCCGTCCAGTTCGGTGGCTGCTCTGATGAAGTGGTAGACACTCATGAGCAAGATCTTACACAAACACAAGAGTGGAATTTTACTAAAGCGAATTTTCTTGAGCTGTACCCTTCAATAGCAGCCATCGATTGGAGTCTATTGTATGGTATCCAGGAACCAGAAAAGGCCCTGGATTTTTTCTACGGAGCACTTAACAATACAATTGATAGTTGGGTACCCAAAAAAATGTTTAGAATGGTAAACTCACGGTATAGGTACCCAAAGTGGTACACGCCGGACATTATTAGTAATATAAAACTTAAGGCTAGACTACATAAGCGATACAAATGTAGTAGGTCAAAAAACGATTACGCAGAGTTCTCAATTGTTAGAGCAAAAGTGAAAGACTTATTAGAAAGAGCGTATGAAGATTACCAGGACGGACTACAACGAAGTTTGTCGGTAGATCCAGGATCGTTCTGGGGTTACGTAAGATCAAAACGGGGTTCCATAAATCGCAAAAAAATTACTAAAGATGGTCACATATTATCCGAGTCGGTATGTGCATCTGAGTTTGCCAAATACTTTCAATCTGTGTACGGAAGGGACCAGGCTATCCTAAACGTGGGGGAGGCAGCAGCGGCGGCCAGAGCGGGCGCTATTCGCGTGCACGTCCCCCGATTGAGTACTGAGGAAGTTCGCACCGCTCTCTCGAGGCTAAAGCCAAAACGTTCCGCGGGACCGGACGGCATACCCGTATTTATTGTTAGGGATTGTGGGAGCAGCTTGGTAAAACCTCTCAATCACATTTTTAATTTGTGTTTAAAAGCGTCATATTTTCCACAGCGCTGGAAAATTACCAGGGTTATACCTATACCAAAAGGGGATCCTGGGACAGACATAACTGGGTTTAGGCCAATTGCAATTTTATCAACGCCAGCGAAGGTGTTTGAATCTGCAGTACAGAATAGCGTTCAAAAACAGGTAGCTGCCCAACTCTCAGACGCTCAACATGGGTTCCGTCAAACTCGCAGCACAACCAGTAACCTTCTTGTTGCCATGGCGTACATCGTACCGCACGTCGACGCGGGAGTGCAGGTCGATGCCACCTATTTTGACTTTCGTAAAGCTTTCGACTTGGTAAATAACGACGTACTCCTAACTAAGTTGGCTACCATTGGTTGCACCAATCAACTACTGCAATTCTTTGCCGACTACATGAGGGGCAGACAGCAATATGTAGAATACGCGGGTTGTAAGTCTGACCGTTATTTTACTAACACAGGTGTGAGTCAAGGAAGCAACTTGGGGCCGTTACTGTTTGTACTTATGATAAATGATTTGCCTGAGGTAGTCAAGGAAGCCAAATGCCTGTTGTTCGCAGATGACCTCAAATTGCTTATGGGTATCAGGGATAAGGATGACTGTGAGCGCCTCCAGCAGGACGTTGATAGGGTAGTGGAATGGACTCAGAAAAATAAATTACAGTTTAACACTGCCAAATGTTCAGTGTTAACATTTAGTAGAGCGAAAAAGCCACTGCTCCATAACTACGAAGTTCAAGGTGTCCCAATAAAAAGAATAGACACGGTGAGAGACTTGGGAGTTCACATGACAGCCGACCTGAACTTCCGAGCACACATTATCAATGTATGTAAAAAGGCCTATAGGACTTTGGGATTCGTACTTCGGCAAGTAGGTGAATTTAAAAGTATTAAGGCCGTAAAAGTTTTGTACGATGCATTGGTAAGAAGCCAGCTCGAGAGCAACGCGGCAGTGTGGGCACCACACGAAGCCAAGTACAGTCTCATGGTGGAGCGTATTCAGAACAAGTTCACAAGATATTTGTATTGGAGGTTGTATAGTGTTTACCCATATTATCCCTTAATGTATCCGACGTTGTTTATTCTGGGAATGACAGGATATAACAAGTTGGAAGTCAGGAGGGATCTTAACCTCGCGCAGTATGTGTTGAGCTTGCTTCGAGGGAAGGTATCCAACCCGAGCATACTGGAATCGATTGGATTGTGTGTGCCCAATGAGTATGTGCACCGTAGAAGGAAACCACGACTTTTCGCGGTACCCCGAGGGCGAACGCACCTACTTGACAAAATGCCCTTAACGCGTATCATGCACACGCTAAATGTAATTGCCGATAATATTGATTTATTTTGTTGTTCTGTAGATGAATTTAAACGGGTCACACTGTACATATTGTGTTACGGTAATGGGTAATCTTAAGTTATAATTACACTATTGTATTGGGATAGTCCTGTAATAATAGTCGTAAGTCGGTCTAAATAAATAAATAAATAAATAAATAAATATTTGTATTGAAGATAAAATAAATAAATATTTTTTATTTGTAAAATAAGCCGGATATCGGGAACCGAAAGAACATAAATGACACAAAGTTCGCATTATAGAGTTAACATCAAAATAACTCTATTTTGGATGTTCGATTTCTGCGGAGAATATAGGTGTAACTTTATAAAGCAATAGTGTATGAGAATGGATGTACCTGTGGATGCTTGTTATTACTACTGTACGGATTTTGATTAAACATTACATTAATTAAGCATACAATAGAATAGCACATAAGTCATAATTTATAATCATCATTCAGCCCACCGCTGCATATACGCCTCTCCAACCACTGGTCTCTACTCGATAACTCGTTAGCCAGGCAGTGGCCAGCCCACTCCACTGCCACGTCAGCTTAATTATCGGGAGAACATTGGTCTTCTGTCGAATGACCTGATTTATAGATATAACAAAATTAACGCGTGATTGCACAGGTAACAGCTAGTCTATGTAAGTTTAGAAGTTTGTAATGAGATGAAATAAAAAATATATAATCAGCAGCAAAGGTGTTTGGCCCAGCATGTGCTGGATGGGGTCTCTTCCAACGATGAATTTCAGCCTAACTCCTCTTTAAACGGTTTTAACGTATTCATGGCTACCCTGAAGAGAAAGAAGAAATATATATGTATATATATATATATATATATATATATATATATATATATATATATATATATATATATATATATATATATATATATATATATATATATATATATGACCGACCGTATTCGCAACAGCGTAGTAAGAAAGCGAGTAGGTATGAAAGATAGTATCGGTGTAAAGATGAGAAAGGGTATGCTCCGTTGGTTCGGGCATATAGAAAGGGTGCCAGAAGAAAGAATGACAAAACAGATATACAATGCGAAAGTGGAAAGATGTAGGTGCCGGGGAAGACCTAGACTATCTTACCATGACCAAATAGACCGTGTCTTAGCTGAAGGGCAAGTCAAGAGTCTCCGTAATCGGCGAGTGTGTATGAGACGAACTATAAGAGTGGAGGAAGCCAGAGAGGTATGTATAGAAAAAACCTGTTGGAACTCTGTACTCTCTGCCTACCCCGCGAGGGAGCTATATATATATATAGGTGAAGGTCGTTCCGGGCGTATTCCCTGCGCCTTCGCCTAACGCGCCGTCTTCGAGTGGGATTGGAGGACGTCTCCTCCTTCACCCGCTCTGCCTCCTCCTTCGCGGACATGACGGCCTCGCAAAATACTTGATTACCTGAATTAACACATAGTATTCCTTTATCCCGAATAAAAGTAAGGTGTCTGTAAAGTCAACACGAGCGAAGTCGCGGGTATAAAATAGTAAAAAGATATATGCAACGACATAAGAGCTGGGCGTAGGCTATAATGCCAGCCGCCCTACGAAGATCATCATTCCACCTAGCACGAGGGCGTCCTGCACTACGTTTGTCGGTCTCTACTCAAGAACTCATTAGCCAGCCAGTGGCCCACTTCACTGCCACTGCAACATACTAATCCGGAGAACATTGGTTTCTCTGTCAAATGACTTGATTTAATAATATTGCAAAATAAACCTGTGCGCAGTCACAGGTAACAGCTAGTAAATATGTGCAACGTCATAAAATCTAGATATCTATTATAAAATACCTTATCCATTGAGCTAATTCTTCACACAACGTGCTGTTGAGCTGGTTTTACATACACTCTGCACATAAAGTAAAGGAACTTGTAACAATTTTGCCCGCCCTATCTCACAGATTGTAGGGGCAAATTCATAAGGTTCTAGGAAAATGGTGCATAATATCTCATGGGAACCTTCGCATGATTACCATAATATACCTTATTTGCAAGTCTCATTTCATGAAGTTTTGGTGCTAAAGAAAGTTTTAGGCATAGACATTTACATTCAAGCGGAGCATAAGGTGGCTGCCGACTGCAGATGGACCGACCATCTTGTGAAGATCGCAGGAAGTTTTTGGCTGCACATGGCATTCGACCGATTGTGCTGGAGAGCGATAAGGGAGGTCTATGTTCAGCAGTGGACAAGTATAACCTGAGATAATGATGATGATGATGAACTATTTAAAGGGAATCTCTAAAAACCGGCGCTTTTATAAAAATACCATTATGACTATGACATTATAAACTTCTCATTGGATGATACCATTACTTTTCTTAACTTTTCCCATTATAAAATCAGCCAGAACACAGACGTTCTGAGCAGTACGAAGTATGAAAATACACACAACAGCTTAGTGTACCTCCTAGTCACTGAGATGCTCATAAATATAAATGGAACAAACGATCACCCATCTCAAAGTGAGTCCCACCTAAGTAAATCTTGGGTACAGTTAGAACACCTCTAATTCACAGCAGTACTAGAGTATACGCTCAACAGACAATTAATCTCATATAACTAAATTTCGGATTAATTATTATAATGTCGATTTAAGGCTGTGTTTTCATTGTAGTGTAGCGTAAACAAAAAGTTTAATTTTTCGACGGACGATTTAGCGCAGTAGTTAAGAGCTTGAGCTGCTCCGCCCACTGTGTCGAATAGTCGCGGGTTCGATTCCCGCACGGGACAAATCTTTATGTGTGTGGATACAATTATTTGTTCCGGTCTGGGTATTTTTTGTGAATGTTCGTGTTTGTAAACGCACCCACGACAAAGGAATAAATCCTAGTGTGGGGCTACGTTTAAAAAAAAGAAAAATAGAAAATTTTGCGACGGACGATTTAGCGCAGTGGTTCAAAGCTTACAATTATTTATTTCATGTTTGTAAGCGCACCCACGACACAAGAATAAATCCTAGACAGGAGCTACTTCAAAAGGTATACGAATATACAAGGTGTAACATAATAAACGCAAGACCTCAGACACCCTGATTAGAGAATTGCTTCATAAATTCAAAACGAAAACCTAATTTCCAAATTTAAATGTTTTTACCCCTTTTTTAAGCACTTTTATACCCCAATGAACAATGAAACGTGTATGTGTGCAATTTGAGAAATACGGGTTAGTAATGCATTTGTAATCTCCTTATTGCTATGAATCAAGAATAAATTTAGTTTTTTATGGCGCTCTAAGGGGTAAAAGAATTTTTTGCCAATTTAAAAAAAATGTAACGTACATTAAAAATAGATGGAATCAATTCAGTTATCGATTTAGAACAAACTACTTTTAGGTCTTGCGTTTATTATGTTACAGCTTGTATATATATACTACAAGTAACAAAACCTACTCTCAAAATCAAGAAAGTTTATTATATTATTTTGTCAAAGTATACACGGTGTCATTTTAGTCACCCTGGAGCGAAAGCCCATGTGGTATATCTAATGTTCATTGTTAGTTAAAAATTAATAAAAAGAACACTTCAATAAGTAACCTACCTACTGTCCTCCCGAATATCATAGGTAGAGTGAAAATCCTGAAAACCGACCAGCTGCCGAGCCGCGCCACCTTTCAGTGGCATTTTGCGCTTGGTGCAAAAATATTTTACTTATTGAAGTGTTCTTTTTTCATTTTGTAGGACCATTGAACAGTGTGTATTGCATACATTGGAAGGGCTTTTGCTCCAGGACGACTAAAATTACACCGTGTATAAAAAAATGTGAAATAAAATATAACGCCTTTACCGAGACCTAATGCAAGACACGACAAAATATATTGTGATTAGTTCATTCGTGTAATGTCAAAAGACAAAAATTAGAGCAAGTTTAATAAAAGTGTAAGTGAATGAACAAAATTAGTAAATTTAACAAAATTCATAAGTGACACCATATTTGTTTTTGTTTTTTTATTTTGTATTGGGACTAAGCCCTATAGCGTAGAGTCATCGCAGCAGGGGAATGTATTTGCGCTGCGCTCCTCCTGTGAAACCTCTCCCTTACTATCGAAGTATTTCGTACAGTGTACGAAGTAATTGGACTAAGAAGATTATGTACTTAGATGATGTAAGTATGGTTAATAATTCAATGTCCCGTCAGCTACTTATAGTTATTCCATTATGTGTTTTGACGAGAAAATAATGTATAAGTATGATAAATTTGATAAATCTATATTATCACGCGACATTTGTTGCAGGATGAGTTGAGAGTACAGAGTTTCAACCGGGGCGTGCAACCATAATAAGGAAGAGCAATTCATTCATGGCTCACCTCTATTATATTAGGACCTAACATCGTCTGCGAAATCTGAAATTCTAAATTATTCAAATCAGACTAAAATAACACACATACATTATTTATAAAGCATTATTCATGCTTAATGTAATATTATAAAATACCTAAAATTTGTTTAATTCCAAAAATAAATATCTCATCTAAAATTCAACTATAAAATTTAAGAGCCGTTTCCTAAAAAAATACGGTGTCGTAAAGTCATGATAATTAAACGATATTCTCTTGCACCATCGAAATAAAAATGTCGTTGCACTCAAAATTCCAATTCGATTGAAAACAAACATTTGTCAAACGATTATACAGAAGCACGTTATAATGTTTTAATGGGGCTTCCATTTCGCCTATAAAGAAACGCGCGATAAAGGTTAGGTTGGATTTGTTCTAATTTTTGTAAATCGATTGGTTTTAATCCCTTTGCTAGACGTAAAATATTTTATGATACTTAAGTGTTATGATTTTAATCGTTTTTATTTTATATTGTTTAAAGGCACAAATTTTAATTTTATAATACAGCATAAAACAATAAAAAACGTTCCATCTATCTATCTATATCATCACGCCAGCTCCCTCGCGGGGTAGGCAGAGAGTACAGAGTTCCAACAGGTTCTTTCCTTACATACTCTCTGGCTTCCTCCACTCTCATAGTTCGTCTCATACACACTCGCCGGTTACGGAGACTCTTGACTTGCCCTTCAGCTAAGACACGTTACATAATTATAAAAAAGTGATCGAGTTATGACAAATTAGGATCCAAAAATAATTATTCCAGTAAAAACTTGACGTCATTTGACACCTTCTATTTTTCGCTATGGCAACAATAGGCGTGATAAATTATACTAATTAAAGTTTCTAGGCAAAGAAAATTTTTTTTGCTCTTTTTTTTCCAAATGATATTTTTATCGTATATGTTTTTTTTTTGACATAAATTGATAATTTAAATCAATAAATAAAATGTTGACTCTCCACGTGGCAACCCTATCATTAATGTTTCATTTTATTGTTCAAACAACAGGTTCATTTCGTTTTAACATTACCTGTGTTGTTTTATTGATTGTTAAATTTTAATATTTGCGGAAATTCTCCTTTATTTATTTATTTATTTATTTATTTAATATGGTTTACCAACAATTGTTTACACTAATATTGACAATTTATATATGCTTTAAGGTAATGAGTTATGTGCAACAAATTACTTACAGGTAAACACAACATGCACATACAGAACTGTGATATAAAAATCAAAATAAAAATTAATATACATAACACAATACTAAATTAATTTAAAAATACAAAACACAGCATAATACAAACATAAAATAATTAATGAAAACATAAAATAATTAATGAAAAGAGTTAGCAAAACATTTGTTGATCCTCTTACGGAATGAGCCCAAGCTATCAAAGTTTACATCAATTTGGTCACAACAGTGATTCAAAACCCTGCTAAACCTGGCAATAGGAGAATGACTGCCCAAAACCGTTCTTCTAAGAGGTGGACTAAGAAGAGTAATAGGTTTACGAGGTAATTTGGAAGGTACCCGAAACTGTATAAGGTTTAAAAGCTGTGGGCAGGATACATTATTATTAAGAATTTTATATAAAAACAAAGCGTCAGAAACATTTCTTCGGGTCTCTAAGGTATGCATCTTGAAGTATTGCAGCCTGCCGAGGTACGATCTTGTGGTTTTTGCAATGCCTGCAGAATATGCCAAGTGCCCAAGAAAACGCTTTTGGATACGTTCGAGTCGAAGTATGTGCGTGGCATAGTGTGGCCGCCAGACGATACTGCAATATTCCAAGATGCTTCGCACCAAACTATTATACAACAAGATTTTTGTTTTGCAATTACGAAACACTTGACAAAATCTAATCACAAAGCCAAGCATCCTCGACGCTCTGCCGACGATATTATTCAAATGGGGACCAAAGGTCAATTTGCGATCGTAAAGCACGCCTAAGTCTCGCACAGTTTCGGTGTCATTAACAGTTACGTTATTGATGTTGTAATTAAAGTTGATTAATTGATGTTTTCTAGTATACCTAACAACGTAACATTTACTTACATTTAGGCACATTTTGTTGTCTTTACACCATCGCACCAGTCCATCCAAGTCATTTTGCAACAATTCTGAGTCTTCCATGGATTTGATGCATCTAGCAAACTTTAAATCATCCGCGTACATAAATACATGCGAAAATTTAAAACACTCAGGTATGTCGTTGATAAAAAAATTAAACAAAACTGGTCCGAGGTGCGATCCTTGGGGTACACCAGATGTGATAGACCGAGAAGTAGACTGAAATCCATTGATTACAACAAAGAATGTCCTATCCGCTAAGTAAGAGCTTACCCAATCTAGTAAAGAACCTGAGATACCATATGCGCGCAGTTTATTACAGAGGATGTAATGAGAGACCCTGTCAAAAGCTTTGCACAAATCTGTATAAATTGCATCAATTTGTTGTCCTGAGTCCACTGTGCTAAATAATAGTTCCGTGAAAGGAACCAAATTAGAGCCTGTCGATCGGGAACTGACGAATCCATGTTGATTGTTACTTAAGAAAATATTTAGATGCTTCTGGAAGTGAGGATATAGTACTGACTCAAAAAATTTTGCAAATAATGACAATATGGATATAGGCCTATAGTTGCATACCATCCCGTCATCACCTGACTTGTATATAGGCACCACTTTTGCTGTTTTCCATTTTGCAGGGAAAGCCCCTGATGTAAGTGACATACTATAAATTAGCACCAGTGGATAGGCCAGTTCAGATGCACATTCTTTTATAAATACGGGTGGTATGCCATCTGGTCCCGCGCCTTTATTACAGTCAACATTTTTCAAAATCTTAGTGACAGAGTCATGATCCATACCTGGAGTGGTTAAGTTCAGACCATTTATCTCCAGAGAGCGTAAGTAAGTCGAGGTTTGACCATATCCATTGTTATCCTTCGGCCCATACACTGATGCAAAGTACGAAGCAAATAACTCGCACATTTCTGTGGCATCTGTAGTCGTTGAAGATCCATCCATCATTGTATTGGGATATGTACTTGATCCACCGCGCTTCGCTTTGACGTGTGTCCAGAACAGTTTAGGGTTATTTGCAATATCTTTCTCAAGGTTCTCCATGTAAGTAAAGTAGCTTACTTTTGCCATTTTTTCAGTTGGCTTAGATAAAATTTTAAGTTCTATAGCATCTCGAGGGTTTTTGTATTTCCTGTAACGTTGCCGCACTTTGTTTTTTTCAATGAGCAACTTTATTAATTTTTGATTAAACCAAGGCGGGTATTTGTATTTATTTGAATTGCACAATGGTACAAGTTTAATAATATTACTATTCAAAATCTCGTAGAACTTATCCAGTAATAAATCCACATGACCTAGATCCTTAAATACATCCTTCCAATCAATAGACTGTAAATGTTCTCTTATTAATTGATAATTAGCTTTACGAAAATTAAGTCTTGAAGGTCTATTATATTTTAATCTAAGATTACCATTAAAAGAGATAATAATATCAAGAGGAGGGTGTAACCGATCAACCGGCGTCAGTATATACGAACTTTCAGCTACCGTACATGCTTCAATGGAAGACAAAACAAGATCGAGAGTGCGGCCAGAAGTATTAGCGATGTGATTAAACTGCCTAAGTCCATTAACATTAACAAAATCTATCAACATTTCACTAGATCCAGAATATACAACTGTGTCAGATGCGTTAACCGACTTCCAGTCAATATTACCCAAGTTAAGATCCCCTATAATACATATATGAGAATCAGGGAGTTGTTCTAGTATATCATTGCAACTGTTAACAAAATATTCCATGAGAGATTTGCTGACCGGTGGCGGGAGGTATACCGCACAGAGAGCTATTCGACGAACAGTACATGTGCTTGGAATATCTATCAAAATCCATAGATCTTCAAGATTACTTTCCCATAGTAATACACGTTTCGATCTGATACTTTTTTTAATTGCAACTAACACACCACCACCCTCTTTTCCTGTGTACTGCTTCGAACTAACTCTATCGCGTCTATAGACTACGTATCTGTCGTCGAACAGCTCGCTGCTGAATACAGAGTCATTAAGCCAGGTTTCCGACAGGACAACAACGTCATAATCACAACAACAAGTTTGAGCACAAAAATTATGCGTTTTTGTCCGTAAACCTCTCACATTTTGGTAGTAAATTTTTAAATTGAATTTTAAAGATTTAATAATATAAAAACATTCACAAACCCTCAACGGGGTAAACTTTATTTCATATTGTCTAAGGAATTTGTATCTCTGATCCAAATGTATGCTGATTCCTCATTTTTACCTACAAATATACGGCCGTTTCTAACCCAAACAAAGTTGTAGTTCAGTTGCTTCGCCTTCGCTCTTGCTGCCGCATGTAAGGCCTTATTCGCAGGAGAGAGATGTTCCACGACATAGACCGGCGTAGGCACACCAGAAATCCCTAAAAGGTTGCTATGTAACTTATTTTTAGGATGTTTTTTATTGTAATTTATAACTTTAGCAAGCAATTCATCGCGGAGCCTAGGGGTGGCAAGTTCTACCACTATAGAACGCGGACAATTTGTGTCACGCTGTAATTTAGCAACTCTAGTGATATTAGTAATACGATTGGGTTCAATATTGCACTCGACGACCTTTCCGAGTTCTGATACAATATCAAGGAGGTTCTCGTTCTTCTTCTCCGGCACACACTGTATTTCAATATTCTTTGTACGGGCATGTTGTTCCAGTTGACCAAGTCTCGTATTATTATTTATGGTTGAAATAAAACTCTTATAACTAAACGAGATATAAATACTGAACGAACATCTTAATATTCTTAGAATAAACAAACCTCATTAGAATGGTACACCAAACATTTGTTTTCATCCATAGTTTGTTGGAATATGATGGATACTTACAGCCAGAGATAGGCAAAATATAATCAGATTATTGCTTGCAATTGCATTCTGTAATATTCAATCATGAATCAAGATTATAAGTGTAATCGTAATCGTTGGAGACTACAAAATGCAATCGTACTCGTTAATTATTTATTAATACACCATCACGCCTATATTCCCCAAGCGGGGGAATATGGCTAATCATTAATCTGATTGCATTTGCCCATCTCTGCGCCTAAAAGCGCAAAACCGATCGTCGTATCGATCTTTAGAGGAATAATCGAGGTCTTTCGATGAATCATGATTATGGCCTGGATACAAATGAGCGAAATAATAGTTATCGCACTATAACGGGTATTTATAGTCCGACAAGGATCTTTTGGCGCGTGGATGACATTGACAGGAGGGCGTTGATGAGAAATTAGGTTTATCATTTAGTAAAAGTTTTCTACTTCCAGAGAAATATTTCAATAGGTGGGTCCGCACGGGGGGAACTAACTCGAGAGAGTTGACAAATTGAATTATAAAACAACATAAAAAAACTCTCTTACATCGATTTGTGAGAGAAGACTTTTGCCCAGCAGTGCGCTGTCGCACTGGCTGTATGGCCTGATATAATTATAAAAATAAAAAATGTCTTTAAAACATTTCTATTAATTTAATTATTTTAATTTAAAAATACCTTCATAAAAACAAGCTTTAATAGCAAAAATACAACGAAGATATCTTGCTTAGTTGAAGAGTTCTTATGGCGTCCTTCCGGCTCTTTCACCAAACCTTGGAAACCATTCGAGTCTAAAATACTCATCAATACAAATCCAACGAGCCCAAACACAGCAGGGTTATATTAAGTAGTTGGATGGTTCCATTTGCCACCTTTTGGCTTCATCATCAGATCCTCGACACTATCTGGTTGTATAGTCCTTGCCAATACCAATCTAAAAAGCTTAAACATGAAGGTATTACGAAGTATAGTTTACATGTTTCTATGGCCACCTTAGGTCTCCATCATCAGACTATCAGCTCCGTGGTACCATATTATTGCATTGTTACCGACTTTACATACGTGGGCCAAATTTCAGCTCAATTGGATACCCGCAAGTGCTTGAAAAATGAATCACAAGATTTGAACCGGACGGATAGACAGGCAGTGTGGAGTGGGTAGGCCCCCTACAAGATGGACCGATGACCTGGTGAAGGTCGCGGGTAGAGTTGGATGCGTACAGCACAAAGCCGGTCGTTGTGGCGGTCTTTAGGGGAGGCCTTTGTCCTGCAGTGGACATCTTTCGGCAGAAGAAGAAGAAGATATACAGGCATATGAACATCGCAAGTTAAATAAAAGCTTGTAAAAAAATACTTAGATAAATTTCCCCCTGACTTTTTCCCCAGCACACTTGGTATGCCGAGGATCGCCTTCCCGAGCGCCGTTGTGAAAACCGAGACAATTACAAGTTATATTGATTTGATTGCTGCGGCAGTGAAAAGGCTACAACTAAGCATAGATGCCTCGCTTGACAACAACTTGGTGCTGATTTTCTGTTGCACCCGTTGTAATACGAGGTAGTAGTGTGAGTGACACAGTTTAAAAGTATATGGAGTTACTGCACGTAAATAAATATAATATGGAGTTTGCTACACAAGATAATTGAATACAATATATCAATATAATTAATACAATATAATATTATAATGTATATCAGACGTAAAGTGAGGTGAGTAGAAACCAAATAAAGTCCACGGCTAGATAACAGCTTGTTTCGCTATCAGACATATGTTATACAGAGCTTAAATTGGTTTTAGGAAATCGGTTTCATCAGTGGTGGTGGAAGATTATTACAACATTTAGTACCCTGATAGCGAAAACTGCCTTCATAAGCTCTACTTTTATAAAATGGAGTAGTAAGAATAAAACAATCAGCCCGCCTAGAATTATATGATCTATGGAATGTATACCACTCGAGTTTGTTGTATAAATATTTGGATTTGTATTGTATCCGTATAATATAACATAACGGCCCAGCAAAATAAAGATTTCCAAGAACAAATCCAGGCTCCGATCTGCCACGGAGAATATTTTGATAAAACAACAATATTTTATTCTTATTCTTTTTTTATTGTATACAGTTGGAAGTGAAAAAAGTTTACATTTAGGCAGTATACAAAAAGGCGAGCTTAACTCAAATATGAGTTATCTTCCAGCGAACCTTTGGGTGTTGAGAGATGAAGAGAAGAATAAGAAGGCAGTTATACAATATAACGTCTAGAGAAAATAACAATAATATAAAATAAACACTGTATTTTCAAATAAATACATACATAAATAATATATACATAAACATAAATATCTAAATGAAATTAAGATAGGAAATTTTCTTTGATTCTTCTTCTGAAAACATCCAGAGAAGAGCTTGCACGAATGGAATGTGGAAGTAAGTTCCATAGACGCACAGCAAGCACAGTGAAGGACCCGTCTTAACGACTGGAAGAATAAAGAGGGGTACGAAGAAGTAGAGATGTAGCTGTACGGCAGGGTTTGTCCCTTGGAATCAGGAAGTCAAAACGCTCTCGGAGGTAAACTGGGGATTTAGGATTATGTAGAATGGAGTAGAGAAGAATATGCAAGTCCCGTCGCAGACGGATAGGTAGCCATTTCAGTTTCGATCGGAATTGTGATAAAATTTACGTAAACTGAAAATGAAACGAATACATAAATTCTGCAGACGTTCGAGCTTATTGACCAGTTCTTCAGTAGCATCTAGGAAGCAAACATCACCATAGTCTAGAAGTAGAAGGAGGAGAGACTGAGCAAGACTTATTTTAGTCTGATAAGGCAAAAACTTATGCAGACGCTTGAGAGATTGAAAAGTGCCGTAGACCTCTCTGCTTACTTCCGCTATATGAGAGCTCCAGGCAAGATAGGAGTCTATAAGAACACCTAAAGTCTTAACAGTATTACTATAAGTTATAGGAACAGAATCAAGGACAACTGAAGGGAGTTTTTGTAGTTTTATATTAAGGGCGTTCATGTAGTGTTTGCCACCAATGATGAGAGCTTGAGATTTGGCAGGATTGACCAAGAGACCGAACGATTTCACCTACTTACTGATGTTTTTAAGATCATCATTGATGGCGCCAATCGCATGATTGATTTCCCTAACCTTAAAGTGACGATATAGCTGCAAGTCGTCTGCATACAGATGATAATGAGAAGTAATGACTTTAGTGATATTTTTTAAAAGTGGAGAAGAGAAGAGGAGAAAGGACGCCACCCTGAGGCACACCCGCAGCAAGATTACACCATGCAGAGAAGTTCTCTTCAGACCGAACCGCCTGCGAGCGCCCCCAAAGGGAAGAGTTAAACCACGCAATTACAGAAGCAGAGATATTGAGAGAAGACAAGGTGCCTATGAGGATGTCAAAATCGACTGAATTAAAAGCACTGCTGAAGTCAAGTAAAACTAGTACTGTTAGTAATCTGTTCTCCGTGGCCAATCGAATATCGTCAGTTATTTTGACCAGAGCCGTAACTGTTCTATGACCTGGCCGGAACCCAGATTGAAATGGACTCAGCAGGCTGTTAGAGGAGAGATACAGAGACAATTGATTTTGGACAATACATTCAAGCACCTTAGAGAGAACAGGGAGGATGGATATAGGTCTGAAATGGGACAGTAAAAGGGGATTTGGGATTTTGGGTAAAGGGAGAATATATACTAGGGTGTGCCAAAAAAAACTGTGTTAAAGTTTCAGCTCTTAATATTAATATTAAGAGGTGGCGCATTAGAGTTTTTCTTTTTTTCTTTAATCCCATACAAAAAAATTCATATCACACCATTCGTTGTTCGTACATCAAAATTTTTTAAGAGTTTTTTGTAGGAAATTGAACGTTCTACAAAAAAGGTTTCATACATTTTTTTCGCACGCCTCGCCATTTTAAAGATATTCAAGATTCAAATTTAAAGATTTTAAGGTACATTTCTTTTTTGCTTCTGAATTTTGTAAGTCGTTGACAAATGAACGTTATGAAATGCGCAATACATATTTTTGCAGGAAATTAAATGCTCTACAAAAAAGGTCTCTTATGCTTAGTCGATTAGAATAAGCGTTTGAAAGATATTTGTGATCAAAGTTCAATACTTATCGCTCTTACTAATTTTTCAACATTTTCTTCGGAAAATTTTAATATAATTCATTAGTTTCGAAAGAATTATATTAAAATTTTCCGAAGAAACTGAACACAATTTTTTTTTCTTCATCTCAGACGATAATTTCATGGTACATAATAAAAAAAAAATTAAAAGTTTTTTTTGGCACACCCTAATATATACCTTTTTCCAAGCACTTGAAAAGTGGAAGTTTCCAAGGAACAATTCACTATATGGGTGATAACTGGCAAAAGTTCATCAAGTATTGGTGTAAGCATTTGTAATTGAATACCATCATCACCCAGGGCTTTCGTGGATATTGACAGGATAGATTTCTTTATGTCATGCTCCGTAAGCGAGCTGAAAGAGAATGAAGCACATCCAGGCAAAGGGAGGTTTGAGAGAAGCTTGAGAGTAAGAGAGTTTATATATAACTTTAAGAGGAGCAGGAGGATTAGAGAAATGAGCATTAAGTGCATTAGGGTCTAAGTTGCTGGTATTTTCAAAAGAGATTTTGCCAATATCAAACGTCTTAAAGAATTGCCAAACTTGTGCTGTATTAAAGTTTTGAATGCAAGTGTGTATGTGGCGTCGCTTCACATCCCTACATAGACGACTGCAGCGGTTTCTAAGCTTTTTATATAGACACCAGTTTTCTTCGGTAGGAAACTTTCTATGCCGTCTCTTCACTTTGTCCCGTTTAGCCATCATTTTTTTATAGAATCTGATAGTCATGGCGCGGGTCTATGTTGCACCCTCACTTTTTTTAACACGTTAACCGCCAACGCGGTCAATTTTGGGCGACACTTGATTATGCTACCAAGCAAAAATCCCAGATTCTCTTAATTTTAATGGTCTGTTTTTTTTTACTATTTAGTTAGAGTATATGCATAATTAATGTATTTAATTAACATAAAATGATTTTCGATCCTCTTTTATGAATTATTAAGCGTCGGACAACATTGACCGCCATGACCTCCGCGGACGAAAAATCGAAATTCCGTTCCATAGGGCCAAGCACATTGTCGCCCACCCCCACCCGAGATTCTCGTGCTTATTTTAATGGCCTATCCTATGTCCCACGGCTGGGCTAAGGCCTCCACTTGATGTCTCAACATAAATTAATCCTGGACCAGTAGTATCTATGTCATTCCCGAAAAAGTATCCAAATTGACTCTCCATTTTCATCTCGGTCGACCACGACACCTATGACCGTCTTCAGGGATCCATGCCGTGACGATATTTGACCAACTTTGCAGGTTCACACAAAAGATACCCCGTCTAATCTTACTACAGCTATGCTGACTTTAAGCCTACATCCATAACCTGAGTGTGAAAGGTAGCCTGGTGTTTCTGATGCAATCCATCCGTTTAATGCTCTTTGGTAAACCTTAAGTCTGAATTTCTTCTCTTCAGGTAGCCACCAAGTTTGAGCATCGTAGGTTCATCATCTCAGCCTATACTTGTCTACTGCTGAACATAGGCCTCCTTTATCGCTTTCTAGCGTGCCACCGATGAAGTATCCAACGACTTCCTTCGATTTTCACAAGATCGTCGGTCCATATGGCAGGCGGTCGTCCTACGTTGCGCTTGCTAATACGTGGTCTCCCTTCTAGAAGCTTTCTGCCCCAACGCCCATCCGATCTTCGCGCTGTGGCCCGCCCATTGCCACTTCAGCTTGCTAATCCTGAGGGCTATGTTGGTGACCTTGGTTCTTCTACGAACTTCTCCACATTCCTGATTCGATCACGTAGAGAAGCGCCGAGCATAGCTCTTTCCATAGCTCGCTGATCAACTCTGAGGTTTTTTATGTCATCACTGGCAACACACATTCACTAAAAACTTTAGTTTTGAAGCACTGAGTTATTTTGGACGAGAAGATCTATGGCGCTAAAGCCTTTCCGGAAACCGGTTTATTCGGGAGGCTGGAAGTCATCAAGCCTGCGTTCGGGACGATTCGTGAATACTCTCGAAAGTAACTTATAAACATGGCTCAGCAGTGCGATGGGTCTATAGTTCTTTAATGAAGTGTTATCATCCGGCGTTTTTCCCGTCGAGCAAGATGGAATTAAACAGCCTCTGAAGGACTTTAAATACCGGCGATCCGCCCGCTTTCAGAAGCTCTGCGGTAATTCCGTCTTCGCCCGGCGCTTTGCTGTTTTTAAGTTGTTTGAGAGCCATCCTAATCTCGTACAGGCCGATATCCAGGATACTCGTATTTTCAGTGTAGTATCGGGCTAGCTTGACTCTTAGGTATTTTATCATGTCAACAACAGGTTCAGCTACTGAGGTATATAACTGCCTATAGAACTTCTCTATCTCCCTGAGCACCTCTGACCTATTCGACGTTATTTTTCCATCCTCAGTCTTCAGCTTCGTCAACTGGCTTTACCCAATAGATGCGTCTCTTGCGAATACTTTGGAGCCCTTTTTCTGCTCTATGGTCTCCTCAGTTCGCCTTGTATTGAAGAACCGTAAATCGCGTTGCAAGGGCTTCAATATCTGTCCATTGAGCTGCCTATAAGACTTAGCATCATCGGAAGTTTGAAAGCGTCATGGAACGTCGCTCGGCCATGAGGTTCCGGGTGTAGTTAGATAGTTTTTGAGGCCTATTTTTACGGTAGGGCTTCAAATACTTGGGCCCGACCGTATGGACAGTCTCTACCAGCCACGAGTGAAGTACCTCTCTTGCGCATAGTTGTGTTGAAGCAATCTGCGCGCGCTTCCGCGAATATTGTCGATGCGCTGCAAAAGCGAGGGAGCCCCAGCATCATCTGAACGCGTTGTTAAATTGTACCCAAAGAGCGTTATATGATTTTTGCGTGTAGTCTGTCCACAAGCTGCATGTGTAAAAAGTAGTGCAATAGGCTCTAAAAAGAGTTATTTTTACGTCAATCGAGCACCGTGCAAACCTCCGGATTACAATGTTCGCTCTAACCGACAGCGCTTTTCGCTCTCGTTCAATGTCTGCATCGTCTTTCAGGGTAGGTGTTACTAAATGGCCAAAATACTTAAAAATATCTACCCTTTCTAGAGGCGAGCCATTCAGTCGAATAGGTGGCATTTCTGTTACTTTTTTTAGTCCACCCTGAAAGACCATACACTGACTCTTTTTTACATTATAAAGGAGCCCGTGATCAGTTGCATAGCCCTCACAGATACTGAGCAGCTTTCTAAGTCCACAGACCGAAGCGCTCAGCAGAACCATATCGTCCGGGTAGCTTATGTATTGAAACAGACGCCGTCTATGTGACAACCAATATGTTGCTCGCTGAGCGCCTCGACCAGTCCATTAATGTACAGGTTAAAAATGGAGGGAGAACTCAACCCCCCCTGCCGCACCCCACATTCCAATAAATAAATATTAAATATTTTTCCTAATTCTCCATTAATTTTGTTTCAGCATTTTCTCTATAGATACATGCATTTTTATATTATACTAAATCATGTATGTGATCCAGTTCCAGAGTTATGCCATACAACTGAGATATAAGACTAATAATAATATTTTTAAATATATCTATCTCTATCTATAACCTCACGCCAGATCCCTTGCGGGGTAGGCAGAGAGTACAGAGTTCCAACAGGTTCTTTCCTTACATACCTCTCTGGCTTCCTCGACTCTCATAGTTCGTCTCATACACGCTCGCCGGTTACGGAGACTCTTGACTTTTCCATCAGATAAAACTCGGTTTATTTGGTCGTGGTAAGATAGTCTAGGTCTTCCCCGGTACCTGCATCCATCCACTTTCACATTGTATATCTGTTATGTCATTCTTTTCTCTGGCATTCTTTCTATATGCCCGAACCAACGGAGCATGCCCTTTCTCATCTTTACACCGATACTATCTTTCATACCTACTCGCTGTCTTACTATGCAGTTGCTAATGCGGTCGGTCAGCTTCACTCCGCACATCTTCCGCAGAGCTCGCATTTCTACCGCATTTATCCTACTTTCATTCTCCTTCTTACATACCCAGCTCTCGCTACCACATAACAGCGTTGGGTCAAGAACTCCGTTATGTATGGCCAGCTGCGCCTTATGGCTTAAGTGCCGGCTCCCGAGTAGCTTTCCCATCGCACCATTCACTCTGTTCCCTGCACTCACTCTTCTCTCTATGTCAGCGGTGTATTTCCCATCCTTACTGAAGGCGCATCCAAGATATACAAACTCATTCACTTGCTCCAGCACATCGTTACCAACCACAATCCTTACATTCGTTCTGGTTTCTTCCCTTTTAAAAACCATAATCTTGGTTTTCTTCACATTCAAGTATAAGCCATTGATCATGCAGTCGTCTTTCATAACCGTGACTAGTGTTTGCAGATCAGTGGCTGTTGGCGTTATTAAAACCGCGTCATCTGCATAAAGTAGATGGTTTACCACTAAGTCACCCATTTGTACACCTTCATTCATCGCTTTCAGTCTTTGAAGACTTTTGTCCAGATATATTATAAACAGTCTAGCGGACAACACGCAACCCTGCTTGAAGCCGATTTTAACGTCAAACCAGGGTGACCTGTTACCACCCACCCGTACGCATGCCTTGCAGTCCTCATAAGTGGACTGGACGGCTCGCAACAGAGTGCTATCTATACCATACTCTGGCAAAATGTCCCAAAGTCTCTTTCGCACAACTCTGTCAAATGCCTTCTCCAGATCTACAAAACCGCAGAAAACCTTCCGCCCCACTGCTAGATGCTTCTCTACAATGTTGCGGAGTGAGAAGACTTGATCCGAACATCCTCTTCCAGACCTGAAACCCCCTTGTGCCTCGCACAACATTTAAATATATGTTATAACGAAAAGCTAGAGGTTTCTGGGTGGACCAGTTTCCACAAACAGCACCCCTTCACGAGTACGACTACTTGAGCAGCCATCAGCTCCCTATACCATATTAGTGGGCAGGAAGTAAGTTAACGCAGCAGTGATAGCCTAGTGGTTAGACCGTTGCACTGCAAAGTCAGAGATCTCGAGTTCAAACCCAGGCACGCACTTCTATCTTTTCGAAAGCATATTGTGCGTATTAAAAAATAACTATCACCTGTTATAACGGTGAAGGAAAACATCGTGAGGACATCTGCATGCTTTAGAGTTTCTTGAAGGTGTGTGAAGTTCGCCAACACGCACTTGCCCAGCGTGATGGATAATGGTCTAAACCCTCTCAGTTTGAGAGGAGGCCCGCACCATACCCTAAAAATAGTTCGTAAAACGTACCTGAGGGCAACGTGCTACCATGGATTACAAAAAGCTTCTGTTTAAAAATAAACGTTTATAACATACAAAATACACCACTATGGTGCGCCCTCTTGTGTAAAATAACATGAAAATGTAGCAAGGCTGTAAAGACAGAGTAATTTTCCACGTAAACGGGCACAGATTTACGTAATACCCGAAAATCTATATAGGATACGCGCGAATGGTGATCGAAGTAAAGAAAACAGTAAATAACACATACTGAGTTCTAAGATTTACGCGAATATTACACATGAAATAAAACTATTTTACGGATTTTATCGCGGTTTATTTTTGATTTTTAGTTCCCCTTGTTTCGATTGCTTTGCAGCACCCATGGTCACGGGAGGGACTGAGGTGTTAGACGTCTAAAAGGCATAGTTGTTCCGGGGTACCCTCAAACTTCTTAATTATTTTTGTTGGTCCGATGTACGCAGAATGAGCTCACGGTGTCTTGAGGTCTTGCAGTGTTATGCTTGGTTTTGGATTTATATTAATTACCGGATCCCAAGTCGATGAAACTATGGGTGCTGCAAAGCACTCGAAACGTCGGGAACTAAAAATCAAAAATAAACCGCGATAAAATCCGTAAAATAGTTTTATTTCAAGTAAATAACACATATAAAATTAGTCATTTTTGTCAGATTTTACTCCGATGGTACCCTAGAATATGTAAGGGAGTCAAATACCACCATATGGCTCCAAGTCATCCTCACCTGCGCGTGGTACATCCTGCTAATCAACGAACGAGGCTCTGACGACCGAAAAATTGCGGTATAACCATAACAAAAAAAAAAACTGCGGGACTAAATACCGTAGATCGGTGCCGGGCAGCAGCGGCACCGATGCGAAGAGTTACGCACTGCGATCGCCAACCCGCATGCCTAGCGTGGCGATTATGGGCAAACCCTCCAAATGGCAAGCCAAAACAAACCACGGCCCCCAGTTCCCGGCCGCCCTGCTATTCCGGATCACGGCGGCGGTCACGGTAACGGCAGGGTAGGGGGTGCGAAGAATCCCCGGGCTACGAGAGGCCGCCAAAATCAACTGACCTTGGCGACGTTTAATGGACGCACGTTACGGCTTGACGAGCACATGGCGCAATTAGAATCCGAACTCGAAGGGATAAGGTGGCACGTTCTGGGACTGTGTGAAGTCCGAAGAAAGGGAGAGGACACCGTTACCCTAGAATCAGGCCACCTTTTGTACTTCCGAGAGGGCGATCAGCTATCCCAGGGCGGCGTAGGGTTCTTGGTCAATAAAACCCTCTCTGACAACGATGTAGAAATGTCTAGTGTGTCGAACAGGGTAGCGTATCTTGTTATTAAGTTAACCGATAGCTATAACCTAAAGGTTGTGCAGGTTTACGCACCGACTTCGGCACACTCTGACAATGAAGTTGAAGATATGTACGAGGACATATCGAAGGCCTTACACTTCACCACTAAGGCCTACTACAACGTTGTCATGGGGGACTTCAACGCTAAAGAGGGAGTACAAATTTGCAGCGAATCGGTAGTAGGATCTCACGATTACGGTAGCAGGAATCATAGGGGCCAAATGCTTGTCAACTTTCTTGAGAAAGAGGGGCTTTTCTTGATGAACTCTTTGTTTAAGAAACGGCCCCAAAGAAAGTGGACATGGCAAAGCCCCGACACAAGGACTAAAAATGAGATTGACTTCATCATAACGGACAAGAAGCACATATTCAGAGATGTCTCAGTGATTAAAAGGTTTAATACCGAAAGCGATCACAGACTTGTCAGAGGCTCACTGAATATCAACTTTCAGCTCGAGCGAGTCCGTTTGATGAAGGCCAGGCTCCGGCCCAACCTCCTCCAAACCGTAGTAGAATCTGAAACGTTCCAGTCAAATCTGGAGAACCGATTCGTTACCATGGAAACCACAAATGACGTAGACCAGGCCCTCAACAAATGTGGTTAAAATCCTCAGGGGGCAACTACGTGGCGCATACTATAACGTAGTGATTATATTCTCTTTGGCGCATACGTGGCGTTTGTTTTTAAGCAAAATAGCACAATTTTAGTAATGCAAAAAAAAGACACTTCGGCGTGTCGATTCCCGCAACGGTAGCATAAACGTCTATAAAGGTCATTCGCGTGCGAGACGGCAGGCTGAGCGCACATCTATCAGCAAGTGTTTCTCGCGACGAGTTTTTTTCTGTCTACCCTACATATATTATTATAATGTTGATATTTAATAATGGATAACGTTTCGAGTGGAAATGAAGAGGAAATGACAATGAGTGAGCAACGAGTATGTAGAATTATTGAGAGAAGAAGGGAGTTTGATGAGGAATATCCTGTTTTACCGGAAAAGAGAACAAGAGAAGATAATGAGGAAATAGTAGAATATGATGACGGGTTTACAGTAGTGAGGAAACACAATAAGAGAATTGCGAGAGGACAATCAAAGGAAGCTGAACATAACTTATCTTTAAGTGGGAATAACATCGAAAATGCATCTTGTTTTGTAGTATGTATCACCGGAAAAGATGTGTTGCCTAAACAATTCGGTATGGCCAAGTTATTAAGGTCGGAAAATATACAGAATATATTAAAAATGCAATACAAAAACCCATATAAAATTTATGTTTATTTTGAAAACAAACAAGATTCAGAAAAATTGCTGAATTCCGATAATATTCAAGAAAAAGAATATAGATGTCAGTTAATAAATAAAATAAACATATCATATGGAATTGTAAGGCAGATAGACTTGGACGTAAATGAAGAGGAAATTAAAGAAAACTTGGAATGTGATTATGAGATTATATCAGTAAGAAGATTAAAAAAAATAACTGAGAGAGGCGAGTGGGTGAATAGTGAAACTATTCGCATAGGTGTCAAAGGTGCAACTTTACCTCCGTATGTTTATGGATACGGATGTAGCTTTAAAGTTGAGCCGTACGTTTTCCCCGTTAGCCAGTGTTCCCGGTGCTGGAAATTTGGCCATCTAAGTCGTTCGTGCCCTTCAAGAAAAATAGTATGTCCTAAATGTTCGGAAAATCACCCAAATTGTGAAACACAGAATTACAAGTGTGCTAATTGTAAGGGGGGTCATATGGCGTTGCAGAAAAGTAAATGTCCAGTCTTTTTAAAAGAAAAAGAAATTAGAAATATAATGAGTGAGATGAATTGTCCTTACAGAAGAGCACTTGAAATTTACTTAACAAGAAGAAAAGATAAGATTTCTGCTGTAGATAACCCAAAAACAGCAAAAACCCTGGCCTCACGAGGAAGATATGATGAACTGTTGACTGAAGACGTAATAGCAACAGAGAGTATTCAGGAAGAAAAGAGTGGGAATGAGAGTATAAGTAAGGACGATGATACAATAAAATGTAAACTATCACAAGGAAAAGATAAGACAGCTTTCGATAAAACCAAACGCTCCAAAAACATGTATAGTACATTAAACAACAATGAAGACGATATACAATTGGGTCAATGTTTAGAAGATATAGAAGAGGACATTACTGATCAAGAAGATTTAAGTCCAGTGAAAATACGTTTAAGAAGCATTTTAAGAACTGTTAAAGATATATGTTTTTCTAAAAATGAAATGGAGGTAAAGATCAAATTATTTATTAAGTTTATTATAGAGGAAGCATTCATATTCCTTGTTAAACTAATAAGATATTTGGAGCAACTTATTCGCTATGTTTAATGATGGGTAATTGTAATAAGTGGTACTCGCTTAACATAATACAGTGGAACGCACAGAGTTTACAACCAAAAAGAGTTGAATTGGAACTATTGTTAGCTCAAGAGAAAATACATATAGAGTTAATCATCATCATCATTTCAGCCTATACTTGTCCACTGCTGAACATAGGCCTCCCCAATCGCTTTCCAGCGTAACCGGTCCGATGCCACCTGCATCCAACGACTTCCTGCGATTTTCACAAGATCGTCGGTCCATCTGGCAGGCGGTCGTCCTACGCTGCGCTTGCCAATACGTGGTCTCCACTCTAGAATCTTTCTGCCCCAACGCCCGTCCGATCTTCGCGCTATGTGGCCAGCCCATTGCCACTTCAGCATGCTAATCCTGAGGGCTATGTCGGTGACCTTGGTTCTTCTACGAATCTCCTCATTCCTGATTCGATCACGTAGAGAAACGCCGAGCATAGCTCTTTCCATAGCTCGCTGAGCAACTTTGAGCTTTTTTATGAGACCTATTGTAAGAGACCACGTCTCTGATCCATATGTCATCACTGGTAACACACATTGACTAAAAACTTTAGTCTTTAGGCACTGAGGTATTTTGGATGAGAAGATGTTGCGCAGTTTCCCGAACGCTGCCCAGCCGAGTTGGATTCGTCGATTGACCTCTCTCTCAAAGTTGGACCTACCTAACCGGACTACCTGTCCCAGGTAAATGTATTCGTCGACAACTTCAAGAGTAGAGTTCCCAACGGTGAGTGCGGTGGGTACGACATGGACATTAAACATTATTTTTGTTTTGTCCATATTCATTTTAAGACCCACTTGTTGGGATACTCTATTGAGGTCACCGAGCATTCGTCCTAGATCTTCCAGCGACTCCGCCATGACCACAATGTCGTCGGCAAATCGAAGGTGAGTGATGTATTCGCCATTGATGTTGATGCCAAGTCCTTGCCATTCCAAGAGCTTGAAGGCGTCCTCTAAGGTGGCCGTAAACAGTTTCGGAGAAATGACGTCTCCCTGTCTTACTCCTCTTTTTATGGGGATCACCTTCGTGCACTGCCCCTGTACTCGGACTGACATGGTGGCGTTATTATACAAGCACTTCAACACTTCGATGTACCTATAGTCAATGCGGCATCGCTGGAGAGATCTAAGAACCGCCCAAGTCTCGATCGAATCAAAGGCTTTCTCATAGTCCACAAACGCCAAGCATAGTGGCCGATTATACTCCTCAGTCTTCTGTATAACCTGCCGCAGCGTATGTATGTGGTCTATGGTACTAAAACCTTTCCGGAAACCGGCTTGTTTGGGAGGCTGGAAGTCATCACGCCTTCGTTCGAGACGATTCGTAATGACTCTCGAAAACAACTTATAAACATGGCTCAGCAGTGTGATGGGCCTATAGTTCTTCAATAAAGAATTATCACCTTTCTTGAAAAATAGCACCACCACACCCCTGTTCCATGCTTCCGGCGTTTTCCCTTCAAGCAAGACGGAATTAAATAGCCTCTGAAGGACTTTAAGTACCGGCGATCCGCCCGCCTTCAGAAGTTCTGCAGTAATTCCATCTTCACCCGGCGCTTTGTTGTTTTTTAGTTGTTTGAGAGCCATCCTAATTTCGCACAGGCTGATGTCCGGGATATCTTCAGTGCAGTGTCGGGTTAGCTTGGCTCTTGGGTCTTTTACCAAGTCAACAACAGGTTTGGCTACTGAGGTATATAACTGTCCATAGAACCTCTCTATGTCCCTGAGCACCTCTGACCTATTTGACGTTACGTTTCCGTCCTCCGTCTTCAGCTTCGTCAACTGGCTCTGCCCAATAGACGCGTCTCTTGCGAACACTTTAGAGCCCTTGTTCTGCTCTATGGTCTCCTCAATACGCCTTGCATTGAAGGACCGTAAGTCGTGTCGCAAGGACTTCAATATCTGTCCATTAAGCTGCCTATAGGACTTAGCATCATCGGAGGTTTGGAGCGTCATGGAACGTCGCTCAGCCATGAGGTTTCGGGTGTAGTCAGATAGTTTTTGAGGCCTATTTTTACGGTGGGTCTTAAAATACTTGGACCCGACCGTATGAACAGTCTCTACCAGCCTGTTGTTGATTTCGTCCACTGATGCGCTGCTGTCTAGCAATTCGAAGCGGTTTGACAATTCGAGTTGAAAGTTCTCGGGGTTTTGGATATATGCATGAGTAGGTCGGAGCGTAGACTTCATCAGACGCGATCTTTCCATTTTGACATTAATATTTAATGTGCCTCTGACCATTCGGTGATCACTGCCGGTTTTTACCCTATGAATCACGGAGACATCATTAAATATTTGTCGCTTGGTGCTCATGATGAAGTCTATCTCATTTTTGTGAAACCATCAGGGCTCATCCAGGTCCATTTCCTATGAGGCGCCTTTTGGAAGAAAGAGTTCATCATAAAGAGTCCCTCTTTCTCCAGGAATTCGGCCAGTCTGAGTATGCCGAGGTCGGTTCGTAGACCTGTATGACCTTCAGCGAATATCTTTTGGATATTCTGAGTATCAGGTACGCTACCCTGCTCGACACACTAGTGATGGACACAACGTTGTTTATGAGTGACTTGTGGACGATAAATCCGACACCACCTTGGGACTGCTGTTCGCCCTCCCGGTAGTACAACAAGTTGCCGGATTTTAAGGTTATCGTGTCCTCGCCCTCTCTTCGGACCTCCGATAAACCAACAATACTCCACCGCAACTTGTTTAACTCTTCTTCCAGCTCAACTAGCTTCTCATCTGTCCTCAATGTGCGTGCGTTGTATGTCACCAGGGCCAATTTTCGGTTTTGGTGGTAGCCGAATCTCTGCCGGAGATTCTTAGCACCCCTTGTCCTGTCGTTACCATGGCTGCTACCGTGGCCAGGACGAACAGGACCGCCGGGGACTAGGGGCCTGGTTTTCCTACTTTCTTCCATAATTGGGGGTGTTTGCCATACTCGCCACGCTTGGCAGGCGGGTTGGCGAGCGCAGTTATTGGTCGTCGAAGTGTTAAGGGAACGCTGCTGCCCATTCTCTAGTTTTCCCTTAGTCGCCTTGTACGACACCCGATGGGATGAGATGGGTTGGTCCTATTCTAAGCCGGGAACCACGCGGCAATATTTTGTAGTGATACTAACCATTCAACATCAGTTTCCGATATGTGGCAGCGTATGAGGTGGATAAAAGGACATAAAAGAAGTAAATTCCATGTAAGTAAAGAAAAACAGAATGAACTCTTAACGAGTCTTACGCCAGATTATGTTCTTTGTCACTCTCCGTTATTTAGGTCTACAAATATTACGCTGGAGACTGAATTTACGGGACAAGAATTAGATAAATGTTTAAAAAAAAAAGACACCGCGCCGGGAGATGACGGCATAACGTACTTATGGGCGCAAATCGTCGTTATCTGCAATAATTGTCAAATATTGATCTTTTATTTTTAAGGTAATTATGTAAATGAATTATATTATTATAAGGATAACTGTTATATATGCGATTAATATTTATATAGTTATTTTTAATCATAAAACCGTTATTTATCAGGCTCTAATATTTAGAAGACACTGTTTTCACTATTTGAATATTTCGAAGACATTTGATATTTAAATTATGGTTCAAACATTTAAATTACTGTATAAATGTTCAAAATAAATCTATTAAAATTAATATCATTATTCTGAATCAAATCGAATTGTTTTATATATAAATAATACTTAATTTTATTTGAATCCTGCTTGTGGCGCCATCTGGTTCCTTACTATGCAAGAATAATGTTGTTTATATTAAATAAATGTTGTTTATTTAAAATAACCCATATGGAGATATGTAAAATTCCTCGATAAATTCATTTTGAATATTAAGCTATATTTCACGAATTGTTTTGGTATAATTTCATTGGTTTGTTATAAAAGGAGTAATAATTGCTGTAACCGTTGAATCATAATTCTAATATAAAATGAGGGTAATGTAAAAATAACACAGTGCTGTGTTAGCAGTCGTACGACATAAACTAAGTGATATCTAGTGTGTGTTTTCATTGTGATGGACCCTGAACGCGGAAACCTTGGCGTATCGCCAACAGCAGCGGTGGGATCACAGCCCCAAGACTCTTCAGGACCTCCGGATGGGGCGACTTTCACTATAGAGCTAGTGATGGGTCTCTTAAACCTCCATTACAAAGATTGCTGCGACAAGCGCTGTGAGAGCAACGCTATCTGCGGAGGCTAAGCCCCGCGGCGACACCATGACTTTTACCTACCTGATGAACGATCGCATGACATCAGAGACTAGTGTGCTAATGTGTATAAAAACATTACGAGTTTGAAATGTTCCAGCACATGAAGCTCGAATGAAGGCCATCCTGCAATTGAGAGGACGAGCAAAGTAAAGGAAGAGCTGATTCATACGTTTGGCAAGGAGTTCCGGTACGCGGATGATATACAGAAATGGCGCAACTATACTTCGGATCAAGTAAGCAGCTACGCTAAATACGCCACGACAACCTGGGCACTCTTTAAGAGAGTTCGGCCAGAAGCATCCGATGCCGATGTGGTGAATGAACTGATCACAGGTATTTATCCTGAATTTATTCGGTCTGAGTTGTTAAGAAATACCCTTGACTCGCTACCCAAATTAGTATCAGTTCTTAAAACGTTCCGGAAACGTAAAATTAAATATAAAGTGAGTAAATATAACAATGTTAAAAAACCACGTGTTAAGGGACCTTCAAAAGATCAAGTCATATGTTTTAATTGCAATACCCGGGTCATTTTTCACGAGACTGCAGGGACAAAAATCTCTCTAAGCCTAATGCTGTTTTATCGCAATTTAGTAACAGTTCAGGTTTCCGTGGCACTGACAGTAACGCTAATTATTGTCATCGTAAGGGTCACTCCGAGAAAAGTTGTAACCGCCGTAAAAGTGATGAACGCAACGCCCTTAATAAAACTATTAACTTTCATCTATTTAACGTAGCACTATTAATGTTATTATTGGTAACAAAAAGTACCACTGTCTTTTTGATACTAGAGCTGACTGTTCATTAATTTGAGAAATAAAAAACAGCTGGTTCCGTTCGCGGTAAACGTAAACAAGTCGATGTAAAGTTTACTGGTATTGGGGGTCAAACGGTTATTTCAAAGCTAAGCAGTCTGCAGTTGATATTGATGATGTTAGCTTAGTTAGTTTTATGTAGTAGGTGACGATGAAACTTAATTTGACATCTTAATAGGTTTTAATCTTTTAAAAATACCCGGCCTTAGCGTTACCCTCAGCGAGGACAATATATCTATTAATCGCGAGTTTTCCATCAACGAATGTTTAAATTTGACGCCCTCTTTTGAATTGGATACCGACCTTACTGACTCAATACAACTCAGGGAAATTTATCGTATTATCAATGAATTCGAGAATAATTTTACGTATGGAAATCGCGTCTCACAGGTGACGACTGGGGAGCTAAAAATTAGATAAAAAAAATCCTGATAGAATTGTGCAACGCTGACCATATCGTTTGTCTCCTGTGGAACGTGAGGAAGTCAGGGAAATAATAAAAGTCTTAAAAGAAAATGGCATAATAAGAGATAGCTCGTCCCTATTCAGTAGTCCTATATTATTGGTCCAGAAAAAGGACGGCACGGACAGATTTTGCGTTGACTTTCGTGAGTTAAATTCGAAAACCGTTAGGGATAATTATCCCTCATAGCGGACCAAAACGATAGATCATGCAAAGCTCGTTATTACAGTTGTTTAGACATGGCCTCTGGTTTTCACGGTCTTCCCATAGCAATGGACTCCATCGAAAAAATGGCATTTGTGACGCCGGATGGACAGTTTGAATATCTTCGAATGCCATTCGGTCTTTGCAATGCTCCGTCTGTATACCAACGCGCAATAAATGCCGCCTTAGGTGATTATAGAGACAATATTACTTTGGTTTACGTTGACGATATTTTGGTTGTCTCTGAATCTGTGGAGCAGGGTTTGATGAATTCGAAACTTGTTTTAACTAGATTAACTCTGGCAGGATTTTCTCTAAACATTTTCAAATGTTCTTGTCTCAAAACTTAAATTGAATATACTCGTAACATCATAGAAAATGGCACTGTCAGGCCAAGCCCAAGAAAAATTCAGGCTCTAACTGATTGTTCGACGCCCAGAAGCATAAAAGAAGTTAGACGGTTCAACGGCTTAGCAGGCTATTATATTTCATTCATACCATATTTCTCTGGAATCATGGCTCCTTTATACAACCTAACTAGAATTGGTGTTTCTTTTAGTTGGACTGAACAACACGAACTTGCTCGACGAGAAATAATCAACATACTAACATCTTCTCCAGTTCTGACTATATTTGATCCTAATCTGCCAACAGAGCTACACACGGATGCCAGCTCAATTGGTTGTGGTGCTGTACTGATTCGGGGACAGGACGGAAATCCTTTAGTTGTAGCTTATTTTGGTATGAGGGCCTCGGGTGTAGAGAGTGGATGTCGCTCGTATGAACTCGAGATACTTGCTGTGGTAAAGGCTGTAAAACATTTTCACCATTTTCTTCATGGTCGGTCATTTGAAGTAGTTTACAGACTGTAACTCCTTATAAGCTTCGAGTCACAGGCGGGACCTATCTCCTAGAGTGCATAGATGGTGGGCCTTCTTGCAGGGTTTTTCAATTCGAAATTGAATACCGCAAGGGTGATAAACTTGCCCATGCTGACTTCTTCAGTCGTAACCCAATTCAAAATTCTAAGGGACGTCAGTTAAATCAGTGTTACAAAGTAAATAAATCCATCTTCTTAATTTGGTCCGTTAATACTACTACCCTTGACCATAACTGGCTCCTTATTGAACAAAAGCGCGATACAACTTTAGCTAGTATTGTAGAACAACTTAAAGGTGATTCGATTCCCACAGATATTGCCGATACTTACGTTATACTTCAGGATAAATTACTGAGACGTAAAGTACAGATAAATAGCAAGACACATAAATTAATTATAGTCCCACGTAAATACAGATGGAATCTTATATCCCATTACCACGATAACCTTCAACATTTTGGCTGGGAAAAGATTCTTGAAAAAATGCGAGAGCAGTACTGGCCGTAATATGACCGGATTGGTTAGAGAATTCGTGAAAAACTGTGTGATGTGTAGAGTGGGAAGGGGAGTATCGAGCGCTGGACTGGTCACTTTACATCCAACAGACAAAGTAGCAGTTCCTTTCTATAATGTTCATGCAGATATGGCTGGAGGAGTGAACGGAAGGCGCAGTGAATCCGGGTATGCCTTTGTAATTATTGGTGGCTTTGCTAAGTGTGTCTGTGTGATTTGTACAAATGACCGTACAGGCGAGGCTGCTATCAAATGTTTTCAAAATCTTATTGCAGTGTTTGGCGCCTTATCTCGATTAATTGCTGGCCAGAATAAGGGTATATGACTTCTACAGGGTTTTGGAAACTTTTGTGAGCGATATGGGATTCAGCACCGCGTGGTGGCGAAGGTAAGACCGACGGGCGGGTTGAGCGATTGATGAGGGTCATAAGGGATAGCATGTCTGTTATAGAATCTAATAGGCCATGGCGCACAGCATTGCAAGAATTAAAATTAGCTATTAACTGCACAATATCAAAAAGTAACGGTAAAAGTCCCATGGAATTATTATTAGGAAAGAGATGTTCCCCACCTGCCATTAAAATATTGCAAATTGACGTTGACATACTGGCAGACGACTTAGAGGAAGTTAAATCGATTGCTAAAAAAACGGATGGACGAGCGGTCCCTTAGTGATAAAAAGCGTTTTGACAAAGGTAAAGCCACAATCCAACCATTTAAGGTCGGTGATTTTGTCTTAATGCGGCGCCATGAACGGCATACAACCAAGCTAGGCTCTAAATTTGAAGGTCCGATGGAAATTTTAGGAATATTACCAAATGATCGATACAGACTTAAGCATGTCAACCTCCGTGGCTGTTCTGAAAAAAATGCAAGTCACGATGCCCTCCGTCCGGCCCCAATAGCTCAATCAGACCCTTTTAATGATTCTGACAACCCTGACGAATTGACCGTATGGGCAAAGAGATCAGTTGAGACCGATTTGCGTGGGGGTGCTTCTACTTCATCTGCAGACAATGTTGGCTCTATGTAATTGTATTGTAATTTATTGTCATTTATGATTTATTTGATGATTTAATTAATGAGTATATTTATTTTTCCTGTCCAACATCCTTCCTAAAACGCTGGCTGGCCACCATGCGTATCCTTAAACCTGGTCTTGTTGGCTAGATCCCAGGATGGGTGATGCCTTGTGTGTTGGCTAGATCCCAGGATGGGTGATGCCTTGTGTGTTGGCTAGATCCCAGGTTGGGTGATGCCTTGTGTGTTGGCTAGATCCCAGGATGGGTGATGCCTTGTGTGTTGGCTAGATCCCAGGTTGGGTGATGCCTTGGGGTTGGCTAGATCCCAGGTTGGGTGATGCCTTGTATGTTGGCTAGATCCCAGGTTGGGTGATGCCTTGGGGTTGGCTATATCCCAGGATGGGTGATGCCTTGTTTGAAATCATGTCATAAAATAAAACAGCGCAAGAGACGCGCTGGAGTCAGTATGGCCGTATGGGCGCAAATCGTCGTTATCTGCAATAATTGTCAAATATTGATCTTTTATTTTTAAAAGGATAACTAATATATGCGATTGATATTTATATAGTTATTTTTAATCATAAAACCGTTATTTATCAGGCTCTAATATTTAGAAGACACTGTTTTCACTATTTGAATATTTCGAAGACATTCGATATTTAAATTATGGTTCAAACATTTAAATTACTGTATAAATGTTCAAAATAAATCTATTAAAATTAATATCATTATTCTGAATCAAATCGAATTGTTTTATATATAAATAATACTTAATTTTATTTGAATCCTGCTTGTGGCGCCATCTGGTTCCTTACTATGCAAGAATAATGTTGTTTATATTAAATAAATGTTGTTTATTTAAAATAACCCATATGGAGATATGTAAAATTCCTCGATAAATTCATTTTGAATATTAAGCTATATTTCACGAATTGTTTTGGTATAATTTCATTGGTTTGTTATAAAAGGAGTTTTATTTGCTGTAACCGTTGAATCATAAGTCTAATATAAAATGAGGGTAATGTAAAAATAACACAGTGCTGTGTTAGCAGTCGTACGACATAAACTAAGTGATATCTAGTGTGTGTGTTTTCATTGTGATGGACCCTGAACGCGGAAACCTTGGCGTATCGCCGACATACTCGATGATTTTCCATTTGCCGCGTGTAGGAAAGCAGCAACTACTCAAAATTTTAATCGTGTATTTACTAGTGGCCAAGTTCCTTGTCAATGGAGGGATATACGCATCATTCCAATTCCCAAACAAGGCACAACACAGAATGTAGGAAGTAAAGTTCGGCCGATTTCATTAATATCTTGTATTTGTAAAATTTTTCACTCTATGCTTACAAAGCGGTTAGAGTGGTTTATTGAGAGAAATAACTTACTGTCACCTTTTACCGCAGGATTCAGACGAGATCAGTCATGTCAGGAATGTTTAGTTAGTTTAGTCTCACAGATTCAAATAGGATTCTCATCAAATCATTCAACATTAGCATGTTTTGTTGACATAGAAAATGCATATAACAGTATTCTAGTTGAGAAATTAGTTGTCATACTTGATGAATGTGGAGTTGGCAAAAGAATTTGTCAGTACCTCTGGAATTTTCTGAGTGATAGATGTTTGAAAATTGGAGACAAACAAGAACTCAATGGTGACTTAATCAGATACGCTAAGAGAGGTTTAGCGCAAGGGGATCCCTTGTCTCCTCTCTTATTCAACATTGCAACTGTTAAAGTTACTGACCAATTAAATGATGTTATGTTTTGCCAATATGCAGACGATTTCGTTTTATTTAATACGTCAAGCAATATGATCGATAATGTGCAAAAAATTCAAGGCGCAGTTAATAACATAATGCCCAGTTTAGAAGATCTAGGTTTAAATTTGTCACAAACAAAATCAAAGCTTTGTTGTTTTACAAGACGTCGGAAGCACCAGTATATTAAAGTAAATGTAAATGGGCGTAGATTGCAGCTAGTTGACACTATTAAATATTTGGGTGTATGGTTAGATAAATCGCTACGTTGGTCTAAACACATTAATGAAATCGTCGAACGTACAGAAAAGTTTCTTAATTTACTGAAAGTACTGGCTGGTTCATCGTGGGGTCTTCATCAATGTCATTTACGCAGATTATATATATCCCTAATACGAAGTAGAATTGATTATTCATGTTATTTGTACAATAATAGTGCTAAAATGAACTTAAATAAACTAGATAAGATACAAAATCAGGCTCTCAGAGTTGTGGGTGGTTTCATCAAGAGCACCCCAATTCATGTGATGGAAAGTGAGCTCTGTGTGGTTCCATTGTACATAAGAAGAACATATCTAGGATATAAATTTTGCCTGAAATCCCAATCTCGAGAAGATCATTTTATTAATAAGTCATTAGTGCACCTGCGAAGCCTATGTGAAAACAGTTTTTGGGCAAAGAGAGAAAAGTGGCCTTTGCTGGCAATCCTAATGGATGAAGTCAAAAATGAAGTGGTCTCTAGTTCTTCACAGCTTGAGATGTTTAATTTACAGACTTTGATAACAAATATTAATACCACAGATGTACACCCAAAACTAAATACTGTTAATTGTTCCAAAAGAAGTTACGAAATCAATGCTCTGAAACATGATATACTGGATGGATTGGGACATAAATATTCAGATCGGAATGTCATCTATACAGATGGCGCTAAAAGTAGTCAAGGTCAAGGTGCTGCTTTTTATGATCCAAAAGGTGTAAACTTAAATAATGTCTTTAAAATATTTGGCCAAATTTCAATTATGTCAGTGGAACTCATTGCGTTGTCTGAAGCATTGTCATACATAAAGTCTGTTAGATACAACAACGTAGTTATTTGCACTAATAGTAAGAGTGCCTTACAACACATCGCTCGGAGCGCCTCTGGTGTCAGAGGTGTCCCGATAGCGTATAGTGTACTATCGAAGACGCACGACTTGCATCGAAGTGGTGTCAAATTGACATTGCAATGGGTTCCATCCCATATTGGTTTACAGGGTAATGAGGAGGCTGACAAACTGGCGAAAAGTGGAATAGTAAACGGGAAGCAAATTAACTGTATACCAAATTACTCTGAAGTATTACCTAAATACAGACGAAAATGTCACGAACTGTAGAAAGAGCATTTTAACAGAATTTCGGTAGAAAAAGGGATATGGTACAAATCTATACAGAGTGAGCCTCCTCATATACCCTGGTTTCAGGGCATAGAATTAAATAGGAAATTGGTTGTAGCGGCTTTACGGCTCAGATCTGGACATTCACCACTTAATAAGTTTAAATATCTTATAAAAATATCCCAGTCACCAAATTGTGAAACCTGTGGAATTATTGCGGACGTTTTTCATATTCTTGTGGAGTGTGTCCGATATGCGACGGAAAGGCAAGCGATGATAATAGGCTTTAATATAAATAAGAATGATGTTGGTATGTATCATTGCATTTTATCTGCTCCTACTTCAGAGGAAGCAAGAGTTTTATTTAGTTTTTTTGAAAAATGTACTAGTGGACTACAATAAGTAAGCTTAAATTTTGTAAAAGGTACAATGAGACTGATATGTACATAATTGTCGTACAAAAGTCTCTAAATAAATTTAAATAAAAAAAAATAAAAAAAAAATCCTCAGTGAGGAAGGTACGAGATTTTGTGAAATGCGACGTATACGTAAGAAAACGAAGCTTTCGGAGGAGACACTGCAGCTTATGAAGGAACGACGTGTAAACCTACCCAACACTTCGTTAGAGCAACGGGCACTTAACAAACGAATTAACAAACTGGTACGACATGACCTCAGATGCGCTAATACACGCGCTATTGAAAAAGCAATCGAGCAAAATCGGGGGTAGAAAGTTTTCGTCCAGTCTTTGGGGAGGAGTCATCTGACGAAGTTGTCCAAAGCCAGTGGGGACGTCATCACTTCTAAGCCGGAGATTCTTTTGGAAGTAGTAGACTTCTACAGCCGACTATACGCCTCGCATACATCTCGTCCTGATCCCGGAAATGAGGATCCTAGAGCTACATTAAGGCGCCACTTTACGGAAGACCTGCCCGAAATCAGCCTAGACGAAATCGTGATGGCTCTTGAGCAGCTAAGGAATGGAAAAGCCCCTGGAGAGGACGGAGTTACAACTGAACTATTAAAAGCAGGAGGTAAACCCGTGCTAAAGGAGCTCCAACACATCTTTAACTCTGTCCTCTTTAATGGGAGAACTCCAGAGGCTTGGGGTAGGAGCGTGGTCGTATTGTTTTTCAAAAAGGGTGATAATACCCAACTGAAGAACTACCGCCCTATTTCGCTCCTGAGCCACATTTATAAGCTGTTTTCAAGAGTTATCACGAATCGTCTTGCGCGAAGGCTCGATAAATTTCAACCCCCGGAACAGGCCGGGTTTCGAAGAGGGTATGGAGCCATAGACCACATCCACACTATACGGCAGATTATACAGAAGACCGAAGAGTATAATCGGCCCCTGTGCTTAGCATTCGTGGACTATGAGAAGGCCTTTGACTCGATCGAGACCTGGTCAGTTCGGAAACCCTTGCAACGATGCCAAGTCGACTGGCGATACCCAAGTGTTCAGAAGTCTCTATAACGCCGCGACCATGACCATCCAGTTACAAAACCAGCAGACCAGCCCTATCCCAATGCATCCAGGAGTGAGACAAGGGGACGTTATCTCCCCCAAATTTTTCACAAATGCATTGGAGGATATGTTTAAGACGCTGGACTGGGAAGGTCATAGCATAAACATAAATGGCAGTCATATCTCACACTTGAGATTTGCAGACGACATCGTCATTATGGCCGAAACGTTGCAGGATTTACAACAGATGCTGACCAGCCTAGCCGATTCTTCCAAACGCATAGGCCTCCGCATGAACTTGGACAAGACCAAGGTAATGTTTAACCGACATGTAGTACCGGAACCTTTTGCAATACATGGCGCTATTCTCGAGGTTGTTCAAGAATATGTTTACCTAGGGCAAACTCTGCAGTTGGGGAAAAACAACTTCGAGAAAGAGGCCAACAGAAGAATACGGCTGGGCTGGGCGGCATTTGGGAAATTACGTCGAGTATTTACATCGCCCATTCCACAAAGCCTAAAGACAAAAGTCTTTAATCAGTGCGTCCTGTCCGTTATGACATATGGAGCCGAGACGTGGAAACTCACGGTTGGAATGGTCCATAAATTTAAAGTCACTCAGCGAGCTATGGAAAGGGCTATGCTCTGAGTTTCTCTGAAGGATAGAATCCGGAACGAAGTCATTCGACAGAGAACCAAAGTTATCGACATAGCCCACCGGATTAGTAAGCTGAGGTGGCAATGGGCCGGTCACATTAGCCGAACAACTGATAACCGCTGGGACAAACGAGTTCTTGAGTGGAGACCGCGGACTGGCAAACGTAATGCAGGACGCCTTCAGGCTAGGTGGAGCGATGACCTTCGTAGGGTGGCTGGCAGAAACTGGATATTAGGGTAGCCGACGATCTTACCCAGTGGCGTGCACTTGGAGAGGCCTATGTCCAGCAGTGGACTGTTATAGGCTGATGATGACCCTAGAATAACTATAGCGTTATGGAATTTAAACACCTCAGTCTAATATGGATAAGACGGAGGTGGGTTATGGAACCCTGAGGTGGGTAATGGATGGCTATTCCAGTAGTCATACTCGTGAACGGGTGCTGCTTGTGGCGACCGGGCCACCTGGAATCCTTTAGACACTGTTTATAAATAACATCACGTGACCTATTAAAACTATTTAATGGTAATCAACACATTGTATCCACACGATATGATTGAAAAAGGAAAGGAAAAAGAGAAAGAGAATCAAATAAAAAAAGACAAGCCCGCTGACTTCTTTGCCGGATCTTCACAGTGAAAGCCACGTTCCGGTCCTGTGGTAGATTAGTAGTTAAATTAGATTTAAAAAATGTAAATTGGCTATTTGTAACCGCCCGCAGGGCTTACACAAAATAAATTATTTGAGTTTGAATCATGGGTGCTATAAAACTCTCAAAACAGTGGGACCTTAAAATTAAATATAAACTGAAAATATTTGCGTTAATCCAAGAATATACATTTCATTTATCTTACGGTGGTTGGTACGGCTAGCAACTATATCATCTTTTTTTCTCTTATTTCCTTTTTTAAGAATAACGCAGCCCCACACTAAACGAATGGAAGTGTAGGGAGGCCTTTGCCCAAGAATGGGACGATAGTGGCTAAAGTAAGTAAGTAAGCCCCACACTAGGATTTATTCCTGTGTCTTGGGCGCGTTTACAAACATGAAAATTCACATACACAAATACCCAGACAGAAACAAATAATTGTAGGTCACACATAGATTTATCCCTTGCGGGAATTTAACCCGCGACTATTGGACCCAGTGGGCGGAGCGGCTTAAGCGCTTAACCACTGCACAAAATCCTTCGTCAATCCAGATCCCTTGACTCGTAAGCAGAGAGTATATAAATTCAACAGGTTCCGGATGAATTTTATGTTTGAAAGTTGTCAGTAGGAGTTCAGGACCCGCTATTTTCAGATTGGGTCCGCTTTTACGGAATAAAGGCGTGACTGTATATTAAAAATATGTAAACACCGACACGCCTATATGCCCCAAGCGGGGGTGGCAGAGGTGTACGAGTACACCCACATTTCGCCAATGATGTTAGGTCCTATGTTAGGGAGCGAGACTATTACCATATACCGGGGACAATTCCTGACTCCAGGCTCGTACTGAGAATTTTTGGTCGGAAATTGTGATTTTTTTATTGAAAAATTGACAGATGCAGGATGGGCGGCATCGTCACCGATAAACTATAGGTTCGCTTGTTCTAACAGGGCCTCATATCGTCGGCATTATATAGGAGTTGACAGTACACCTATGCCACCCTTACTTAGAAAATATAAGCGTGGTGGTCTGTTATACTTAAAAATTCTACCACGCGGACATATTATGAGGCCGAGGCCGATTTTTGCCGTAGGAATTTGCCGTAGAAAGTTACCAGACCAACTTCAAGGTTTCTGACTCAGTTTGACTAGCCATTAAGTGGTAAGCGTAACCAGTAGCTTAACTTGCCTTGCGAAGAACAGAACAATCATTACTCTATTTTTTATAACCTCATTTTTGCCAACAGTTAATCATCTATATGGCGTTAAGCCAACCATTTTAACTTTGTTTGTCACAGCCACAAGCCTCATCTCCGAAAGCTCATAACTCCATTTTAATACGATACTCTGTATAGCTAATTGCTACCCCTGTGGCTACTTAATACCACCTTAATTGGCAGTTAGTTTAGGCTTACGTTATATAAGAGGTCGTTTGAAATGCATTTTATGGGCTCGTTTAAAGCAGTCCTGCTTTAATGAAGTGTATACCTTAAAAGGTATAACGTAAAAGTGCTGTAAAATTATGATAGATAAGTGTGAAATGGATGCCTTGGAATCTTGAGTAAGAAGTCAAGATTCCAAGGCATCCATTTCACACTTATCTATCTTGCTTGGTCTTTACAAACTATGTACGATACGTGGTTTCTTACTAATGGTGAAGATTTTTTTTGTGTTTTTATCAATCTGTATCATTGCGCCAGTTTCGGCAGGCAGAGAGTAGAGTTCCAAACGGTTCTTTCCTTATAGACCTCTCTGGCTTCCTCGACTTTCATAGTTTGTCTCATACACGCTCACTGTTTACTAATATTTCATTTGAATAATATTGCATAATATTCATTATTATTTAGTCAGTATTCTGTAGGGCAGACTAAAGTATGTTACGACACAAATACCCGGTAAATAAAAAAAAAAAAATCAACTGTATACGGCAGGTACATTTGAAAACAAAGGTTGGAGCGTCCTTTTAAGTATTACAAATCTTATAAGCTAGGAAATACATTCAAAAAAGGTTTGTAAAATAAATCAAAAAGAGTGTGTATGTCTGTGTGTGAGCGTGTGTGTGTATGTGTGTGCGTTTGTGTGCGTGTGTGTGTTGGTGCGTGTGGGTGTGCGATTATGTGTGTGTAAATGCTGCGTGTGTGGGTATGCAAGCAAGTTAGTAGTTGTTAACTAAATATGCTTTGTTATATATGTATGTGCTCATAAATTTAGTAACTGATAGTAATACAAACCCGTTAACATTAGCTAATACAACTCAACCCTAGACCGGATTTGCATTCAATATTTGAAATCTATGCCTGAAGAACAGAATACAATGTTGCACCATCCTTCGTAAGAGAAATCACATCGAATTGTCCCGCTTTACAATTTCCCTCCACGGTGACATGAAAGTTGGTGCCGAACTGGGCCGCATTTGAAATCGACTATTGTTTAATATTTGCAGAAAATATACATGAAACGTTGGATATTGACTTAATAAGAGTTTGCATTGGAATATTAGTCAAGTTTACAGTCAATTTGCTGACAAAATCCCTTATGAATTTGTAATCGCGTAGGTTACGCGAAATGAACTCGTCCACCGTGTGCTTACACAGATCAAAGCTATACAGTTTATGTATTGTAGTACAATTAGGAATGTAGGTTATTGGCATATGGTAGAAAGGATAAGGAACGGGCAAACCTCCCTTTTTTGTGAAGATTCAGCTTGTGTAGCAGCAGGAAAATGGTGGAGAGAGTGGGAGCGGCGCTCGCGCCGACAAATCCCCGCGCGTCGATAGTGATGTGCTTTCAGTTTAGTGTTGTGCCTTAAAAAAGGGCATAGTATGACCAGATTTAAGTTATGGTAACACTGTCGAGTTGATGAGCCGTCGTTTTCATAGTTTCATTTAAAAAGATACACCATCAGCATTATCACCGAATCATTCAAAATGTATACAGTACACAAATTTACGTCTAAAGCGAAACACTATTATAGGTGTATACAACATTCTCAATAAATTATGCCGTACTATTAAAATGAAGAGCAAACTAATTAATATAAAATTAAAAGGTGACAAACATGAAGCACATACTCATAATAACTTAAAAAATGGCTTTTCTAGAAATAAGAAAATATTAAAATGACAAAGTAAATTTGGAAAAATTAAATAGTTAGAATTTATGGAACTTAAACTAAAAATAAAAAATAAAATCTTAAATATAATTTACAAATTGTTAATTTTTTAACCAAAGAATTAAGATTATCGTGGAAAATATCAATGTTATTTATGAAATTTATTTCATTGTTAGAACGCATGAGACGATTTATTGGTGAAAACTTTCCAAGGTTAGTATTAGAGAAGGCCATATTAAATTGGTTCTTAATTTGTTTCCGAGGTACGTACGTTCGAGGTACAGTTAAGTTGATTTCGCAAAAAATATTAGGTACGTTAAGAAAACCATTCACAATTTTAAATAAAGTAATTAAGTCTGTAGATTTACGTCGTTTTTCTAGCGTGTCTAAACTAAGATTCGATAATAGTGTGGCGTAATCACCACGATGAGAACCCTCCCCTTTTTTGTAGGCTAAAAAGTTTGAAAACTTTTGTTGAATGCGTTCAAGGCGATTTATATGAACTGCATATTGTGGGTTCCATACGGCTGAAGCATATTCAAGGTTGCTGCGAATTAGACTGATATATAAGCATTTAATGGCATATGAGTTTTTAAAATCTTTACACACACGTTTAACAAACCCAGACATTTTCCAGGCTTTCGAAGTTATATGGTCAATATGTTGTCTGAAGCTCAATTTTTGATCTAAAATGACTCCAAGATCCCGTACCTCAGTAACTTCTTTGAGTGTAATTTCCTCAATGTTATATTCAGAAGGAATAACATTACGATTTCTAGTAAATTTTTTGTGTACACATTTGTTGGGGTTTAATATCCTTTTATTCTTATGACACCAGGATTGAATAGAGTTTAAATCACTTTGAAGTAAGCGTACGTCATCTGGACCTGTTATAGGCTTAAACATAATACATCAAATGTCAAAACTGTGCATAAAGTCATTCTATAAATAATCAATTTTTATATTTATTCGGCCTCATTTACTCATAAACAATAAATAAACTTTCCTTAAACCAACAAACTGTATAGTGAAATATTAATACAAACTAAAAAGTGCAAAATTAAAGGACAATTCAAAACAGATCAGAGAGTGCAAATCATAGTGACAACCCACGTAAGTGCATCCAATTTTCAGGACTAAGTGCAGCCCATGAGAACTATAATCCCGTGAGGTGTCATCCCTTGGTCCAAAGTTAGAGGGCGCGTTCCAGTTATTCACAGACAAAACGTGCAGCATACGCATAGCGTGCGTTTACAAAGCTAGTAACAATTTATGTTCTCGGAAATATTTTAAACTTTTGTAAGCAATAAAAAATAAAGAACAATGAGTTCATGTTTGGCGTGTAATAAGTCCATAAAAAATGCTGAAAAAATGAGTTGCTCTTCTTGCAACGCATCCTATCATCATCAGTGTGTCGGTATTACTCCCACAAGCTTTAAAAAACTTACAAAGGAGGCTAAATCTAACTGGATGTGTCCTGACTGTAAGCCAGCACGAGCCCTGGTCTCTGATAACACACCGGTGCGCTCAGCCTTTGAACCATCTGCAGATGATGATGAGACACATACTCAGGACGGTGATGACGATTTAGTGTCACAGATTCAGGAAAAGATACTCGCTGCTATGAAAACCGAATTGCCGAAAATGATCTCAAAGGCCGTTAAAAAGGAACTGGGTCCATTGCAGGAACAAATCCGGGAGCTACGCAAATCAGTGACACATATGAGTGACTCCTACGATGATATGCAAATTTCCATGGCAAAACTGACCGACGACAATAAGTGCCTAAGGGAACAAAATATTCAACTCACTAGCAATGTTAATGATCTTATGACCCGCGTAAATCACTTGGAACAATCTATGCGTGATAACAATATTGAAATACATGGAGTAACAGAAAATAGGAATGAAAACTTGTCATCGCTGATAAAACAATGCGCTACGGTCGTAGGATACAACTTAACTGAAACAGACATAATGAACTGCACCAGAGTTGCCAAGATGAACAAAGATAATAAAATACCCCGCACTATTGTTGTAAAACTGAAAAGTATCCGTCAGCGAGATGAGTTTCTATCTGCAGTTAGTAGATATAATAGATCACACCCTGAAGAAAAATTAAATACTTCACTATTGGGCATAAGTGGGAATAAAAATCCCGTCTTCGTGGCTGAACACTTATCACCCACAAACAAATGGCTTCATGCGAAGGCACGTACTTTAGCCAAGGAGAAGGGGTATAAATTTGTGTGGGTACGCAACGGCCGCATACTAGTTCGTAAGGATACTGACTCGCGTTACATTATGATTAAAAGCGATAAAAGTTTGGAATTAATACGCTAACATCCTTCCTTTTATCTTTTGTTTGTTTATTGTAAAATTATTTTAAATTATATATCACAAATATGGCTCTCACTATTTACTACCAAAACATTAGGGGTATGAGAAGCAAAATTAACGATATATATAAATCAATACTTAATAATAATTATGATATAATTTGTTTTACGGAGACATGGCTTGATGATAGTATTTGTTCGTCTGAAATATTTGATCATAGGTATGTGGTTTATCGTAGAGACCGTGATGAAGCGTTTAGAACTAAATTTGGAAAGAAACATGGAGGTGGTGTACTAATTGCTGTAGCAAAACATATAAGAGCTAGTTCGGAACCTAAATGGCAAACTAGCGTAGAAGATTTATGGATAACCGTCAAATATGATAATCTAACAATAAACATTTGTACAGTATACCTTCCATCCTACATCCCTGATTGTCTCTTTGCCAATTTCATTCAAAGTTGTGAAGATATACTTGTTAATCTCCCAGCACATTCCCACATTATTATTCTGGGCGACTTTAATTTACCCCATGTGTCATGGGCTGACAAAAATATGATTAATGCTACTGGACCAAAGTCAACAATTTTGAATGATTTTATCCAAATTAATGAACTCAAACAAATTAATAATATTAATAATAAATTCGGAAAAATTCTAGATCTGGCATTGAGCGACCTTAGTAACATTGGGATAGCACAGGCTACACCAGTTAGTCGTATTGATGAATTCCATCCCCCATTTGAGTTGTCACTTTCTCGTTCCAGTAGTACATCGCTCCTAACTGAAATAAACCTAGAATATAAATTATGTTTCCGTAAAACAAACTATGAGGGTTGCAACAGGGATCTACTTGACATTGATTGGGATTTATATGATTCTGGAATGGACTGCGATGACTTTGTTCATTTCTTTTATGACACTGTATGGAAAATTATAGAAAAACACACACCTAAATATAAATTGAAGTAAAACAACTATCCTTCATGGTTCTCTAAAAGTCTTATTAGAATGATGAAAGACAAATGCAAATATCATACCCGGTATAAAAAGTATGGCAACCCACGCGATTATGATGCTTTTTCACTATTAAGACGCAGGTCTAAATGTCTCATTGAAACATGTTTTAATGCCTATATTGCAGGCATCGAATCAAACTTGAGTCTTAATATCAAATCATTTTGGCGATACACTAAAAGCAAAAACATAACTAATGGCATTCCTCAAAAAATGTTTTATGATGAGAAAATTGCTGAAAATGGCCAAGATATTGCAAATCTTTTTGGAGAATACTTCTCTTCCGTATACTTATCGAATCCTATAATCAACTACATCCCGGATTTTGCACCTCACACACAAACTCTCCATACCTTACAAATTAATATTAAAGATGTAAATTCTAAATTAAACAACGTAGATGTAAAGAAAGGGGCAGGACCTGATAATATCCCTCCAATATTTGTACGGCTATGTGCCTCTGCATTAGCAAAACCATTACTCATCATCTATAACAAATCATTGCAAAGTAATTTTCCGGCACTTTGGAAGATAGCGAGAATTGTTCCCATATACAAATCTGGAGATAGAAATGACGTCACTAACTATCGTCCCATAAGTATTCTCAGTATATTTGCCAAAATCTTCGAAAGTTTAGTCTACGAATATTTATATGGTCATCTCAATCCAGTTTTAGACCCAAAACAACATGGTTTTATTAGGGGTAGATCAACTGCTTCGAACTTACTGGTGTATTCTTGCTTCCTATGTGATTCATTTAACGCAAAGGCTCAAGTTGACTCTATTTATACGGATTTTGCTAAAGCATTTGACCGTGTTGAACATTCCATATTACTAACAAAGGCAAGCCATTACGGTATTCATGGAAACCTGCTGCGCTGGCTCAGCTCGTATCTTACAAATCGTTCACAACTTATTGCTCTGTACGGATATGAATCAATACCATTCTCGCCATCGTCGGGTGTACCACAGGGATCTAACTTAGGTCCTTTATTATTTCTTTTATTCATAAACGATCTCTTAGGTATTATTCAAAGCGAGTGTCTAGCTTACGCCGATGACATTAAGATTTACAGAAGGATATATTCACGAAGTGATTGCGAAATACTTCAGGATGATGTCCGTCGAGTTATGCAATGGTGTACTCGAAACCACATGACCTTAAATGCTAGTAAATGTCAAGTTATAACTTTCACTAAGAATAAAAATATCATTAGATTTAATTACAAAATTGGTATGACAGTTCTTTCTATAGTTAACGTTATTCGCGATTTAGGTGTCCTATTTGATAGCTCGATGTCATTTCGCTGGCACTATGATCACATAATTAAAAAATCGAATAAAATGTTAGGCTTTATTATACGTACTGCGAAGCCGTTTAAGAAACCTGAATCCTTGATCACACTTTTTACATCACTTGTTCGTAGCAATCTGGAATACTGCTCAACTATCTGGTCACCGGTATATAACATACACATTAACCGTATCGAATCTGTTCAATCGCGCTTTTTACGAATGATATGTACCAAATTCGGACTGAGGAGGCAATTGCAGGAATATGACGATAGATTAAACAGGTTCAATCTAAAAAGCCTCCAACATCGACGTATGGTCCTGGATTTATGTTCATTACATAAAATTGCGAATGGTAACTCGTGCATAGCTTTGACTGACAAAATACAGCTGACAATTCCAATCCGTTCTCAGCGTAGTAGCCTGAATTTACTCAGTATACCACCCTCCAATAATAACGTTTCACAAAATAATCCCCTTCATCGAATGTTTCGATATTGTAACAACATCCCTATTGACTGCGACATTTTTCAATACAGTCATACAAGTTTTAAACTAAAAATTACTAAAACACTTCAGCCATCTTCTTCGTAAAACACTAGATGTTAAATATTACCATATGTTCCTTGTTATTTTATTTTTCTTTTCATATTGTGTAAATTGGTGGATTGTGTCGTTTAATATTTGTAGAGGTTTCCTATTTTTATATTAGTTTGCATTATTTGATTTTGTATTCCTATACCTTTTTTTGTGGCATGTTTTTGTTTATATAGTATATATAAATTGTGTACAGTCAGTTAGGGCAGCAGATATTATATATTGCATGTAATTCAAACCATTTATTATACACTTGTCTGCATGTCTGTTACTGTACCTATCGAAATAAATAAATAAATAAATAAATCATCTGCAAAGATCGAGTAATTGCTGAATTTTATACATTGGGTAATATCATTTATAAAAAGCAGAAATAGTATCGGCCCAAGGTGTGAACCTTGGGGGACTCCAGATGTGGCTCTAATAATTTTAGAAGAAAATCCATTTATCACTACCTTTTGGGATCGATTTTGAAGATAGGACTCAAGCCAATCTAAAAAGGGTCGACATATACCGTAGCGTTGTAACTTAATTATTAATAATTTATGATCCACTTTATCAAATGCAGAACTAAAATTTGTATATACTGCGTCAACTTGTACTTTATTGTCTAAGAATACTGCTAAATTGTTTGTATAATTTAAAAGGTTGGTCGTTGTAGAGCTATTTTTACAAAATCCATGCTGAAAATCTGATATATAATTCGATGTGTATGCTGTTATAACAGGGTAAACAAGGCATTCAAATATTTTAGAAAAAATACTTAATAAATATAAAAATACATAATAACTTTAAAAATCGGAATGATATTGGCTGTTTTCCATAAAATTGGAAATGTTGAGGTTTTTAAAGACAATTCGAAAATCATCTTCAGCGGTTGTATTAAATTTGTATAAGTATTTTTAATAAAAACTGGTGGTATGCCCTCTGGACCAGCGCCTTTATTAGAGTCTAAAGATTTTAAAAGATTAGCAATGGTTCTTTCACTGACTTCAATATTGCAAAGAGAAATTTGAGGGTATGAAGTATCCAGGATGTCATATTCCATTTCGGAGTATGCTTGAGAAAATACGGAAGAAAATTGAGCTGCAAGCAAATTACATATATCTTCACCTGAGCAAGCTGTTTCGCCATTATAGTTGATTTCGATTGGTATGCCCGAAGATCTACCACGATTTGCTTTAACATATGACCAGAACTTTTTGGGATTCTTAGTAACTGAGTTTTCAATTTCGGTAATATAGTGAAAATAGCAAGATTTTATTAATTTATCTACTCTTTTATTAGTAATTTTGAGCTCAATTAAATCTCTAGGATTTTTATATTTTTTATAACGTTTTCTAAGTTTTTCTTTTTCTGCAATCATTTTTATAAGAGAAGGTGTATACCAGGATGGGAATTTACTATTACGTTGTTTTGTTTTCGGTATTGTAGTATCAATGACTTAGTGTAAGATTTCATAAAATTTCGACAGCATATCATTTACATTGCAAGTTTGTTGAAGTTCTATTTGCCAGTCTACTTGACTCAATTTATTATTAACAGCTGTATAGTCGGCTTTACGAAAGTTATGAGTAGCAAAAGTATTGTACTTCAAAGGAACAGAATTATTGAAATTAATATGGATTCTAAGCGCGGGATGATGTGCGTCAAGTTTACTGAGTATAATAGGGCTCTCTTCAACTGTTATATCATTAAAATTAGCCATTACTAAATCAAGAACTCGTTAATTGTGGTTTCTAATATTATTTAATTGAATAAGATTATTTTCGGACATAAAATCAATCAAAAATAAACCAAGAGTACAACCAGTAGTTACATTAAGGTACTGTTGAATTAATATTACAGTTGGTATTCCAATTAATTGAGCCTATATTAAAGTCACCAAGTATCACAGTTTTAGATTCATCTGATTGCATTACAGCACTTAAACGGTCGATTATATTTTCTAGGGTGATAATAGACACCGGGGGCGGTAAATATAAGGCACAAAAGTTAATGTTCTTGATTTTCCCATCAACTCGAACTTTTATTGATATCCACAAGTCTTCATAGGCGCTTTGAAATGATTAATTCTTTTAGACTGTATATGTTTGGAAACTGCAATGAGAACACCTCCTCCTTTCTTACCGTTGAGGGACGTTGTACATCTATCCCTTCTATATACAGTATAGTTGGTATTGAAAATTTCATTGTCATTTATAGAATCATCTAACCATGTTTCTGTAGCGACTATAATGTCAAATTGGCAAGTGTCCGAAGCTAAACGAATATCCCGAAGCTTTGTTCTCATTCCACGAAAATTTTGATAGAAAATAGTGAATTTTGAAACTTATTATACGGTCTGGGATTAGCAATTACAAAACATCTATATCTGTTGAGTGATTCGTGATTTCTTATTTGTTGTGACGGAGACTGGTCATCTTTCCGTATGAAAATACGACCATTTCGTATCCAGACGTATTTTATACCCTTTTCACGGGCTGCAATTCTGGTTTGTGCATGAAGAGATGATATAAATATTGGTGTTTTATTACCACCATATCCAAGATGTCCTGAGTGCAGCTTATCTTTTACATTATTCTTGTTAAATTTCGAAACAGCCGCTATTATCCCATCTCTCGTCGTCATGGTCGGTAACTTTAATATTACGGTACGAGGTCTCTGACTGGTTGAGTCTAGTTTCCTGACTCTTACGCAAGACAAAATATTTGATTCTTCTAAAGGATAAGAGATAGAAGAACCCAGTTGTTTCATAACAGAGACTAGATTTTCTGCCTCTTTTTATGGTATTCCATTTATTTCTAAATTATGTTGCCGTGAATGCTGTTCTAATAATTGCAGTCTTGTGGACATATCCTGGACTGTGTTTGTTAAGGTTGAGTTATCCTTTTCTAAAGCTTTGACTTTCTCTCTAGAAGATTTCAGATCCACTTTTATACGGTCATATTCATCACTTAAATATTCCATGGATTTTTTGAGTCCCTTCAAAGTTTCTAAATCACTTTTTATTGTGACAAATTCTTTAGCAAAATATAATTCGACAGCTGTTTTTACAGATTCCTGACGGTAATTTGTATTTCTTTTTTATAGCATTCATTAATACCGGATTTATATTCTGTGCATCACATGTATCAATTCTTTGAAATTCAAGTTGAGGTGACTTATTTTTTTTGCGAACATTCGTGTTTACGTTATCAAATGAAATAATGGGACTTAGTAAAAATGAACGATTTGGTGTTCCGGCATTCGTGACTTTTGGCGGTCGACTACGCCAGCCCGAGCATATCCAGTTCGCCTTAGCCTCCGAACTCATTAATTTAAAACGCTTATCGTTTATTTTTGCACAAATTAGATCAAAAGACGAGCAACAATTATGGCATTTAACGTAATCTTTGTTTTTAATAGCAATCAAGCAACCAGTGCAGTTAGTTGGCATTTTGAATATTATGGCAAAATCAGTTGACTATTCAAAATATGTTAGCGTCCCCAAGCACTGTTTCAAGCAAAAAGTTCAAAAAAAGTTCAATAAAGTCACTAAAATAAGGCAAACTTTCCTGTGTTATAGCTGACAAAGCGACATCAAGTCCAAAATGTAATAAGCGCCGTGAAAACAGCGTCGCTTACGCGTTGTTGTTAGCACCAATAATGTCAACACATCACTTTAAAAGTTTTCACAAGTATTTGTATATTATTAACACTATTTTTTTTATATTTAAAGTATGACGCAACTTAATAAAGACTGTCAAAATTACTGTATACTAATTACTTTTGCAAAAAGCGCGCTTTGGACAAGAAAACTGAATTATTTAAAACGGAGCACAGAAAATACGTCTTCATATTGCGGCGTTAGGATTTTATTTTCACATTACATATTTACGAAATAAAATGAATGAACAGCACGCTTTCGTGACAAGATTACTCTTAGGTCAAATGGGTTATGTTTAGGCCGGAGTGGGCTTCATCATCATCATCATCAGACCATGTCAGTCCACTGCAGATCGTAGGTCTCTCCCATGGCACACCACTGAGCTCGACCTTCAGCTCTCCTTGAATCCCTGCCCGCTACCTTACGAATATCGTCGCCCCACCTAACTACAGACCACCCTACACTAGGTTTGCTGACACGCGGTCTCCATTCAAGAACCAGTCTGCCCAAATGGTTATCGGTTTTGCGGCATATGTGACCTGACCACCGGCACTTCAGCTTCCTAATTCGCTGAGCAATGCGTTTACCTTGGTTCTCTGACAAATAACTTCGTTTTGGATTCGATCCCTCCGAGCATAATGTGAAAATGACGCCATATCAATTCCATTGCCTTCCGTTAACGTCAATCAGTTCGTGCTAAGTCCTTCGAGCGAAGTGACGATAAAAAATCACGGTTCGGTATTAACGAGGGCTTTAACATTTCAAAGCCTTTTTTATTGAATAGATCCATATCAGGTTAGCGATGGATAGTAGGTATTTACCATGAACAAAATTTCGTACAATTGCTACCGTTTTCCAAGAATGAGTGGTGGAGTTCTTTGGGCCACTAAATAATCCAAAAGCCGTGGACTACTATAAGAAATATGGTGATTATGATTGATCCAAATGTTGACATTTACCCCGCAATAATCTACGGTAGCTCACATATTAACAAAGCCGTTTTAATTTTGGAGAAAGGAAACAGTAATATACCATCCATTCGGAATCTTTATTTTATAGAATACAGAATACCAATTGTATACTAAAAGGAATGCAAATCCTATACTATAAAAAAGCAGTAAAATGTCTTGAAGCCCAGTAATAAAATTAAGACATTTCTATACACACACCATCCCCAGAGAAGGTTGCAGAGGTGTACTGAGTACACCCACGTTTCGCCGACGATGTTAGATCCCATGTAATAGGGGGCGAGCCTATTGCCATATACCGGGACAATTCCTCCGGACTCATACTGGTAATTTTTTGTTAGAAAAAGTAAATTTGTCCGACCTAGGAATTGAACCCAGGACCTCGTGATCACAAAGCGATGCGCTTTGCCACCAGACCAACGAGGCAGTCAGACATTTTTATAATTTTTGGGAAATCAAGCCGAGTTTCATTGAGAGCAATGTAATAAATGATTGGCACATATATTGGAGCTAAGCCAGCCGATCTATCAGAAATAATTTTTAAAATTGGCGTGTAAACTTAAGTTTGTAATGATATAATTTTGTGAAGTAACAATTCGTTTAAATCGATCGATTTTTGAAGGATATCTGTTGAAGATAAAATGTATTATTTATAGATGTGATTTCGTTCCGTGACGAAGAATATGATTGTTGAATATAGACAGATGACATAGACAGACGAGATGATACACCTCGGGAATGTAATCACTTGAGCTTTTTTGATTCGACTCGCTTAAACCTAGCATACCGAACGGAACCGGAAAATGAATCTAGCACTAAATTGTTAAATGTACATAATAACTACCTGGAAGCACATTCTAAAAGGTAAATTAATAATAAATAAAAAACTAGCGATTTTTGCCAGTGTGTAACAGAAACACTTTTGCAACCTTATCTTATATTGAAAGTCTTCATATCAGCAAAACTGCCTCAATATGGGGGTAAGCCAGTGTTGACACATCTCTAACCAATGTTTCTTCTACTAGATTGTAAAAGTCGCTGTTACTGCATGCTTTCTTTATCTGTCCAATACAGTAAATTGGCACCAATTTTGTATTGAAACATCTTCAACTTCGCAATAAATTCAAACATTAAAAATATTTTAATATTCCCATCGCTTCATTTGTCAGTCGTCATTATTAGAAGAACCAATTGAGAACAGTAAAGAAAGAATACTTCAATCACTGAAATATCTTACAGATTATTAAGTTTTGTTACTATGATGTTGGAGTTCAAATTCGAACATCACGGTTTATAAAAATTGCAACTTTTCGCTTATCTCAAGATCAACTGAGGTGTGTTTGTTGAATGAATTCGATTTGATTCAGCAGATATTGGCCTGACTTCGTCTCCGTTTTTTATTTTTAATTCTCATTTCGTTTAGGAGAAATCTGGAAAGCTAATTTGTTGGTTTTTTTTTTCTCTTCAATTTTGAATGTGTATGGAATATAGCACTGAGTTCTCGTTTTGTTTTAAGCAAAGTTTCTTTTTTTATTCATGTGGTAGTGGAATTGGGGTTGTCCTTCTATCTGTTTCAATACGAATTTGGAATAGAACATCATAGAACCTTATTTTTAGTAAAGTTTACAATACAAATTATCCAATACTTGTCCACTTTTGTTTTTACTATCAAATCAAGGTGAGTGAGAATAGTTCCTTCTAGAGCGATCGGCTCCAGTACGGAGGTAGCTCCCGGTGAAGGTACTTCCAAGCTTTATAATAAAATGCAAGCATCCTACTATAACTACTGTGTTATCACTGTTAATTTAGTCAGAAGACCAGCAAGAATATAAGTCAATATGTAAAGTCACTTCTAACGCACAGTACCAAGAATTCGAATGCAAGCTCACAGGCTTTCAGCGTTTCAAATTCACGTTTAATTTATGACTTTGATACGCAAGCTGGTAATAAAAGTTTACTCTAGTAAGACACGTTTGATACTGTAAACTACTATTGGTTCACAACTCGATTACATTTTACAGCCAAAGAAATTGATATAAAAGATTACTGAAAATCAAATAGAGATTCTTTGCGAGGTTTGAAAATACAATTTTAAGGATTAAAGAATAAGATTATATTTTGTTCAACAAACTTTTTTCAAACTTCATTCATGTTTGCAGATGAGCTTCTTCTCAAATTGAAGACTATTTAAGGTAAGTCTACCACGTCAGTTTTGTGATAGTTAACTGGGACTGGGTTCCTTTAGTTACGAGGATTTCTCCTGGAATCTTTTTTCTTCTCTATAAACTTCGTGAAATCCTAGTTTACCTTATCAATTCAGTCCTAGTTAACTCAATTCCCATATTATCTTTTGGATACAGTGACTACATACGTACATTTATTTTTCCATTGAGTTCAGTACTTCGTGACTGAGAACTTCATAAAACCCCAATATGAGTTAGGACTATATCAACATACAGTCCGAAAAGGATATTATGGCCCGCGGCCAAAGTCGGTACCGTGCGCATTCACCTGTTGAAATATCTTCTTAGAGGTAAGAAATGTTAACCTTAATTTCACACCAACGGTCACACGGTCATCGACGGGCCATAAGAACCTTAAGAGACTATAGATGTCGTACTTAGGATCATGTCCGGCCTCTTTTATTTATATGCAGGCTACAATAAGTTAATTTAAAACTTAATGAAGGTATAGAAATATTATTTGTGCTTAGGACTTCCTGTTTCTAATTATCTAAATTTGTTTTAAGGCCATAGCACAATTCTTTGTTTTTACAAATAAGTGTCGTAAACTAAACAACTTTTTGCAACATTTACGCTTATAAATAGGTCAGAAAGCATATTGTTCTTATTCCCAAGTCAGCAAGAAACATAAGTTATGTACCAAAACCCTTTTAAGGGATTAAGATGGCAAAATCTTTGGTTGCTGTTGTGAAAAGAATTATAAGGGATGGAATAAAAATACGAGATTTGATTCCGTTTATATTACCGGGGGGTTAGGAAGGGTTGAGCGTTTGTTTGATCCCTTCCGGCTTGAGGGTGACTTATGGCTAACTTGGGCTTTAGGAAGACTGAATTGTATAGCATTGGTTTATTGATAGGAAAGTGAGCTGGGTATGGAATTGTTTCTATAAATTATAAGATATAAAAGTTAAAATATTAGAGTTTCTTAGAAGGAGTCCTTGGTAAGTTAATAACGATTAAGAAATCAGAGCCCAGAAAACGGTTGATATTTTAAACACATACATACATATTTCTATCTATTTCGATTATTCAGGAACATGCAGAAAATGCAGAACGAGCTATATAGACTTAAACGAAAAATTAAACAGAAACATATGTTTCTATCTATCTATCTATAGGGTTTATTATTGCTTATACATTTTGCTTGTTTACAAAACAAAAAACTACACCACTAGCGATCAATTATTTTAGGTTCAATGTGCCGTTTTAGTAAATGTTCTGGTTTTTACAATCTTCGACTGTTACCGTAAATTCATTGTGATATACTGTACGAGATTAGGATGGCTCTCAAACAACTTAAAAACAACAAAGCGCCGGGTGAAGACGGAATTACCGCAGAGCTTCTGAAAGCGGGCGGATCGCCGGTACTTAAAGTCCTTCAGAGGCTGTTTAATTCCGTCTTGCTCGAAGGAAAAACGCCGGAAGCATGGAACAGGGGTGTGGTGGTACTCTTTTTCAAGAAAGGTGATAACACTTTATTAAAGAAGTCCATCACACTGTTGAGCCATGTTTACAAGTTGTTTTCACGAATCGTATCGAACGCAGGCTTGATGATTTCCAGCCTCCCGAACAAGCCGGTTTCCGGAAAAGCTTTAGTACCATAGGCCACATACATACGCTGCGGCAGATTATACAGAAGACCGAGGAGTATAATCGGCCACTATGCTTGGCGTTTGTGGACTATGAGAAAGTCTTCGATTCGATCGAGACTTGGGCGGTTCTTAGTTCTCTCCAGCGATGCCGCATTGACAATCGGTACATCGAAGTGTTGAAGTGCTTGTATAATAACGCCACCATGTTAGTCCGAGTACAAGGGTAGTGCACGAAGGCGATCTCCATAAAAAGAGGAGTAAGACAGGGAGACGTCATTTCTCCGAAACTGCTTACGACCACCATAGAGTACGCCTTCAAGCTCTTGGAATGGCGAGGACTTGGCATCAACATCAATGGCGAATACATCACTCACCTGTGATTTGCCGACGACATTGTGGTCATGACGGAGTCGCTGGAAGATCTAGGACGAATGCTCGGCGACCTCAACAGAGTATCTCAACAAGTGGGTTTTAAAATGAATATGGACAAAACGAAAATAATGTTTAACGTCCATGTCGTGCCCACCGCACTCACCGTTGGGAACTCTACTCTTGAAGTTGTCGACGAATACATTTACCTGGGACAGGTAGTCCGGTTAGGTAGGTCCAACTTTGAGCGAGAGGTCAATCGACGAATCCAACTCGGCTGGGCAGCGTTCGGGAAACTGCGCAACATCCTCTCATCCAAAATACCTCAGTGCCTAAAGACTAAAGTTTTTAGTCAATGTGTGTTACCAGTGATGATATATGGATCAGAGACGTGGTCTCATAAAAAAGCTCAGAGTCGCTCAGCGAGCTATGGAAAGAGCTATGCTCAGCGTTTCTCTACGTGATCGAATCAGGAATGAGAAGATTCGTAGAAGAACCAAGGTCACCGACATAGCCCTTAAGATTAGCAAGCTGAAGTGGCAATGGGCGGGCCACAGCGCGAAGATCGGACGGGCGTTGGGGCAAAAAGATTCTAGAGTGGAGACCACGTATTGGCAAGCGCAGCGTGGGACGACCGCCTGCCAGATGGACCGACGATCTTGTGAAAATCGCAGGAAGTCGTTGGATGCAGGTGGCATCGGACCGGTTACGCTTGAAAGCGATTGGGGAGGCCTATGTTCAGCAGTGGACAAGTAAAGGCTGAGATGATGATGATGATGATTGTGATATACGCTTCACTACTTTCTTCTTTTGCTTTTTATGGGCAAAGGTTTTCACTCACGAATCGAGTGATGAGAAAGACGCCGCCGACGTACTCTACCATGCGGACCCTGATTAGTTAGTGGTAGTAGATGAAGTTTTCTTAAAGTTCCCTTGAAACTGTATTCCTGATATCATCTTCCCTCTCACTACCATTAAATTAAATAGCTAACCTAATAAACTCCAGTATGTAGACCAGCAGTAATTAAATCTGCAATATAGATTCAGATGTGTGTGGTCGAGGTGCAGATTGAAACTCGTACGCAGATAAATAATAAAATTATCACGTTAGTTAGGTTTTTTACAGTTTTGTGTACCAAGGATTAAGCATGAACAAATTTATTTTATTTTATATATTTTATTAAATAGGTACATAAACAGATCACAACCAATAATAATAAATAAAAGAAAAGTATCTTGATTTAGTTCTGGGAAGTAACCCTTAATAATGTACACCAAAAGAAAAACATGCCATCATTAACTTAGAGTAATCTATACTAATATTACAAAGAGGAAAGTTTTAACTTCATACAATATAATTGAGATAAGATAGAATATATTTTAGAAAGAAACCCTAATTCAACTAAACACCTAAAAGTAAAAATATAAACATAAACAAGAGAACCAAGACAAGGAGGGTGAGTTTCAATTAATTGTGCTTGATTTAATTTGCGATTTAACGCTACGCATGAATCTAATGTAAGTTGATCCAAAGATGTCGGGATCGATTTTGCGTTTGGCGGTGACTTCATTGTAAGACCGACACATACGTACAATAGGGTTGTAGTAAGAGGTGTTGTTCCTGTAAACTTGGAGCGAAAATGTATGTATTGCGCTGAGGGTAATGCTATCGGGTTAACATGCCATATTTTTCACACTAAACATTTTCTTAAAAAAAAAGTGAACGTGACACCACGATTTCTGCATAGCGTTACTATAACGTAAAATAGTTTGTGTTTAGCAATCAGAAGTGATAATAAATATTATTGACTGTCTCATTGGTCGAATGACGAATGATACCCGTAGCGATTACGAGGACCTGAGTTCAATTCTCAGGTCGGGAATCGTTTAATTTTTAAACAGGACAAAATCCAATAACAATCTGCTATTGAGGCATGCTCCATATTACATTTGAACCTTATATCTATCTATCTATCTATAACCTCACGCCAGATCCCTTGCGGGGTAGGCAGAGAGTACAGAGTTCCAACAGGTTCTTTCCTTACATACCTCTCTGGCTTCCTCGACTCTCATAGTTCGTCTCATACACGCTCGCCGGTTACGGAAACTCTTGACTTTTCCATCAGATAAGACTCGGTTTATTTGGTCGTGGTAAGATAGTCTAGGTCTTCCCCGGTACCTGCATCCTTCCACTTTCACATTTTATATCTGTTTTGTCATTCTTTCCTCTGGCATTCTTTCTATATGCCCGAACCAACGGAGCATGCCCTTTCTCATCTTTACACCGATACTATCTTTCATACCTACTCGCTGTCTTACTATGCTGTTGCTAATGCAGTCGGTCAGCTTCACCTCAGCTTAACCTTATATCGTTAGTGAAAACTGGGTGTAGATACTTTATGCAAACTAGAATCAAAACCTTAGAGTAACGAAGCAGTTAAAATAAAATAAATAAGCAAAATGAACACCGTCACGCTTATATACCCCAAGCGAGCGTGGCAGAGGTGTATTTAGTGCACCCACTTTTCGCCTACGTTAGGTCCCATGTAATAAAGGGCGAGCCTATTGCCATGAGCACAATTCCAGACCCCGGACTCATACTGGGAAGTTTTCGTTAGAAAAACTACATTTGTCCGACCTAGGATTTGAACCCAAGACCGCGTGATCACCAAAGGATACGCTTTGCCACAAGACCAACGAGGCAGTCAGTGACTGTATATATCTAATTTAACAATAAATAGGTCATACTCTACTTCGCTGCCAAATTACGGAACAGAGATAGGCAAAATGTAATCAGATTAAGGATAAACCAGCCCCGCTTGTGTAATAATGATTAACAATTAATGAATAACGATAACGATTACACTTTTAATCTTGAATCATGATTGAATATTACAAAATGCAATTGTAATCATTAATCTGATTACATTTTGCCCATCTGCAGTATGGTAGCAGATTTGTGGCTACTTGCTGTTGAAACTCATCAAACCACCTATAGGGCTACTCGGCTTAACAAACGATTAAATGGTAGGCGGGATCGACAGCCATTACATTTATTTATTACTGTACTTTAGTACCACACTACTGTATCGTTACTGTAATGGTACACTGCGAGTGACAATCAAGTGGTCATGGGTTCAAACTCTAGGTCGGTGTGTGATTTTTTAATTGAAAATTTACAGATGCAGGCTGGACGGAATCGTCACCAATAAACAAAAGTTCGCCTGTTTCATCGGGACCTCATGTCGTCGGCATTATATAGGAGTTGACAGTACACCTATGCCGCCCTTACTTAGAAAATAAAGGCGTGGTGTTCTTTTATACTTGAAAATTCTACCACGCGGACATAGTATGAGGCCCGGGCAGATTTTTGCCGTAGGAAGTTACCAGACCAACTATAAGGTTCCTGATTCAGTTTCACTAGCCATTAAGTCGTAAGCGCAACCAGTAGCTTAACTTGCCTTGCGAAGAACAGAACAACCATTACTCTATTTTTTACAACCTCATTTCTGCCTGCAGCTAATTATCAATATGGCGTTAAGCCAAACATTTTAACTTTGTTTATCCAAGCCACAAGCCTCATCTCCGAAAGCACATAACTCCATTTTAATACGAGACTTTGTATAACTAACTCCTACCCCTGTGGCCACTTAATACCACCTTAGTTGGCAGTTAATTTAGGATTACGTTAAATAAGAGGTCGTTTGAAATGCATTTTATGGGATCGTTTGATGCAGTCCTGCTTTAATAAAGTGTATACCTTAACAGGTGTAAAGTAAAATTACTCAAAAATTATGATAGTTAAGGGTGAAATGGATGCCTTGGAATCTTGAGTTCTCACCTTTGCTTGGTCTTTACAAACTATGTACGATACGTGGTTTATTACTATCAATGTTTTTTTTTGTGTTTCTATCAATCCGTATCAATTGTCTTGCAGGGTAGGCAGCGAGTAGGGCTCCAATGGGTTTTTTCCTTACAGACCTCTCTGGCTTCCTCGACATCCATAGTTTGTCTTATACACGCTTGCTGGTTACTAATATTTCATTAGAATAATATTCATTATTAATTTAGTCAGTTTTTTGTAGGGCAGCCTAAAATATGTTACGACTCAAATCCGTTAACATTGGCTATTACTACTCAACGTTAGACCGGATTTGTATTCAATATTTGGAATCTACCCCTGACTTAAAAACAATATAACACTATCCTTTGTAAAAAAAATCACATCGAATTGTCCCGTTTTCCGATTTCCCTCCACGGTTTAATGAAAGTTGATGCCGAACTAGGCCGCGTTTGAACTGAGGGCATAGCATGAACAGATTGAAGTTACGGTAACGCTATCGAGTTGATAAGTGGTCGTTTTCACATTACACATTTACTAAATAAAATTAATGTGACAGCACGCTTTCTCGACAAGGTTACTTTAACGTCAAATATGTTATGCTTAGGGCAGAGTAGACTTTGTCATCATCATAATCAGCTCATGTCAGTCCACTGCTAGACGTAGGACTCTCCCATGGCGCGCCACTGAGCTCGATCTTCAGCTCTCCTCCTTAAGCCCCTGCCCGCTACCTTACGAATATCGTCGCCCCACCTAGTTACAGACCGCCCTACACTACGTTTGCGAACACGCGGTCTCCACTCAAGAACCAGTCTGCCCCAACGGCCATCGGTTCTGCGGTATATGTGACCTGCCCACTGCCACTTCAGCTTGCTAATTCGCTGAGCTATGTCAGTTACCTTGGTTCTCTGACGAATAACTTCGTTCCGGATTCGATACCTAAGAGAAACTCCGAGCATAGTTTTCTTAGCGACCTTGAACTGGTGGACAAGCCGCACGATCGGCTCCGTATGTCCATACAGGTAGGACGCACTAAGTGGGCTTAGCAAGAATTAACTTTAATGTTACCTGGTAACCTAACGTAATCCAAAAAGCGAACTGTCACGTTCTTCTTTATTCATCATCATCATCATCTCAGCCTATATCTGTCCACTGCAGAACGTAGACCTCCCCATTCACTCTCTTGTGTAACCGGTCAGATGCCACCTGCATCCAACGACTTTGTTCAGTAAATCTATAATGTGAAAATGACGCCATATCAATTCGATTGCCTTCCGTTAACGTCAATCAATTCGTGCAAAGTGACGATAAAAAATCACGGTCCGGTATTAACGAGGGCTTTTACATTTCCAAGCCTTTTTTATTGAATCGATCCATATCAGGTTAGATATGGATAGTAGGTATTTACCAAATTTACGTACAATTGCAACCGACATCCAAGAATGAGTGGCGGAGACCTTTAAACCACTAAATAATCCAAAAGCTGTGGACTGCTATAGACGTAATAGGGATTATGAATGATCCAAATGTTAACATTTACCCAGTACCTCACATATTAAGGAAGCCTATTCCTTTGCCGTGTTGCATGATTTTGGTCAAATAGGTCTACTCTTTTAGACTTCTTCAATGATAGAAGTGTATTAAGTAGCACTGCTAGTCCTGAAAACACAAACAGCTCATCGTAGAGAATCTATAAACGGATGCATGGCGTACATACATGGTGTATTGTATAGACTGCGTATACTAGTTTCTCTTAAATAAAGCTTGCTTAAATTTCTGCGACAAAATAAAATGCACAGTAAATTGCTTTGGTATAGATTTTATTTTAATGATAGGAACAGTTCCATGGAAGTGGAAAAGCCGTCAGCATCGGAGAGTAGTGGAATTGTAAGAATCAGGGACATTTTCGTTTCGCATAAGACAAGGTGAGATATGCTAAACTAATTACCAGCAATCTTCACTAGTTTGACTTCGTATCCCAAGAAGAATGTTGACATAAGTATGTATTATATGACTTGTAAACACAGTAAGACACATTACAGTGTTAGCCAAAATCACCGTAATTTTGGTAAAAGGATACAGAAATACACCTATATTGTCCATTTATAGAATATTTTATAGAATACCAATTGTATACTAAAAGGAATGTAAATCCTATACTACAAGAAAAACAGTAAAACATCTTGAAGCCCAGCAATAAAATTGAGACATTTCTATAATTTTTGGGAAATCAAACCGAGTTTTATTAGGAGCAATGTAATAAATGATTGGCACATATATTGGCGCTAAGCCAGCCAATCTATTAGAAATATGCACCACCAACAGCGATCTTCCTAAGAAATTTAAAGTTTATGATGAAGGAAATATAGTTGTTTTGGCGTGCGAACTTAAGTTGGTAATGATATAATTTTGTGAAGTAACATTTCGTTTAAATCGATTGAGTTTCGAAGGCTGTCTGTTGGAGATAAAAAGTATTATTTATAGATGTGATTTGTCAAGCCATGACGAAAAATTATGATTAACCTTAAGGATGCGATCAATTGAGTTTTCTTGACTAGTATTGCACCGAAACATGATACTAACTTAAAGCACACAAGGTAACTAAACTAGTGACTTTTGCTAGTTTATAGCAAATACACTTTTAAAATTTTACCTTATTTTAAAAGTCTATATATCGGCAAAACTCCTTCACTTAGGAGGTAAGCCGACAGGGTTGACACACCTCTATGCAATGTTTTTATTTACTACTACCTTATAAAATCGCAGATACGACATATTGATCTATATCTGTCCAATATTGTCAATTGGCACCAATTTTGTCATAAAAACATCATTCAAGAACTTTGCAACAGATTCAAACGTTAAAAATATTTTATTATAATATTTCATTCGCTTCATTTCTCAATCTTCATTATTGTAAGGACCAATTGAGAACAGTTAAGCAAGAATATTTCAATCACTGAAATATTTCACTGATTTTTAAATTTTGTTACTATGATGTAGGAGTTCAAATTCGAACATCACGTTTTATAAAGATTGCAGCTTTTCGCATATCTCAAGATCAATTGAGGTGTGTTTGTTGAATGAATTCGATTTGACTCAGCAAAGATTGGCCTGACTTCGTCTCCGTAAGGTTTTTTATTCTCATTTTGTTTCGGAGAAATCTGGAACGCCAATTTGTTGGATATTCTTTTCTATATAATTTTGAAAGTGTATCGAATATAGACTGAGTTCTCGTTTTGTTTTTAGCAAAGTTTCTTCCTTTATTTATGTGGTAGTGAAACTGCAATAGTCCTACTGTTTCATCACGATTTTGCAATGGTACATAAAAGAACCTAAGTTTTGATAAATTATATAATACAAATTATCCAATACTTGTCAACTGTTGTCTTTTCTACCAAATCAAGGTGAGTAAGTATAGTTCCTACTAGACCAATCGGCTCCAGTGCGGGGTATCTTCCGGTGAAGGTACTCCGAATCCTTATAATACCATGCAAGCATTTAACCATCACTACTATGTTATCACAGTCAATTTAGTCAGAAAACCAGCAGGTATATAAGTGAATATGTAAAGTCACTTCTAACGCACAGTACCAAGAATCCTATAGCAAACCATTCGACTGCGAGCTTGTAGGCTTTCAGCGTTTCACATTTACATTTAATTTATGCCTTTGATACGCAAACTGGTAGTAAAATAAACGTTTGCTCTAGTAAGACACTTTTGATCGATTAGACTACTATTGGTTCACAACTCGATTGCATTTTACAGTCAAAGAAATTGATTAAAAGAAGACTGTAGATCAAATAGAGATTCTTTGTGAGGTTTTGAAATACAATTTTAAGGATGAGAAAATAAGACTATATTTTGTTCAACAAACTTATCCAAACTTTATACATATGTTTGGTAATGAGCTTCTTCTCAAAGTGCAGACGGTTAAAAGAATAGTCTACCACGTCAATTTTGTGTTTGTTCACTAAATCCACATATTTTACCTGGGTTCCTTTGATTACGTGGATTTCTTTTGGAAAAAAATCTTCTGTGTAAACGTAGTCAAATCCCAGTTTACCGCATCAATCTCGTTCTAGTTAATTAAATTCCTTATTATCGTCCGGGTAAAGTGACTACATACGTACAATTCTTTTTCTACCGAGTTCAGTACTTTGTGACTGAGAAAATTATGAAACCCCAATGTAAGTTAAGATTTACATCCTAGCAAAACAACATACAGTCCTAAAAGGATCCACCTGTTGAAATATCTTCTTCGAGGTAAGAAATTTTAGTAATTGTTAACCTTAATTTCACACCAACCCCCACCTGTCAATGTCATCGACAGGCCAAAAAAACCTTAAGAGACTATACTAGATGTCGTACTTAGCATCATGTCCGGCCTCTTTTATTTATATGCAGGATACAATAAGTTAATTTAAAACCTAATGAAGGTATAAAAATAGTATTTCTGCTTAGGACTTCTTATTTCTAATAACCTCATTTTTTTAAAGTCATAGCACAATACTTTTTCCTATAGGTAAGTGTCATCAACTAAGCAACTTTCTGCTACATTTACGATTATAAAAAGTACAAAAAGCATATTTTCCTTATTCCCAAGTCAGTAAGAAACATAAGTTATGTACAAAAACCCTTTTTAAGGGATTTAGACGGCAAAATCTATGGTTGCTGTTGTAAAAAGAATTATAAGGGATGGAATAAAAATACGAGATTTGATTCCGTTTATATTACCGGGAGGTTAGGAAGGGTTGAGCATTTGTTTGATCCCTTCCGGCTTGAGGGTGACTTATGACTAACTTGGGCTTTAGGAAGACTAAATTGAATAGCATTGGTTTATTGAGAGGAAAGTGAGCTGGGTTTGGGATTATTTCTATAAATTAGAATATATAAAAGTTACGATATTAGAGTTTCTTAGAGGGGGTCATTGGTACGTTAATGACGATTAAGAAATTAGAACCCAAAAATCTATTTTGGTTCATCAGTAACACAGCGCTGAATTTGCTGAAAAAAATGCACAAGGAGCTTGATAGACTTAAATTAAAATCAAACAGAAACGTATGTTTTATTACCTACAAATAGGGTTTATTATTGTTTATAATTTTTGCTTATTTACAAGACACAAAACTACACTACTAGCGATCAACCATTCAAGGTTCAATCTGCCGTTTTGGTAAATGTTCTGGTTTGATAATATTCGACCGTTATCATAAATTCATTGTGATGTTAGCTTCACTAACTAACAATACTTTCTTCTTTTGCCACTTTTGGGCAAACGCCTTTTCTCAATAATCGAGGTGAGAGAGATACTCCATCACATGGACCCTGATTATTTAAGTTTTCTTAAAGTTCCCTTGAAATTCTATTCCCGATATCATCTTCCCTCTCACTACCATTAAATTAAATAGTAAATCTAAAAAATCCTAGTATGCAGACCAGCAGTAATTAAATCTGTAAAATAGATTTACACGTGTGTGGTCGAGGTGCAGATTGAAACTCGTACGCAGATAAATAATACAATAATCACGTTAAGTTAGGTTAGATTGATGCTCTTTTTAAAGACTTTGTGTACCGAGGGCTTAGCATGAAAAACTAGCGCTTAGGGAAATGTTACAGAGTTAACATGCCATATTGTTCACACTTAACATTTTCTAAATTAAGATGAACACGGTTTTTGTACAGCGTTTTTATAACGTGAAATTGTTTATGTTTAGCAATCAAAAGTGATAATAAATATTATTACTTACCTCATTAGTCGAATGACGAATAGTCCATGTAGCGATCACGAGGTCCTCGGTTCGATTCTCAAGTCGGGATATGTTTAATTTTTAAATAGGAAAATTTCCAGTAACACTGGAACCTAATATCGTTACATTGGAACCTAATATCGTTAGCAAAAAATGGGTGTAGATACTTTAAGCAAACTAGAATCAAAACCCTAGACAATAAACACTCATATATTCCCCAAGCGAGGGTGGCAAAGGTGTACTGAGTACACCCACAGTTTTTCGCCGAAGATGTTAGGTACTATGTAATAGGGAGCGAGCCATATTGCCATGGGCACAATACCAGACTCCGGACTTATACTGAGAATTTTTCGTTAGAAAAACTCCATTTGTCCGACCTAGAATTTGAACCCTAGACCTCGTGTTACAAATCGATGCACTTTACCACTAGACCAACGAGGCAGTCCTCAGTAAAATTTCAGGATCATTATTATCACCTGAAAGATATCTTGCTTCTAAAGTCCTCTTCCAATGATCGCCCCGGAAACCAGCCTTTTACCTATTTTTTTTATTTTTATTATTATTTTACGTAGGGAATTCCTCATAATTTTCCACCAGCCTCGGGGGAAGCTGACAGGACATTTCAGACTTCTACCGACGTGCTAGTCTTGGCACGTATCAGAGGGATCCCGGAATCTCCGAGCGAAACGCGCAGGTGCCCCCTTTGTGCCATGCTCCGAAGAGCTCACCTCGGAAGGGGAAGGTAGATTTTATTTGCGCCCACTTTACGTCTTTCGGCACGAGTTCGACACTGGAGAACCTTATTTAAAAGAAGAAACATTAGTACAAAACTTCCGCTGTTGTATAGTGGGAATAACTTTTGTCCGTCCCAACCATTTTCGAAACGCCTGAATCATCCATAAAGGCCCAGAATGTCGGCTACAAAAGGCGAACTTCCAAGTTACAGAACAACGGTAGGGCGTGTGTTTGTCCTACAAACACGGGCGTGTCACAGCAATCAGCCGTGTTTCGTCGTACAGAAGACCAGTTCAAGTAAATTGACTCACTTTCTCCTCCTGTCGTCGATCTCCTCAATATTGAGGGTTATATGTAGGTACGATCAGTAACATTACACGCTTAGCATTCTCAGTTTTTTAAATCGCTTTTACACATTTGTTTAGTGTCAAATCTATCATTTTTGTTAAGTTAAATATGAGTGCCTCGTTAGTCTAGTGGCAAAGCGCATCGCTTTGTGATTACGAGGTTCAAATCCTAGGTCGGACAAATGAGGGTTTCTAATGAAAAATATTCCCAGTCCGGAGTCTAGAATTGTGCCCGGTATATGGCAATAGGCTCGCCCCCTATTACATGGGACCTAACATCGTCGGCGGAAAGTGAGTACACAGTACACCTCTGCCATCCCCGCTTGGGTAATATAGGCATGACGATGTGTAAATATATTTGAATGTATTGTTAATAATCTGGTTCTAAGAATGTTCATCAACATTTGTAAAATTAGGAGTATAGGCGATATGTAAACTCAAAGAATTTTAACAGACTTATATTTCTGACCGTACAACGCAATCATAAAGATCGTAATAATAAGACACTACAAGTCGTAGAGCGTGTGTACTTGTCGCACACATGTGAGAAATTTATCACAAAATCAACTGAAACTTTAGGACTGCGTGGATCAATGTATATCTAGAGTAGGTATGAAAGATTTCAAAAATGAGAGTCTGTGAGTTTGTATCCGAAGCAATAATGTGAGCGAATGTGAGTTTGTGTCCGGTTTCTTTTTCAAACTGCTTATATGGCAAAGCGGCGACAGTGCTTTGGAACGATATTGTACAGTATTTCACATACACATAGTATTTCACTTGTATTATTTTATTAAGGTTTCTGTGAACGCAATCGTGAATTATGTCCCGTGAATAGACTCACATTACACTAAAATATCTGTGTACAAAATAGCTTCAAAGACCTCTTCAAAGACAGAATCGATGAATGAAGGTGTACAAATGGGTGACTTAGTGGTAAACCATCTACTTTATGCAGATGACGCGGTTTTAATAACGCCAACAGCCACTGATCTGCAAACACTAGTCACAGTTATGAAAAACGACTGCATGATCAATGGCTTACACTTGAATGTGAAGAAAACCAAGATTATGGTTTTTGAAAGGGAAGAAACCAGAACGAATGTAAGGATTGTGGTTGGTAACGATGTGCTGGAGCAAGTGAATGAGTTTGTATATCTTGGATGCGCCTTCAGTAAGGATGGGAAATACACCGCTGACATAGAGAGAAGAGTAAGTGCAGGGAACAGAGTAAATGGTGCGATGGGAAAGCTACTCGGGAGCCGGCACTTAAGCCATAAGGCGCAGCTGGCCATACATAGCGGAGTTCTTGTCCCAACGCTGTTATATGGTAGCGAGAGCTGGGTATGTAAGAAGGAGAATGAAAGCAGGATAAATGCGGTAGAAATGCGAGCTCTGCGGAAGATGTGCGGAGTGAAGCTGACCGACCGCATTAGCAACAGCATAGTAAGACGGCGAGTAGGTATGAAAGATAGTATCGGTGTAAAGATGAGAAAGGCCATGCTCCGTTGGTTCGGGCATATAGAAAGAATGCCAGAGGAAAGAATGACAAAACAGATATACAATGTGAAAGTGGAAGGATGCAGGTACCGGGGAAGACCTAGACTATGTTACCACGACCAAATAAACCGAGTCTTATCTGATGGAAAAGTCAAGAGTCTCCGTAACCGGCGAGCATGTATGAGACGAACTATGAGAGTCGAGGAAGCCAGAGAGGTATGTAAGGAAATAACCTGTTGGAACTCTGTACTCTCTGCCTACCCCGCAAGGGATCTGGCGTGAGGTTATAGATAGATAGATAGATAGAAAATAGCTAACTTTTCACCACGCCATCTTTTTTTTAAGTGATAATGTATCCCCACATTATGATTTATTCCTGTGTGGTGGGTGCGTTTACTAACATGAAAATTCACACACACGAATACCCAGACCGAAACAAATAATTGTAGGTCACACAAAGTTTGTCCCGTGTGGGAATCGAACACGCAACTATTAGACACAGTGGGCGGAACGGCTTAAGCTCTTTACCACTGCGCTAAATCGTCCGTCAAATACGTCATCTGTCGATAAACACATTAAGGTAGTAAATTATCAACGTCAAGTCCATCCAAATCCATATAAATGTTAAACTGTTACTATATCTATCTATATCATCACACCAGATTCCTTGCGAGGTGGCAGAGTACAGAGTTCCAACATGGTTCCTTACAGTTCTCTCCGGCTTCCTCTAATCTCATAGTTCGTCGAACACGCTTGCCTATAACGGAGACTCTTGACTTGCCCTTCAGATTCACAACATATTATTATATATTCTAAAAAAAAACTAGATATGTGAAGTAATTTGTATTTCTCGGTTTCAATGGTCGTTACGAAAGTTTCCAAGATGCGATAGAGCGCCAGTTTTAAATCCTCAGAAGCGGAATGGGTAAAAGAAAGTCGTAAGGATCGCAGCGTCCATGTTGATCGATCTTTCACAGCGAACCGACAGGAACAGCAATCAATGGACTTTTGATATTACATTTATAAAATATTTCTTCCATATTTAAACCAAGAAAGAGTTCATATGTACAGCAAATACGATTTATTTATCTATTTAATTGTATATGCACTATTGGTACAAAGGCGGACTGGATGCCTAAGGAATTTTCTACCAGTCTATCTTAGGATGATGCAGAAACGAGTGAAGTAGGTGCAAAACCATAAAACCAAAAACAATGAAGAGGAAAATATGCAACATATATATAATTAGTAGAATAAATATTATATGGAACTAACAAAAATACATACATCCCAACTACGGACATACATATCGCTACTAACATATAACGATATGATATATGTACTACCAATCATCCATCTATGCTGTAATGTAACAGATAGAGGATTTGCGTGTCGCGACTTGTTATATGGTCATTGCCAGTGCAAGTCATTTAAATTTCTCTGTGGTTCTAGCAAGGAGAGCTGGTTCAACCCTTCCCACATCCCCTATTGTGCCGACGTATATATAAATTAACTGCCTCAGAAATGCAAGTAAGAGAAATAAGGTGATACTTCAAAACGCGGGTTTAATATGGATTGCAATTTGATATTATGGTGAAACGTATATTCACGGGATCCGTTCACACCTATTTTATGTATCAACATTCAAACATGGTTATCTATACACGGTATTATTTTAGTCGTCCTGGAGCAAAAGTCGAGGTAATATATCAATATAAGTACCGTCACGCCTATAATCCCAAGCGCGAGTGGCAGAGGTGTACGAGTACACCCACTTTTCGCCGATGTTAAGTCCCATGTAATAGGGGGCGAGCCTATTGCCATATACCGGCCAGAATTCCCGACTCCGGACTCATACCTTTATAAATTTCCGTTAGAAAAACTTCATTTATCCGACCTAGGATTTAAACCCATGACCTCGTGATCACCAAGCGATGCGCTTTGCCACTAGACTAACGAGGCATATATATCATATCTACCATTTATTCACTGATGAAAACTTAAATAAATGTCTATAATAATACTAATATTGATCATAATAAAACACCTGTACCAAACGCTAAATGACATTTGAAGGCTCAAACTCAAATAATTTATTTTATATACCCCTCCGCAAACTTACAAAATAGTCAATTTAATTTTTTTTGGTCTACTTTATCTATTAATCTTCCAACGGAGCGAAACGCGGCCTCCACTGAGAAGATCCGGCGAAGAAACTAAGCGGGCTTATCTTTTTTTATTACTTCTCTTTCTCTCTTTTCTTTTTTTTCCGTCATATTGTGTGGATACCATGTTTAGGTTACAATAAATAGTTTAGGATTTAGGTCAAGTGTGATGCCTTACGATCGAGATATGGATCTAATAATGTTATCTGTAAAGAGTGTCTGAAGGATTCCACATGGACCAGTCCCCTCAAGCAGCACCCGTTCACGAGTATGACTGTTGGAAGAGTCATCACTCCCCTCGAATGGTCGCGGCTTGTCAGCTGACCGGTAGATACCTTCGATGTCCTAGATTTTCACCCTAGATATGATATTCGTATAGGTCAGTTGATAGATGTTGCTTACTATAATAATAATATTAGTCCTGTTAGCAAACTGTCCCACCGTTGGGCATAGGCCTCCTCTCAAACTGAGAGGGTTTAGGCCATAGTCCACCACGCTGGCCCCGTGCAGGTTGGCGAACTTCACACACTTTCAAGAAACCCTTAGACATGCAGGTTTCCTCACGTTGTTTTCCTTCACCGTTAAAGCAAGTAATAGTTAATTTTTAATATGCACATGCTTTCGAAAAGACAGAGATGCGTGCCTGGGTTTGAAACTGAGACATCTGACTTTGCAGTCCAACGGTCTAACCACTAGGCTATCACGGCTTCATCATCATCATCATCATCTCAGCCTATACTTGTCCACTGCTGAACATAGGCCTCCCCAATCGCTTTCCAGCGTAACCGGTCCGATGCCACCTGCATCCAACGACTTCCTGCGATTTTCACAAGATCGTCGGTCCATCTGGCAGGTGGTCGTCCCACGCTGCGCTTGCCAATACGTGGTCTCCACTCTAGAATCTTTCTGCCCCAACGCCCGTCCGATCTTCGCGCTATGTGGCCCGCCCATTACCACTTCAGCTTGCTAATCTTAACGGCTATGTCGGTGACCTTGGTTCTTCTACGAATCTCTTCATTCCTGATTCGATCACGTAGAGAAACGCCGAGCATAGCTCTCTCCATAGCTCGCTGAGCAACTCTGAGCTTTTTTATGAGACCTATTGTATCACGGCTTAGATGTTACTAATTGAAATGTTTTTTTTTTAATACCAGTGAACAGCAAGCATTGGATACATCACCAGGGCCTTCGCCCCACGACGGCTAAAGTTACACCGTGTTATACCAATTCTTCAAAATTGGTCACCTTGTTAGATAAGACGTTGGTGTCAAAGACCAGAGGTCCTTTGTTGAAATTGTAACTTAGATTTATTGTCGTTTTTCTATCGAAAATTTTTTTCAGTAGTAGTCCGGAATCTAGAAATGCATATTTTTATTATCTATCTAGAAAAGCCATTAAGCCGTTGGTCCCGGCTACCACTTACGTGGTAGTCGTTAAGCCGAGTTGGAAGCTTTATAGGTTGCTTGATAAGTTCTAACAGCAGGTGGCCACAAATGTGCCTCCATCAATCCGCACTGGGTTTGCAAAGTGGAGTATTTATTTTTATTTTATTTTATTTGGAAAACAATACAGTAAAACATATCTAAACTAATAACAATTTAGTTCTGAGTAATACACATTTACACTGTTTTCGCATATATGTTCGAAAGCTTGTTTGATACTGAAGATATTTTTTTTTTTTTTTTTTTTTATTTTTACGGTTAAAAAGAGATAATATTAAAAACTAATGAAAATAAAGAAAGGAGAAGAAACAACAAAAATGTGTCTATTAAGTTAGTTAGAGAACCATATCGAACCACTTATTTGTTAATATTTGTTTAAATGTGTTCGTATTTGAGAAAAAACAAATCTAGAATGGAGATGTCAACCAATTGATTATAAGTGTTTGCTGAACGAGCAAAAAATGAGTTTTGTCTGTACTTTGTAGCGCAGTGTGGAATACATAGAGGGATGGGTTGTCTTAGGTTTCTCTTAGGAACCCGGAGCTTTATCTGAGAAAGGAGATATGGCGAATCTATTTTGGAATTCGCAATTTTCACCAACAAGGAAATGTCAGCAATTTTTCGCCTCTCTTCTAGAGGTAGTATATGATGCTTCTTACATCTCGCTGCATATACTTGTTCTTGGCCCCTACACTTATATTGTAAAAATCTAAGTAGTTTTCGTTGGATACTTTCGAGTCTATCGATGTAGACGTCATATTGCAGATTCCAAACCTGGGAGCAATACTTGAGGGTATGACCTAATTTTTAACACCACGATTTGAGAGAGAAGGCATTTGCCCAGCAGTGGGCAGTATAGGCTGATATTATCATATTATACTGGCAATATGCTTCTATTTATCTATCTTTAGATAGAAGCATATTGCCAGTATACTGGCACTGGCAATATGCTTGCCTCTATTCTATTGGGACCTTAGAGTATTTAACCAAATTAATGCTCTCTTGGGACCTTATAACACAGAGCAACGTACTAGTACTAATACTGTCGGTGACAGATCTTCGCCTCCCGGCTAGGTACAGCCCATACATTTAATTACATTTATTGTGTTAGTAAAATATTTTTATAATGTAATGTTAGTTTAACCTTATAGTTTATGACAGAAGCTGGGTCCCAACCTTGCATAGGCTGCCTTGCAACATGTCAATGTATCCAGCGCTGCAGCAGGGAAGAGTTCCACTTGTCTGATAATACGGTTAGGATACTGTTGGTGCTCGCTCTTACACGACTCAACAGCGAGGGCAATCGCTTACTGATTAAGGCCGAAAACCTTTCAACTCGGGCCTCGGCAAAATATAGGGGTGACGATGTTTTACGACTTTTACAAGCTTTTATTTACCTTGCAATGTTCGTATGTCTGTCTGAATGTCTGTGTGATTTTCTGTCTGAATGTCTGTGTGTTTTTCTGTCTGAATGTCTGTGTGTTTTTCTGTCTTTCCAGTTCAAATCTTGTGATCCATTTTTCAAGCACTTGCGGGTATCCGATTGAGCAGAAATTTGGCATACATATGCAAGTGACAATGCTATATGTGGTACCATGGAGCTGGTCTCATGATGGAGTCGGAAGGTGGCCACAGGAACATGCAAATTATGCAACGTAACCCCCTCCTGTTTAGACTTGTTAGATTGGTATTTACAAGTACTATAAAACCAGATAGTGTTCAGGGTCAGATGATGGAGCTGAAAGATGTCCAATGAAACTATCCACCTACTCGAGTATCCAAACAATCATCTTTTCTTTTTTTTGATATATAAGCTTGTTTTAAAAAAAGTCTTTTTATTTAAAATTATTTTATTTCAAAAATAAATGAAACTTTCAATATTCAAAAGCAATAACTCAGAGTATCTTTTTATTAATTATTATATTACATTATTAATATTGTTACATATAACACAGTCAAAGAACATGAACATAAAATCTTCTTCTCTCAACAGTTTATCTAATGTATCGTTGCCTAGATGTACTTTGTTCTCTTTTCAGCAGGTTACAGAGGCGGAATTTAAGAAATAAATCCTTTCGATTTCCATGAAAGCGGTAAGTAATGATGGTCTTCAAATCCAAACGCTTCGTCCCATCCTAGATGATCTTATTCCTGTCATACACCACATCATCTACTATTCTCTGCATTCTTGCACTTTTCCCTCAGCCTGGAAGAAGGCCCATGTCATACCGCTACCCAAATTATCTAATCCATCTTCAGTTACCCAATTCCGTCGATTTTTAAACTCCCAATTCTGTCAAAGGTCTTTGAGAGTGTTATTCTGAATCAACTGTCTCACTATCTCTCTATTTATTACCTGCTAAGTCCCTACCAATCAAGATTTCGCCCTGGCCATAGTACTGTAACGGCACTCGTCAAAATAACTGACGACATACGTTTGGCCATGGAGAATACTGAATATGTCCTACTGGACTTTAGCAGTGCCTTTAATTCAGTTGAGTTTGACATCCTCTTAGGAATTCTGACCTCTCTAAATGTTTCTACTTCTGTAACTGCTTGGTTCAACTCATATCTTCGCGGTCACTCGCAGTCGGTTCGATCCAATGAGGCTTCCTCTGAGGGGTGCAATCTGGCTGCGGGAGTCCCGCAAGGCGGCGTACTCACTCCTTTGCTTTTTTCAGTTTTTATTTACGCAATTCCTAAAGTTATATCTTCACACTATCATCTATATGCAGACGACTTGCAACTTTACCATCATTTTCATCATCATCATCATTTCAGCCTATACTTGTCCACTGCTGAACATAGGCCTCCCCAATCGCTTTTCAGCGTAACCGGTCCGATGCCACCTGCATCCAACGACTTCCTGCGATTTTCACAAGATCCTCGGTCCATCTGGCAGGCGGTCGTCCCACGCTGCGCTTGCCAATACGTGGTCTCCACTCTTCTGCCCCAACGCCCGTCCGATCTACGCGCTATGTGGCCCGCCCATTGCCACTTCAGCTTGCTAATCTTAACGGCTATGTCGGTGACCTTGGTTCTTCTACGAATCTCCTCATTCCTGATTCGATCACGTAGAGAAACGCCGAGCATAGCTCTTTCCATAGCTCGCTGGGCAACTTTGAGCTTTTTTATGAGACCTATTGTAAGAGACCACGTCTCTGATCCATATGTCATCACTGGTAACACACATTGACTAAAAACTTTAGTCTTTAGGCACTGAGGTATTTTGGATGAGAAGATGTTGCGCAGTTTCCCGAACGCTGCCCAGCCGAGTTGGATTCGTCGATTGACCTCTCTCTCAAAGTTGGACCTACCTAACCGGACTGCCTGTCCCAGGTAAATGTATTCTTCGACAACTTCAAGAGTAGAGTTCCCAACGGTGAGTGCGGTGGGTACGACATGGACATTAAACATTATTTTTGTTTTGTCCATATTCATTTTAAGACCCACTTGTTGGGATACTCTATTGAGGTCACCGAGCATTCGTCCTAGATCTTCCAGCGACTCCGCCATGACCACAATGTCGTCGGCAAATCGAAGGTGAGTGATGTATTCGCCATTGATGTTGATGCCAAGTCCTTGCCATTCCAAGAGCTTGAAGGCGTCCTCTAAGGTGGCCGTAAACAGTTTCGGAGAAATGACGTCTCCCTGTCTTACTCCTCTTTTTATGGGGATCACCTTCGTGCACTGCCCCTGTACTCGGACTGACATGGTGGCGTTATTATACAAGCACTTCAACAATTCGATGTACCTATAGTCAATGCGGCATCGCTGGAGAGATCTAAGAACCGCCCAAGTCTCGATCGAATCAAAGGCTTTCTCATAGTCCACAAACGCCAAGCATAGTGGCCAATTATACTCCTCAGTCTTCTGTATAACCTGCCGCAGCGTATGTATGTGGTCTATGGTACTAAAACCTTTCCGGAAACCGGCTTGTTCGGGAGGCTGGAAGTCATCAAGCCTTCGTTCGAGACGATTCGTAATGACTCACGAAAACAACTTATAAACATGGCTCAGCAGTGTGATGGGCCTATAGTTCTTCAATAAGGTGTTATCACCTTTCTTGAAAAACAGCACCACCACACCCCTGTTCCATGCTTCCGGCGTTTTCCCTTCAAGCAAGACGGAATTAAATAGCCTCTGAAGGACTTTAAGTACCGGCGATCCGCCCGCCTTCAGAAGTTCTGCAGTAATTCCGTCTTCACCCGGCGCTTTGTTGTTTTTTAATTGTTTGAGAGCCATCCTAATCTCGCACAGGCTGATGTCCGGGATATCTTCAGTGCAGTGTCGGGTTAGCTTGGCTCTTGGGTCTTTTACCAAGTCAACAACAGGTTTAGTTACTGAGGTATAACTGTCCATAGAACCTCTCTATCTCCCTGAGCACCTCTGACCTATTTGACGTTACGTTTCCGTCCTCCGTCTTCAGCTTCGTCAACTGGCTCTGCCCAATAGACGCGTCTCTTGCGAACACTTTAGAGCCCTTGTTCTGCTCTATGGTCTCCTCAATACGCCTTGCATTGAAGGACCGTAAGTCGTGTCGCAAGGACTTCAATATCTGTCCATTAAGCTGCCTATAGGACTTAGCATCATCGGAGGTTTGGAGCGTCATGGAACGTCGCTCAGCCATGAGGTTTCGGGTGTAGTCAGATAGTTTTTGAGGCCTATTTTTACGGTGGGTCTTAAAATACTTGGACCCGACCGTATGAACAGTCTCTACCAGCCTGTTGTTGATTTCGTCCACTGATGCGCTGCTGTCTAGCAATTCGAAGCGGTTTGACAATTCGAGTTGAAAGTTCTCGGGGTTTTGGATATATGCATGAGTAGGTCGGAGCGTAGACTTCATCAGACGCGATCTTTCCATTTTGACATTAATATTTAATGTGCCTCTGACCATTCGGTGATCTCTGCCGGTTTTTACCCTATGAATCACGGAGACATCATTAAATATTTGTCGCTTGGTGCTCATGATGAAGTCTATCTCATTTTTTGTGGAACCATCAGGGCTCATCCAGGTCCATTTCCTATGAGGCGGCTTCTGGAAGAAAGAGTTCATCATAAAGAGTCCCTCTTTCTCCAGAAATTCGGCCAGCCTCTGACCCCTGGGGTTGCGCTGCCCATATCCAAATTGCCCCACTCTCAACTCATCATCGCCCCGTTTGCCCAGCCGCGCATTGAAGTCACCCATAACCACTGTAAAGTGTGTTTTGGAAGTATGTATGGCTCTACTAATGTCCTCATACATAACTTCGACGTCATCATCTGAGTATGCCGAGGTCGGTGCGTAGACCTGTATGACCTTTAGCGAATATCTTTTGGATATTCTGAGTATAAGGTACGCTACCCTGCTCGACACACTAGTGATGGACACAACGTTGTTTATGAGTGACTTGTGGACGATAAATCCGACACCACCTTGGGACTGCTGTTCGCCCTCCCGGTAGTAAAACAAGTTGCCGGATTTTAAGGTTATCGTGTCCTCGCCCTCTCTTCGGACCTCCGATAAACCAACAATACTCCACCGCAACTTGTTTAACTCTTCTTCCAGCTCAACTAGCTTCTCATCTGTCCTCAATGTGCGTGCGTTGTATGTCACCAGGGCCAATTTTCGGTTTTGGTGGTAGCCGAATCTCTGCCGGAGATTCTTAGCACCCCTTGTCCTGTCGTTACCATGGCTGCTACCGTGGCCAGGACGAACAGGACCGCCGGAGACTAGGGGCCTGGTTTTTCTACTTTCTTCCATAATTGGGGGTGTTTGCCATACTCGCCACGCTTGGCAGGCGGGTTGGCGAGCGCAGCTATTGGTCGTCGAAGTGTTAAGGGAACGCTGCTGCCCATTCCCTAGTTTTCCCTTAGTCGCCTTGTACGACACCCGATGGGATGAGATGGGTTGGTCCTATTCTAAGCCGGGAACCACGCATCATTTTATAGTCGATGATTCTAATGCTGCTATTGTTGCCATCAATAATGATCTTCAGAACATCAATAACTAAATAAAAAGCTTTGGCCTACTGGTAAATCCGGGTAAATCACAAGCTCTCATTTATTGGTGGCAGATATTTTAACAATCTTTTAGATCACCAGTCTCTCTCTCACAAATTGTGTACGATGCTATACCGATACCTTTTTCAAATAGTGCAAAAACTTGGGCGTCTACGTTGACTGTAATCTGTCCTGGAATGGTCATGTTGCGGAAGTGAGCAAGAAGGTTTATTACTCATTTTAGTCTTTCAAACGGCTCCAAAAGTTTCTGCCCTTTCAAACCAAAGTAACTCTTGCCCAATCTCTTCTTTTACCACTTCTCGGCTATACCGATGTAAGCTTTCTTGACGCAACTGAGGAACGCCTTAACAAACTTGAACGTCTACAGAATCTATGCATTCGCTTCATTTTTGGCCTTCGGAAATTTGACCATGTGTCATGTGTCACAATTCCGAAAGCAGTTGAAGTGGCTGCCTATACGGCTGCTTCGTTTGCTTTACTCTGTTCTTCATAATCCTAATTCCCCAGTATATCTTCGTGAACGCTTTAAGTATTTAGTCCTCAGGGGAAAACCTTGTCAGTCTGCCTCTTCTTTTCTTCTTAGTGCACCTCGTCGTAGCTCAAGTTGATATGATGGTTCATTTACTGTACGTGTTATCTGCCTATGGAATTCCCTCCCACACTCTTTACGCGATAGCCCTACTTTACAGATGTTCAAGAAAAGAATTAGACAACATTTCCTATCTATGTAAGATATCTGTATGTATGTATGTATTCATGTAGTCTATTTTATGGTAACATAAAGCATGTAGTATATTTGTAGATATATATCTGCAGTTTATCCTTTTCTATCTATAAATATCTTTTCTTTCTTTGCTTTTGTGTTATACACTTATTCCTATCCTCATTTTGATCATTTGTTTCTCTTTTACTTAAAGGTTTGCTAGTAGAAAACTCGACTTTGAGTTAAGCTCGCCTTTGTACATTAATTTACTTTGTAACAATTTGTGTGTGTACAATAAAGAATTAAGATCATCCGCTTGAGTAAAACAAACGAAGTTATACCTAGGTTAATCGTCCGTCGCAACTTTGAGGATTTGACACAAACAGGCTGGCGTAAGCGTGACGCTATGTACTTTATATGCGATCCTTTTCTAACTACATATTTACTAAAAGTAAACTTATAACATTTTTTCCGACAACATTACGATAAGGTTAAATGGCTGGTGCTTAGCGCTCAGGGGATGAAAAGATTGGACAAGTAAGCGTGCCGTCACGTTAATTATTATTTCGTAAACTTATTGTGTGACAAGCATGGCGTATCAACTCGCTAGCGTCACTTTAACGTCAAACTTTTCGTGCTATGTTCTCTGATTCATTTGTTAACGTATTCTAATTACGTATTAATTTATTTTATTTAAATTAAGGATTTGGAGTTGATCCTTTTATTTGTTTTTTTTTCAATTAATTGGCGTTATATATCTTAATATGTGTCTTCTTGTATGGATTTTTTAAAGCTCATGTTGGATCATGGGCCCAACACGTACCAAGGGGTACGTGATTCGAGAAAATGCAATGATATGTAGATCAATGAGGTTAAATTTATAGGTATTAACTCCGAAAAAAACGCGGGTGCCAAAATTTGTAATCGGTTAACATTCTAAGGCTGAGCGCGGCATGAGTTTCTGACGTATGCTCACGATCATTAAAAAAAGATATGTATTTCCCATCCAGAAGCTACTTTTCATTGTAAAGTTCCAACAGCAGTTAGCCACAAACCTGCCGGCCACCGATGTGGACTAGGTCTGCAGGGTTGATTTTGTAATCTCCCTCACCTCGATTTGTGAGAGAAGGCCCTTGTCCAGCAGTGAGATTGTATAGGGTGATAAAATAGATACATCTTTTTTCCATGGATAATATTTAAGATAGATAATCTGGTCAGCAAGTCACCAGGTGTGACGAAAACAAATATTTGGGTACCATGTTACACTGCTCGGGAAATTTGGAGATAAACATTCAGCATCGGATAACGGCAGCCTGGCTTAATTGGCGGGAAGTAACTGGCGTAACCTGTGACAGACGTATGCCCGTTAAACTTAAGGGCTTAGTGTACAAAAACATGATCAGGCCAGTCTTAACATATGGTAGTGAAACGTGGGCCGTAACGCAGCGCCAAGTCCATTCGATTCAAGTCGCTGAAATGAAGATGCTTCGGTGGATGTGCAGGGGGACGAGACTCGATAAAATTCGCAACGAGAACGTTTGCGAGAGTCTCGGTGTCCGCGACATCGCTGATAAGCTACAAGAAAGTAAACTCCGTTGGTATGCCCCACGCTAGGATTTATTCCTGTGTCGTGGGTGCGTTTACAAACATAAATTCACACACACAAATACCCAGATCGAAACAAATAATTGTTGGTCACACAAAGATTTGTCCCGTGCGAGAATCGAACCCGCGACTATTAGACACAGTGGGCGGAGCGGTTTGAACTCTTAACATCTGCGCTAAATCGTCCGTCCGTCAGCTAATCTAAACCTATCAGGGCCCAGAGCCAGACGGCGGCAAAAAATAAAATGGACAAATGTGATCAAGAAGGACCTGTGTATCTGCATTGCCTCCAAACACAACACGTCCGACAGAGCAAAATGGAAGAAGAAAATTAAGAAGGCAAACCCCACCATCAGATGGGAATAAAAATTGACAAGGAGAGAGAGAGAGAGAGAGAGAGAGAGAGAATCTGGTGATATTTTAAATAATATTTGTATACCACTTCGTTAGTTTAGTGACTAATAAATACGAGTCGGGATCATTTGATCCCTCGGACAGACGAAGCGTAATGTTCCTACTGAAAAAATACAAGTATCAGTTCGGAGACCGGTATTGTGATAATAGCAATAGCCTCGCCTCCTATTATATTAGGACCTGACATCTTTGGCGAAAAGCGGATGTACACAGTACGTCTCTGCCACTCTCTTCTCAAGGAATAAAGGCGTGACTGTTTTTCAAAGTTTGTATCACTAAACTCCAGGAACTTTTGATCCTCTAAAACCAAGATCAAATAACGTAAGTGAACTTTCAGTACTTTTAAGACGGCTTAAAGACCTCCACAAAGGCTTAAACAAAGTGTCTGTAATCCAAAAGGTTCCTAGACAAATTGTTGACCGTCCGAGAAAACTTCATCTTGAAATTTTAAGAGCACCTATTTAGTGTTAAGTTTGTGTCTGGAGTATTATTTTATGTTTTCAACTTTGTTACTTCTTAAAGAGTGTAAAAGGAAGAAATATAATATCTAGTGACTGTTAATGCCTAATATTATATCGTCCGTAATATTTACCAGAGCAGTGACAGTGCTATGACCAGGACGAAAGCCAGACTGGAAAGGATTAAGAAGGGAGTTTCTGTTGAGGAAACTACTCAGTTGGTCATGGACAAGGCGCTCAAGCACCTTGGATAAAAAAGGTAAAATGGATATTGGGCGAAAATCGGAAACAGATGAGGGATTGGGGTTTTTGGGTAATGGTATTATTTGGGCGTATTTCCACGTAGCTGGAAAGTTACCAGTGGATACGGAATGATTTAAGATATGAGAGATGATGAGAAGGATTTCGTCGAGAATAGCAAGGATAATATTACGGCTGATACAATCGCTGCCGACAGCGTTGGATGTGATCGACTCTATGCTCTTTTTAACATCACAATCGGTAAATTGAATAAAGACAAATGGAGAATAATCGGGTGTCGGAATAGATGAAAGAGAGTTTAGTGTGTTTAATTTTGCAGTTTTATCGACGTTAGGTGTAGCAGAGAATTGTTTATTGAGATGATCGATATCTAAATCTTTAGGAATGTTATCTTGGCGTGCTTTACCGACACCCATTGATTTTAAAAATTTCCAAACTTTTTTTTAGATTTCCATTTTGTACAGATGTATGGATATGTTAGCGTTGGGCATCCCTACACACCTCGTTGCAGAGATTTCGGGTGGCAACGTAATTATTCCAATTGTTGTTAGTAGATCTAGCTTTAAATTTGGATTTGGTTGCCACTTTTTTGTTCATTAATATCTTGATCTCCTCAGTCAACCAAGGAGCTGGAAGATGCTTAACTCTAACAGGGCGAATAGGAGCGTGAACGTCAAATAAACTAATTAGAGTAGAAGTAAAAATATTCACTTTGTCATCTAATAAGTGAGATGATAACAATGACTCCCAGTCAATGTTAGCGGCATCCTTTCTAAGTGTCTCACGATTAATACCACTAAAATTGCACTGCAGGAGAATTTTAGCTCTGGTCTTAGGTGGCCGGACTCTGTAGGATAAGAAGACTAAATCATGATAAGAAAAAGCGTTGGCTGAGCACTGGCCGTGTTTAGCGACATGATCAGCCGACGACACGAGAATAAGGTTAAGAAGAGAAGGAGTTGAATTAGGGAAATTATGAGTAGCTTGAAGAAAGCTTGGGAGAATGTGTAGATTACAGGATCCAAGAACAGTACGTAGATTGAAAGAACGGGAATCGTTTTTGAGCAGACAAGTGTTGAAATCTCCCATTATGATACTATGACTGTAAGAAGAGACTAAGTTTTCTTATAGTTTTTTTTAAAAGAGGAAAAAAAATCTATGCGTGACGAGGGACAATAGTAAACACCTAAAGTACTTTGGAATGATGAAGTCCGATTTCAACGAAAAGATGCTCACCAGCATGTGCCGGAGGTGGTTGCGGCGATAAATCAACTAGAAAGGGAATCACCATCTCCTATTTACAGCGCAGTAAAATTAAAGTAAAGATTGTCGAAAGCCTAGTGAAAGCCATGGTGCGTACAGCACGAAGACGGTTATAACAGTGATCTTTAAGAGAGAGAACAGATCTATTCACCTGCAGTGGCATCTTAGGCTAATGTTAATATTGACCAGTATTAAAAACGTGATGACGTAATAGAATACTCGCTTGGTTCTAGATTCAAAACCCAGGTTGAATTTCAAGATTTTTTGAGACGAAAGTTCTCAAACGCGTCGGTTTTGTCTACTTTCTGAAATATTCCATTTTTCCGTGATAAACGACAATGAACTCTCCTTGTAATATGAGACAAAGTATGTCAGTGAAACTTAGTTTTCTTTTTATTTAAAAAACGTAGCCCCACACTAGGATTTTTTCCTGTGTCATGGGTGCGTTCACAATCATGAAAATTCATATACACAAATGCCGACTAAAGAAGACTGAAACATATAATTGTGGATCACACAAATATTTGTCCCGCGCGGGAATTAAACTGGCGACTATTGGACCCAGTAGGCAGAGCGGCTTAAGCTCTGAACCACTGCGCCAAATTATAGTACGTACACCTCTGTCTAACCCTTGGAGAATTATCATCATCGTCATCAGCCCGTGTCAGTCCACTGCTGGACATAGGCCTCTCCCATGGCACGCCATTGAGCTCGATCTTCAGCTCTCTTTCTCCAATCCCTGCCCGCTGCCTTACGAATATCGTCGCCCCACCTAGCTACAGGGCACCCTACACTACGTTTGCCGACACGCGGTTTCCACTCAAGAAACAGTCTGCCCCAACGGCCATCGGTTCTGCGGCATATGTGACCTGCCCACTGCCACTTCAGCTTGCTAATTCGCTAAGCTATGTCGGTAACTTTGGTTCTCTGACGAATAACTTCGTGCCGGATTCGATCCTTGGAGAATGCCAGATTGTAAGCCTGGAATTTTACAAATTCTCTTCTTCTGGACGTGTAACCAAGTGGACTTTCTATATTCGTCTAACGCTAATAGAAAACGGATAAGTGTACGAGCATGACATACTCCAATGAAAAGTCACAAGGTCAAAACAACTGACTGACTGCCTTGTTGGTCTTGTTGCAAAGCGCATCGCTTTGTTCAAATCCTACGTCGGACAAATATAGTTTTTTTAACAAAAAATTCCCAGTATGGGTCCGGAGTCTGAAATCGTGCCCGGTATATGGCAATAGACTAGCCCCCCTACATCTTGTCCGGTATATGGCAATAGACTAGCCCCTATTACATGGGACCTAGCATCGTCACGTGTCAGAACAATGCGCTATAAATTGCGACGAATTAAAGGAAACGTTTACCACTTAGCTAGGTGCCCTGTAGGCCTACTCTTGAAACCAATTCCAATCTCAAGCTGACACGATCTAGAAACAGTTCCAATTTCAATCCGAAAGAGATTGGCACTCTTGAACGAATCGAGTGTACTATTGGATTGAAATTGAAATAGAGTACACAATCGAGAACCAGTGTGGCTATATACTACAAAACGTCAACTACCAAATTTAAATAAATAATCAGACACAATAAATTTAATGTTTTTTTATTATATATCATATATATTTACATACATATTGTGTGATTTTATACTAATAATTCTTATCTCTTTTTTATAAGCTTTAAATCGAAAGAATTTTATGTGGTGGCAGAATGAATACGTTGCCATTGCCTAAATTATTAGAAAAGTGTACATCCCGCGCAAATAAAATTCATTTAAAATTCATTGTTTGCGTTATAGTACTTGGGTAGAGAGAACAATAATAATAAAAATCAATACAAAATTGCTTTATTAAACAACGCCGGCAATGACAAGGCATTTGGTGTATTTTGAGCTTAGAATAAGATAATCTTCTCATATTATAGCCAGAGCTATAACAATAAACGATTTCTATTATTCATTATTTTAAATTTCTATTATTTAATATTTACTGCCTCGTTAGTTAAGTATTTTTATAATGATTCTTGTTGCATTCAGTTCAGTATTATATCAAGGTAATCCCATTTTAATTTTATTGGCATTGGGCCTTTGACTTGGGAGATTCACCAGTGAGTTCAGGAGTAATGACAAACAGGGTACTACTATGAGTATTATGTCAATTCTGTTCCTTACTATAGAACTAAGCAGAATTATATGTATAGTTAATTATTAAATTTGAAGTTCCCATAATTGTTTATTTTGTGAATATTTCAGAGAGACTCAATATTATAATCAAGTTAATGAAAAAATAAAACTATTTAAAAAGCATGAGTTTTATTTTTTAAAGTATTTGGAATCTGACAAAAAATATATATTATAAAAAAATCAATGGTTCCTGGCCGCCCACAGCTCACACACTAAATGTGAACGTGCTTCATGGCCTCTCCGTAACTCTTAAGCTGGTGGCTCCTGTGTGTTGGCTTGGTAGTCTGACTCCCCCACAGCGGTGGCATGGTTACATTTTGGGCATAATCACCCACTTGTGCCCGGTTGCAAATATTGGACAACACACAACAAGCATTTATTATTTTGGCTGCTCTATCGGGGTGGTAATGTAGAACTCTGTGGCCCAGAAGAAACTGCCATCTATTCTTTAGCATATCAATTGTGCTCTCTAAAGTATTGCGTGCAATATACTGCAACTGACTGTAATGTTCTTCAGGTGAACCTGCAGCAGCAGCATCTATTATAGGAGTCATTAATTACTCCCTTTGAGGATGGCCTAAGCCACCTGAAAAGTATTAAACTATTAATTAATATGTTCCAAAGAATTAGGTATCTTTGTACTAAGTAAATACTTGATTATATAACATAGACATACCAAGTAAGAAAATTTCTTTTCCTGTATTCAATAATTCCATCAGATGATTTTTGACAGGGCGCGGATTGAAAACAAAACTGTCATGTGCCACCCCCAAGAGATGAGTCCACACTTAAAATATTCAAGTCTGCATTGCAAATCTACAATGAATAGAATACATATTAAGTAAATCAGGAATATTTTTGAATTAATGTATGTATGTAAAACAATTCTATAAAAATAACTCACAAGTAAAACATTCCTTGAGTGGTAACATTTTCTATTGTAAAATCGTTCTTGATTTTGGGTTAGTCCATGGCACCTATGACCGATGGAATTTTGAATTTTTCATAAAATCTGAAATAATTTATGATAATTGTTATTCTTTGTTAAATCTAAAGCTAACTGAATATAGCCACTACCATTTGTCATAAGTGGTGGTAAATAACAACAGAAATATATTTTCTACTGATTTCTTTTTTAATACAGTCTCTTTTCTGTCGTGTCTGTGGGAATTTAAGCCACTTATTGAGAATTCTATCTTAATTCAGGGCATCTGTCTATCTATCTATCTATAACCTCACGCCAGATCCCTTGCGGGGTAGGCAGAGAGTACAGAGTTCCAACAGGTTCTTTCCTTACATACCTCTCTGGCTTCCTCGACTCTCATAGTTCGTCTCATACACGCTCGCCGGTTACGGAGACTCTTGACTTTTCCATCAGATAAGACTCGGTTTATTTGGTCGTGGTAAGATAGTCTAGGTCTTCCCCGGTACCTGCATCCTTCCACTTTCACATTGTATATCTGTTTTGTCATTCTTTCCTCTGGCATTCTTTCTATATGCCCGAACCAACGGAGCATGCCCTTTCTCATCTTACACCGATACTATCTTTCATACCTACTCGCTGTCTTACTGTCACCTCTTTTAAGGCTCTCGACACAGACTGTTGGGACATCATCGTCCCATGCGTAGCTCCCACCAAACGCTGGTAGCTTCCAGTGGCGTAAAATGATAGTGCTACTAAAACCTAAAATTAAGAAATAGGTTAGAAAAATAACACTATATAATGAAGTAAGTTTATACCTTAACCATACCATTAACATACCTCAAAACGTGTACATATGCCGCTAGTTTTTTATTCAACCGAAATTGGTTTTTTAATTCCACATCGGTCATGAAAAATGCGTTATCCATCCTCCGCAAATTTTTTCTTTGCCTTACATCCAAATCATTGGAGCTCTCTACATATTGAACATGAGCGCCAGGCGAGCCATTATTTTCGATGTATTCGCAATATTTCAAGTAAAACAACATACTCGAACGCGCAAAAGTAAACTTTTGTTAACTGTGTTACTTCGATCGCAAACTCGAATCCAAACTCGATACGTCAATGTCAAATCACGTCAAGAGTGCCAAAAATAGTACACAATCGAGAATAGTCGAACTCAGTTAGTTCCATAAAATTCCACCGTAATCGAGTTAATCGTGCGCTACTGTAGCGTTCAAGAGTACGGATTGACAAGATTTCGATCCCAATCCCAAATTACGATTGAAATCGAGTGTCAAGAGTAAGCATACTGGTCTGATTATTCAAAAATACCAATCTCACCGCCATAAATGGCACATCAAATAAACAATAAATTATCAAAATAATTTTCGTAATGGCGGACTCTTGAACTGTTGGCAGCCATTTTCACGGTGTCAAGAACGGAATCCAATTAATTTAAATAAAATATACCATTTAGTACAAACATTTATGCGTTAACCAAAAATATTGAAGAATTGTAATTTAAACGTTGATGGAAAGTGATAAAGTTTAGTTTGGAGTGTACTTTCCGTAGACATTGATTGAGTATTGCAAAATGTTTTGCTTTGGGTGGTGTCGGGTATATTGCCTTATAATGAAATTAGGCGTTTTTAAATAAGCTTTCATTATTCCTTAAGGAATAAGTAAGTTTTTTTTTTAAGAAAATAGTGTCTATATTTCCGGCGAGGTCAAAGAATCCTTTGCCCGTCGGCCGGTTTAGAGCACCTCGGCGAGACAACTAGTATACGCCCGCCCACAGCGCCGCCCTAGCAGAGATCGTTCCTCCCTGAGGCGCCCTTGATCTAGTTGCCCCCTTGCCCTTCTGGCGTGAATGTAGCGGTTGCACGCTCGCCCTCTTGTCCGGTGAAGCTGTAAAGACCTCGCGGCTAAAAGCGTAGATCATTTATATACACACACACAAAAATGGCGACAGTAGTTTTGAACTAAATCGTACACTATTTCACTTCTTTAGTATTTTTCACATAGCATGGGTAGTGACATTTCTAATTGCTAAACTAAATTATACTTTATTCAATGGCAATAAGAGGCATGACCAGTTTCTCTACTTATGGTTTAATGTCTTAACACCATTGAATTAAATATTAGTTTCGTTTGGCAATTAGAACCGCCACTACCCTATGTGAAAAATACTATATTGTTTTATTATTCTGACTTCTGAGTGTGTAACTGTTATAGAAGCCACAGATGCCACAGATGAGCTAGAATTAGATGCAAATGGATTGAGGCATACCCTTATTCGCTGTCTGCCTCGTTCGTCTAGTGGCAAAGCGCATCGCTGTGTGATTACGAGGACCTGGATTCAAATCCTAGGTCGGAAAAACTCTAATGAAAAACTTCCCAGTGAGAGTCCGGAGTCTGGAATCGTGGCTGGTATATGGCAATGGTTCGCCCCCTATTACATGGGATCTAACATCGTCGGCGAAAAGTGGGCCACCTCACCTCTGCCACCCCTGCTTTGGCAATATAGGCGTGACGGTGATTAATTATTTTATTTTTATTCTCTACGTCCAAACACTGTGCGATGAAATAATCACGAAATGGTATTCTGTACTCCACTGAAGTACTTTTCAAGTTCTTTTACGAAATTTTTACCATATGCTGCGTTTGGTCATGGCAAATAAGGAAGGTTCAGGCGTGAAGCGTGTAATGGGCTTTTGTGTTTAGTAGGGTATGTAGCCTGCGTTTAATTAAGTGTTATTTTAGAAAGGGTCAGAATTGATTCTACTTTGAAGTCATTGTTGCAGATATTTGTACGGAATTTTGTGAACGAAGTTAGCAAAATTCTAGTTTTTGGGGGTAACTGTCCGAAGTCTATTTGTACCCATTATATTTAAACGTTGGCCCCCAATTAAATTGGGACCTTATCTTGCTTGCGCTGGGCATTGGCACATAGACCCACACTAATAATTATTTTTTGCCGCGAGAGCTTGAGTTACATAAATGATATTCACCTACGTATACACTCAGAACGAATTATTTTTGAATATACCAACATTATAAAACGAACTAAATAAACTCTTTATATCCTCACGCTAGATCCCTTCCAGAGTAAACATGTAAAATAATTTGAAACTAAAAACATGGGGCGCATGCATATGCTAGGTGTCTCGCTGCAGTGCTCTGCACCAACTGGCAGGCACGAGATTCTTCGATCTCACCGGCGAGGTCAATATCTAAGCCTGTGTGAGATATTGATATTCGAAAAGAGGGAAGTACTCTAAAGTCATGCTTTGCCACGAGTTGATCGATTTGTACACAAACCTAAACGGCAAGACAAAATACATCCCAACATCGTTCATAAATACAACACTGCATATAACGGCACAATTTCTGGAGTTAGAAAAAAGGGAGCGCAGCCTAGCCTCCATCTGAGCATTTCAAGCGTAATAGTTGAACTGTATGGTACAAGATTTAGGAAAAACACGAGTGATTTAATTTGCAATAAGTAATGATACGACGTTTCCCGAATTATAATAATGCTTATATAATCCCAGAAGAAGATAAATTAAAGGGACTAGAAGATCGCTAATAACCGCGTCACACAAGTCAGGTCTACAAACACAATCTACATTTATGCCCTTCACTAGCCTCTTTAATTTTTAATTTAACAAATAACAGACTGAATAGAAAATGTTTCTGTGATATTATTTCTTCAAAATTATCTCAGAGTGCGCTCATAAGTCAGGATGAGACAGTTATAATAATAACAGACAATGATAATGGATGGATAACTTAAACCACAGCCAATTTTTCTGAAAGTATTTTATGAATACGATTGGTCGGTAATATTCTTCTTTTAAGTTTTTATTTTCATTTTATGATTAGAAAATTTAATATTCTGAAAACTTTTGCTACGCGACAAGAGTAGAGCGCCGCATCAAAGTTAAGGTTCCGATACAAATGGCTATTGGTGACATTCATTAGACGTTAGAGTTATATTTTACAATCACTTAACTTTGTATGACGTACACTGCACTTTGTAAAGCTGTACGTGTCATCAAAAACATTTGTAACCAAGCCTGAATTTAGGATATTGCGCGAAATCGAAATACTTGCATTTCGATTAGATTAATAGAAAATGCAGCGCTCGTAGTGTTGTGCGACCGTGGTCCGCACCGATCACGACTCATTTAGTCTGAGACGCCGCGCCGAGCCGTTGATCTAGCCGTAGAAAAATATCAAAAAAAAAATAAGTTGAAAAATACAAACTGTAAAGAACATATATTTGGATGACGTTTATCATCTCTTAAAAATACTTTTTTAATGCTTAATAATGTCTAATGCTTAATACAATGAATCACTCTGTCGCATCAAGCTCTAAATAGTTTCTTTTTTTGACTAGTAACATTTGTAAGTCTTCAAACCGCTTCAAAAGAGCATAAAAATTTCAACTTTTTTGTTACCTGCTTTATCCATAACATAAGAGACACTAAGGTTGTTAGTACCGACACTTTTTGCTTTAATACTTAAGCAATATCTAATGGAAAACGAGTCACAGAATCCATTTGTTCACAGAAGTCACAAAGAAAATTTCCTTAGCCCTGTAATGCGCACGTTATTTCCCAAGATGGCAACCACTGACATAGTTAGCTGGTTTGTACAATACCTGTCCATAAAAAGGGCACAATTTTCGTATTTTATTCCATTTTAATGCGCTATAATAAACCCTAAAACTTACAGTATATTCGGATTATCAATAGTAAGATTTAACACATTTACAATTCACTATTCTTATAGTAACTAGGCTCGTACGAACACTCGTACTCTCCATATTCTTAGATGCTGCAGAGACTTGGACGTTGCGAGAACTGTAAAAGCAGAAAATAGATGCTCTGGAAATGTGGTGCTGGAGAAGAATGCTTGGGATATTGTGGACTAAATTTCGCACGAAAGTCTTCATACTCTAAGTCTCCATACGGCATACAACGGCGTCTATCAGCACTAGTACCGTCTCGCATTCTCAATTTTTTCGGTCATATTTCAAGGCGTAACCGCAACTTCATAGATCGTCTAGTTGTGCAGGGCAACGTGGAAGGAACTAGATCATGTGTGAGGTCAAGGCGGTCTTTCCACTTGGCTAGCTTTTAGGAGATTCGCTAGAAAGCCAAAGTTATTATGCTGGGGCCGTTGTGAAAGTGTCAAATTTATCGGCAGACAGTGTGTGTACGTTATAGCAGCGTATTGCATATTCGTATGTACAGAGTGCAGGGTGGATGCTACGAGCAGATGTGGCATCTATCGATTTAATGCAGTGATGTACAGGCGGCTATGTTTAGGAGATTCTGCACCCAAATTTTAGTATAGAATCAAAACCGTACACAGTACAGAGAGAAGTATATTTTCACCGGTACTTTTACCTTTTCTTCTTATAATATCTTTCCAATATTGATCTTGATGTCTTAGTAATGTAAACTTGGCCTTTAGCGGAATCCGCGGGAACTAAAAGAAATGCTTCTCGTCGTCCAGTTATTAAAGCTTGAGCAAAAATACTCTTTCGTGCCCCATATAAATATGTTCGGTCAGAAAAGGTTCAATTTGTAGCACAGTACGCCACATGATCTCTCTCGGTGGAAAACCATTTACATTTTACTGTTATTATAACGTGCCAGCCGAGGCGCGTGGATTTGCATACGCCGGGTATGCAATATCGTGAAGTAATTTCTGCTTTAAGATAGTCTTGTCCACTCTATTATTTTCCATTCGGTTAGTGCTTAAACTACCGTTATAAACTATTGTTAGCGCTCCTAAAGCTATGTGGCGTTTTTTAGTAATCACTAAGATTATCGTGTATAAAAAGATCTATGAGAGTGGAGGATGCTAGAGAGGTTTGTAAGGAAAGAACCTGTTAGAGTTCTGTACTCTCTGCCTACCCCGCAAGGGATCCGGCGTGATGATATAGATAAAGAAAGAATAAGGTTAACCTATAAGCTGTAGAAAGATGCGGATTTGTGTGTTCCATAGACTCCTTCGGCTGGTTTAGTCTGAGGTAGGTGACCGTTTGAGGAGTTTTCACTATCGAGCCTCGCCATGCTTCAAAGTCACGAGACGTTACATCTAGTTGTCACTTTTTGTAGGTGGCGATAAGCGTTAGGTTATAAAAGTTGTTTTGCTAGAGCTAAATTAGAGCCAGAGCGGATTGCCGGAGGTGTGTAGCTGTCATCTCCTAGATCTTATTAAACTGCCCAAACGACTTCTAAATTGACGTATGCCCCGCGTCGTCCACATAAAGCAAAGATTAACAAATTACGATGGGCGATTTAGCGCAGTGGTTAAGAGCTTAAGCCGCTCCACCCACTGTGTCTAATAGTCGCGGGTTCGAGTCCCGCGCGGTGCAATTGTTTGTGTGACCCACAATTATTTGCTTCGGAGTGGGTTTTGTGCATGTAAATTTTCAAGTTTATAAACGCACCCACGACACAAGAAGAAATCCTAGGGTGGGGCTACGTTAAAAAAAAAACAAAAAACAATTTAAAGCTTGTAGGCATCTCACTACGGAGAGGATCTAGCCAGTAACCGGGGCGAACTTTCAAACGTGTTTCGAAACCTCGATGATTACTAGACCATGGCAGTTTTACAGCACTATGGAGGCCTCAAAAGAAAATAAATTAAACCAAACCATTGTTTCCGTATAAGATCTCGGTCGATAACGACAAAGGTCTATGATCACAGTTCATAACAAAAACAAAGGAAACTCGTTTATAACAAAAGCTATGAGCTATGATTTATTGGGGTAGATTTGGGGGTAAGTTTGTCGCCACATTTTATGTAGGTTCCCTTTGTAATATTATATTTTTTCGTTGAAGCAACAACGAGAAACAAGTCTAACGGAATATGAAAAAAAATATATCTATATAATCACGGGGTGGGCAGGGAGTACAGAGTTCTAACAGGTTCTTTCCTTACACACTTTTAACCGATTATTTCCTAAACTCTTTCATCATGACCGAATAGGCCGTGACTTATCTGAAGAGATAGTCAAGTCTTTGTAACCGTCGAGCGTGTACGACAAACTATAAAAGTGGAGGCAGTCAGGAAGGTCTATAACGCAAGAACCTGTTGGAACTCTGTACTCTCTGCCTACCCTACAAGGGATCTAGTGTGATAATATAGATAGATATAATGTACTCTGACAAAGCATTGGTAGCCCGTCAACATTGGTTAATCGAATGAGGTTGGCTACACGTCGTCCTGACGCGCCATCTTGACACGCTTTTACTGCGGTTACCCAAGCTTGGTATTGTAACCGATTGTTAGTAAACATTTGTGTAATGGTATGTATGTTGTGTCTTCAGCTCATCCTGTCTATGTCCTAATTACATAGGCGTGATATAATGTCATTCCTAGACTGCTTAGGCATGATTTTTAAAGATTACACGAACTTACCTGCACGTGAAATTCTATCCTAATTATGCGAAAAGCTTGGTCCGAAGATATAAGTATTATACACTTGAAGACTGCCTCGTTGGTCTAGTGGCAAAACGCATTGCTTTATGATCAAAACGACCCAGGTTCAATTCCTAGGTCGGACAAATGTAGTTTTCCTAATGAATAAATTCCAGCATGAGGCGAGGTCTGGAATTGTGCCCGGTATATGACAATAGGTTCGCCCCCTATTACATGGAACCTAACGTCGTCGGCGAAAAGTGGGTGTACTCAGTACATTTCTGCCACTCACGCTTGGGAAATATAGGCATGATGGTGTTTATTTTTTTATTTACACATGAAGATGGTACTTCATGTGTAATTTACTAATATCGAGGACCAATCTCAGTATAAAAATACATACTTTGTTATTGATGGAAAATTACATCAAATAGCGCAACTGTACAATTGTCACCGTAATTCAACAGTCATTTGAGTAGACAACTTAAATATAAGCTCAGAAATATTGTCAATGACCTTATTAAATTCTACATTATCAGTTATTGAAGCAAGTGTAAAGATTCCGTTGGTTCGGGCATATAGAAAGAATGTCGGAAGAAAGAATGACAAAGCAGATATAGAATAGGTACTGGGGAAGACCTAGACTATCTTACCATGACCATATAGACCCCGTCTTATCCGAAGGGCAAGTCAAGACTCCTCGTAACCGGCGAGAGTGGATGAGACGAACTGTGGGAGTAGTGGAAGCCAGAGAAGTTTGTGAGGAAAGAACCTGTTGGAACTATGTAGTCTCTACCTACCCCGCATGGGATCTGGCATGATAATATAGATATATAGAATAAAGATATATAGAAGCAACTGGTTGAAATTGAAGAAATTAAACAAAAATTCCATACATTTGGGTGATCAGCTGATTGCTTAAACGTTCGTATGTATCTTCAACTGGAAGTCGTGTACAACAGTGGTCAAAGACTTCCAAAAAGATGATCGTGCGTGTGTGTTTGTGAATGATCTACGCTGTTGGTCTGTTGGTCGCGGGGCCTTTACAGCTTCACCGGACAAGAGGGCGAGCGTGCAACCACTACGCTCGAGTCGGAAGGGCAAGAGGGCAACTAGCTTAAGGGCGCCTCAAGGAGGATCGGCCTCGGCTTGGGCAGTCGCTATGGGGGAGGGTTTATACTAGATGTCTCGCCGTGGTGCTCTGCACCGGCTGGCGGGCAAGAGTTTCTCTGACCTCGGCTTCTGATCCTGTGTGCGGTATCTGCATCCGCAAGAAGGGATGTATGGGTATCGGGTGGGTCGGTGAGAACATGCCGCGGACGGCGGTAGCGGCTCATAGGAGGGGAGTAAAGTTCGTAGTCGGTGGCGGCTACGATTAACGGATTTCTATGATTGGACGCGTTCGCGAAATATCGGCTTGTCGCCTTTTTAATAAAGGCGCGAATAGGTTCGAGACCGAGATCGGAATAGAAAGATCATCACGACCACCGACTTCATCCAACTTTTATTTGCAACCTTCACCAGGCACGGAAACGTATACATGGAGATGGTATTTCGTTATAGGTACTACAAGCGTCTCCATAGTATGGATGGCACTTTAAATCATTGATTTCGGTTACCATCCATATAGTAGTCGTTAATAGACATTGAAAAGTGTTTCACTGTTCAGATTCAATCAGTGTACCTGAAACAGTGCAAAATTTAAGCGCAGGCGGCCCACCGACCTTCATCGCGTCGTGTATTTGTTCGTTTTGTGAGACAGCAAGTGAGAATTAGTTTCAGATTGGAATGAACTATGAAGCGCTTTGTTGTTCTGAACGATTAGCGCCTTTTTATACTGACTGGGGAATGTAAGATCAAGATTCAGATACAGAAGAAGTATTTTTTGTGTACAACTGTTTCGAATCTTGTAATACTCGTTCATGTTTTACATAATTGTAACACAACAGTAAAGTTCGACACATGTCTAGCTGTTTAGCCAAGTCGGAAATCCTACGGGTGCCTTGATATGTTCCGGCCACGAACCTGCCTCGATCTATCCGCACTAGGTCTACGTGGTGGGGTACCTATTCTCTCCCCTTGCTTTGTAAGATAAGGCTATTGTCCAGCAGTGGACCAGTAAAGGCTATTTTTTATTATTATATCACACTGTTTGCATGAAAGGGCAGTCAAGAGTTTCCGAAAACGCCGAGCATGTATAAGACGAACTATGAAAATGGAGAGGTCTGTAAGAACCTGTTGGAACTCTGTACCTCGCAAGGGATCTGGCGTGATGGTATTGATAGATATAATATAAATAAATAACTGTTAGGTATTGCTAATAACGCCTTCATATTATTTGTGGCTGTGATATTTTTGTTAAAAATATCTAGAACTAGTCGCCCTACAGACGGCTATTCAAAGATATAGAGAGCTCTAATGTTATGTAGAGAAAGATGCTCTAACACCACCTGAGTAAACCCAACACGAGCCATTATAGCAAAAAAGTGGAGGTCGTGGCGATAATTGAGGGTCTTTGTTCTCCAACAGTTAATATAAGTAAACAGAAGACTTAGCATGAAGACATTGAGGTGAGCGTGATGCTTATATAGTTGATATGTCATCCTCTTCACGCAACACATTCACTGAATATAGATGAACGTGACAGCACGCTTTCTCAATAGCGTTACGATAACGTAAATGTCTTCATGCTAAGGTTGCAGTAGAAGAACTTAGTATTAGCGGTCCAAATAAAATGTATGCATACAGAGGCGCGCTCTACGCAGCTTTTCGGAGGTGTTTAGAGACCTGCCGAGAGAGAGATGCTCACCTGTTTTCATTATGTTATCTGTGGTGTTTTGGTGAACGTCTTTTAGTTGAAGATACATAAAATATCCCAAGAGACATAACTTCGAAAAACCGTGTTACGATAGCACACTACTCCTACTTGTCGACTAGTTGTAATACTTATACGCTGCCAGAGGACAAAATCGGTTTATTTTTATTTTTATTCTTTATTGTACATAGTGACATAAATTAGTAAGTACATTTACAGATATGATGTACAAAGGCGAACTTAACACAATTGCAGTTGTCTTCCAGTTAACCTTGGAGTGCAAAGAGAATATTTAGCGTATAAGTGAAGGCAATTGTACAACAAACTATTCAGTAAACTCTAAAAGAAAAATAAATAACGAACAAAACAAAAATAAAAAATGGGAGTTTTGGCGGGAAGTCGAAGAGTAATGTTGTCAATTTGTTTTAATTTCAAAAACTTGTGTTATTTCGACTAATAATGTGAAATGTTGGTGGAATATTAACCATTATGTGTTCTTATATGTGCATGAGTGACGGTAATTGTAACAAAGTGATAAAACGTGCCTTTTCGACTTTCCTCAAAACGGCCGTTGCAATTGGTATGTAAAGTATCCACCGCTTTACTATCCAGGGTGGGTACTTCATTAATATCATTATCATCGTTGTCATCAAATTCATCGGGGAGTCGAAATAATTTAAACAAACACGATTATATATCTCACTGGACACTGACAAAATACACTTATAATTAGTGTGAAGCTATAACTTGGAGAAGAAGAAGAAGAAGAAGAAGAAGAAGAAAGATAAAAAATGAAAACAAAAATCGAAGTCTCTGCATACACAAATTATACTAACGTAACACATATACTAAATTAAAACTATATAAATAAATACACCTATATACATAAGTTTATATACATAGATATATACTTATATAAATATAATATAATTAATAATAATATAATAAAATTTATATCAATTGCAAAGGAAATGCTCTTTTACTCTTTCCCTGAAAACATCCAGAGAACGGCTAACGCGTATGATATGTGGAAGGGAGTTCCATAGTTTCACCGCACGTACAATGAAGGAGCCATCATAAAGGCTGGAAGTATGACGGGGACTTCGGAGAAGGAGAGAGGTAGCTGTACGACCAGTTTTGCCCTGAGGAATAAGAAATTCGAAGCGTTCGCGAAGATATTCAGGTGAATTAGGGTTATAGAGAACAGAGAACAGAAGAGTGAGAATATGTAAATCCCGACGTCACCGAACAGGTAGCTACTTTAGTTTCAATCGATACACAGAGATATGATCATACTTGCGTAGACCAAAAATTAAGCGGATACATAAATTCTGCAGGCATTCGAGTTTATTGATAGCGATTGTCCTCGAATGGCATGTTTTTTGTATAAAATATAACCCCACACTAGCAATCGCAGTTGTGTTTACAAACATTCAATTCACATACGCAAACATCCACGTACAGAATGTAATCCACGGTAGTGAGCTGGTAAGTGTATACGCAATAGTATGAACATCTCGAAACCAATGCGATAGAATAGAGACAACGTTTTATTAATAGGGATTTTTACTTTAAAATAGATCAGTGATATATATTTTTAGTATAGCAACTTTTCAATCGTTCTCCGTGGCTCTCTCACGTACCTCTCTTGACTTTATATCTGGCGTTGAATATATTGAAGGGAAGCTCTATCCATCTGACGACTCTAGATCAAAGCCATCATGCACTATGCATGCCTGTGTGGTCTTGATCTAGTTGCGTCAGTATACAGACTGTTGATGTGTATTCTCGCGGAATATAAGAAATAAGTAATACTATGCTTAATTATTCTACGTTACTTAAAATACGCTATGTTTATTTTCAGTTCATATATTTACTCATTAGAATATGCCTTAGTCGAAGCGAAGACTAACCTATCACGCGGTGGATAAGTAAATAGTTTGTTGCGCTTTGACCTGACCGCACGGGCGAGTCACCACACACGCCGGGCAGTAACATAATAACTAATTTTATTTTATGAATTTTAGCTTCAATTTATGATGGAGTGAACAGAACCACACTTTACTTGGAATAACTTAAGATTTGAGTTTCATACGATGTTCATCACAATATGTATACTTTGTAAGTCCCAATGTTACTAAAAAAGACGCCCGGAACCACATATTAAAATAATTTGTATTGATAGTTCTTATGTACTGTTCTGTAGATCTAGGCTGCCTTAATGGTCTAGTAGCGTATTGAGTGGTCAATCGTCTATTCGAACAAGGTCTTGGGTTCAAATTATTCACAGGACAAAGAGCATTTTTTGTATCGTAAAATTCACAGTCTACGATCTGAAATTACCCTATGCCCTTATAATCCTTCTTGCGGATACAGATACCGGACACAGGATCAGACACCGACCTCGCCGGCGAGGTCGAAGAATCCCTTGCCCGCCGGCCGGTGCCGAGCACCACGGCGAGACATCTAGTATACACCCTCCCCCATAGCGACTGCCCAAGCCGAGGCCTTTCCTCCTTGAGACGTCTTTGAGCTAGTTGCCCTCTTGCCCTTCTGGCTCGAGCATAGTGGTTGCACGCTCGCCCTCTTGTGCGGTGAAGCTGTAAAGGCCCCGCGGCTACCAGCGTAGATCATTCGCACACACACACACATATAGTATATATCGAGTACGGTATGACGGCATTCGGCTCGCTCCCATTATACAAGAAGTGTAGATAAATGTTGGGAGCTAGCATCATCAGCGATACATGAGTACAGATAGTACACCTCTGCCATACCTACGTGAAGAATGTAAGCGTGACGGTATTTTTTTTACGTTCGTACGTTGTCAATTACCAAGCAAGTTATTTGGTGTCATATATTTACGGACGGTTTGGCGCAGCGGTTAAGGAATTAAGCCGCTCCGCCCACTGGCAAATAGTCGTGGGTTCGATTCCCGCACGGGACAAATCTTAGTGTGACTCACAATTATTTGTTTCGGTCTGGGTATTTGGGTATGTGCATTTTCATGTTTATAAAACGCACTCACGACACCGGAATAAATATTGGTGTGAGGCTACGTTTAAAAAAAAATATTTAAGTACAATTTTTACATCAATTTCTAGCAATGCAAAGTGAAGTTTCTACCCAAATTTAGTCCAATTACAAGTACCGCAAACATTAAAGTGTAACCAACAGTCTACAGGTAAACCCTTAATTTTATTCGGCGCGTTAAATAATTCATAAAGCGGACCATTTGCGGCGGCCCGTACATTTTCTATTTACATTTTTATTCGTGAAAAGTGGATGGGCGAACTGTAATGGAATGTCAGTTTTGTCTGAATTATTTCTCACCAAAATGAGATTGTTGAAGCGTAAGAATGCAAATTTGAAGTAATTTAAAAACGTTTTAACCAACCGCACAGAAGGCGGGGCTTTTAAGAGAAGACTCATTTGTGTTATTTAGTTTAATGTGTATTTTGTTATCATCATCATCATCACCTCAGCCTATTCTTGTCCACTGCTGAACATAGGCCTCCCCAATCGCTCTCCAGCGCAGCCGGTCCGATGCCACCATCATCAACTTTCTGTAGCCCATTGCAGAGCATAAGCTTCCTTCCTTTTGTGACATTCTTCGCTGACCTGTGCCTATCTACCCTAAGTCCTTACCAAATTAATGATACAACCAAATCCCGTGAGCCTTGTCGGCTCAAACTAGAGTGAAAAAGAGTGTTATGTGTACACACGAGTACAGATATTTTATCTTCTTCTTCTTAAAAAAAACGTTAACCAACACTAGGATTTATTCCTGTGCCGTGAGTACGTTTACAAACATGAAAATTTAACATTATATGCGGACGATACATCCATTTTCTACTTTGGGAAATCCATTCATAATATTATAACCGACGCTCAAAAGACCTCGATATACTCAATGAATGGTTAAAATATAATTTACTCACTGTCAATACATCCAAAACTTCATTCATGATATTTTCAGCGAAAAATAAACGTATCCCAGATTTTACCCCGCTTACTATCAATAACGACATAATACAACGCTCTTATCTGGAAAAGTGCCTCGGGCTATGGATAGATGATAAACTAACTTGGAAGGCACACATCGAACATACCAGAACTAAACTAATGTCAATACTAGGAGCATTACGTAAAATAGCAAATTGCATACCAAATAAAGTACGCAATATTATCTATAACTCCTTAGTAAAATCGCATCTAGAATACTTAATAGAAGTGTGGGGGTCGGCTGCCACGACTAACCTTAACAGATTGCAAAGAGTGCAAAATAAAATCATTAAAATATTATTCCAATATCACTATCTTACTCCTACAGAAGAATTATATAAAAAAAAACCAAATTATTAAATGTCACTCAACTTTATATATATTACACTTGCATTCTAATAAAAAGATTACTACAAACTCCATACAAAAGTTATCACACATAATTTGAGAAACAGAAATAAACTTGCGCTTATAAATATACGAACTAATTACGGAAAGAAATCAATAATGTTTGAAGGAGTACAGCTGTATAATACCCTACCAAACGATATAAAGGATTGCAATGATATTAAGACATACAAAAGGAAACTTAAAACATACATCCAGACACTTTGAATAACTCAAGTAACCTTATTTAAAGCTAACACAAAAAAAATCAGTACCTATTTATGAAATTTGTATCTCATTATAAAGGAACTTAATGTTTTTATGAGAATGAATTCTTTAAACCCAAAATGCACATACCCAAATACCCAGACCGAAACAAATAATTGTGGGCCACACTAAGATTTGTCCCGTGCGGGAATCGAACCCGCGACTATTCGACACAGTGAACGGAGCGGCTTAAGCACTGCACCAAATCGTCCGTCAACGTCATTTTACGCGCTCCGTTGCACAATATCCCATAAGCAAATTAATTTATAATAATAATTAAAATCTTTGTTTTATCGGCGTATATCAACATCTATGTTATAATTTACAGAACTTTATTGGGACTGGTATCTGAAATAGGCATGAAAACCTATTTTACAATTAAATAGTAAATAGTGGGCAGCTATAGTCCAATTAACCAATTAACCTTAAAAAGGTTTTAAACTCAACATAAAACGTTGATTTCTTACTGTTGCTTCATATTGCACTGGTTATAGATTGCACGCATAACTGAAACATGTTAAAAATGATGATGGTTAGTTCAAAAGTAAATATTTTTATTCGGAGAACAACCGTCTTCGTATGTGCATGCACTAGGAATCGCTTGCACCCTAAGCCTATAAATAAGCCTATTAAATTAAGGAAATAAGCCCTTACTGTCCTACCACTGAGGGAGGCCTTCTTTACCTAATCACGGTGCCAGAGGATAGGTTCATATTCCACCACGATGACTTAGTGCGATTTGTAACAATACCTTGGTTTAACGACTTCCACATTCAGGAGTAACCGACACAAACGGCTTAACATACCTTCCGAAGTATGGAGGCGCTTGAATAAAAAAATGCCACAAATGTTCACCCATATCAAACTGATCGAGTCGAATGCCGTTTAACCTCACTCGTAGCACAGGTCTTGTCTGCACCTCAACTACATATAGCTGGTAATAAACTAGCTGGTTTTCAATCGCATTTCAAATCCAACAATACTTTTCAACTAATAAATTCGAGCACAAAGTAATCATAGAAGTTTCGAGCTGAGTGTAAAACTTGTAAGCGAAATTTTATCACGGATTGCAATTCAATATAGTTTTGAAAGTGATCGTTGCAGCGCCAAAGCTAGCAAATTGTGAGTTACTAGTTTTGAAAATAAACTAGTTCTATTTGTATTGCGAGATTGGTTTGTAACTTTTGCTGGAGTTTTTTTAGTAATAGAAAGATGATTATACATCATCTTCATGACCAGCTTAGTCTAGAGGTTTAAGTATTGGCTGCGTGGAATTATGACTTGAATATAGCCGATTGGATTTTAGTTCAGATAAAATTGACGGAAGGATGGGTTTCACAAGCGTATACTTTACTTGCCTTATTGTTCTCCCAATTGCCTCTATCATGCTTTTGACAAGCTTTAATTAAATTTACAATATTTATTTCTCTGTTGGTCTGTCTTTTCGGATCAAATCTTGTGACCCATTTTTCGAGCACTTGCACAATCTGATTGAGCTGATATTTGGTATGCATATGTAAAGTCGGCGACAGTGCAATGGCATAAATGGCACCATGGAGCTGGTCTGATGATGAAGTCGGAAGGTAGCCATAGGAACATGTGAAATATATAATGTAACCCCCTCGTGCTTATTCAGGGTCTGATGATGAAACCGTAAGGTGGTCAATGGAAACACCCAACTCAATATGACCCCAGCGTGTTTAGGCTCATTGGACTTGTTTTGACGAGTACTTTAGACCCGGGTGGTATCCAGGGCCTGATGACGGAGCCGGAAGAAGCCATAGGAACTCCTCAACAAAGCAAGATGTCTTCGTTGTGTTTTTGCTGTAAACGTTTGTTTTTAAAAAGACATTTTTAAAGTATTAAATACAAGTTTTTATAACGTTAAGCACGGCACCCCTCGGCTCAATCAGACCCTGAACATCATCTAGATCTATACACGAGTCTAAACTAATCTGAAGACGAGGGAATTATGTTGTATGTAGACATGTTCTAATGGCCAACTTCCGAATACTTCATCAGATCATCTACATGGTTCCATATTGTACCATTGTCATTGAAATTACACACATATGTATGCCCAATTTCATCTTAATCGGATGCCTGCAAGTGCTTTAAAAAATAGATAGCAAAGAACCAGAACGACAAACATACAAACAAAGCAAGTTAAATGAAAACTTGTAAAAAATGTGATGAAATAAACATGAAATAAAACAATAAAAAAAGAAAAACAAAACAAAACATTTAACAAGAAAAGTCACAGGAATTTTGGTTGATTCGTTAAGCGGAAAAGTTAATCCTAATACATGTGAAAGTAACAAAATAATCTCTTAAACGAAGTTGTCATTTAGAGACAACGCGAGTAACTTAGTAAGAACCAAGTTCATATGTTTCTATCAGTCTTTTTGTCTAAGTATTGCTGTAACAAAACAATCGTCGTATCAACACGAAGCCTGAACATGAAACTTTTATCCGAATGCGTGAAGGAACAGCCATAAGATATCTAAAAATCGCGCCGCGCGTTTTAATCGCGCTATGTAAACTGTTATATTTATTAATAAGGCGTTAATTCACACACTCATTTATTTGTGAAATCATTTATTCATGCTTTAGAGCTCTTAACGTCTCGCTGATTGACACTTTCATCCTGAGGTTCTTCAAATCAAAATCCTTCAAAGGAACCCAGTTGGTGGACCCAGCTTTCAAAAAATAAATATTAGTCTTGAAAATTGAGGACGTTTTAGAAATTATTGTAGGCTACTTTTTAGCCCAGAAAAATGCACGATTCCTGCGGGATAGTTTTTATAACTCCATTCTAATAATTTTGAAGAAACTTAGTATGGAGGTATTTTAGGAATAATACGTAGGATCTGGGCTGTCCCGGAAAGACCTACCTACCTAAGTCAAATTACAAAACATACCCGTGCGCAGCCGCGGGTAACAGCTAGTATACAACATTACTGAGAGTTAAATATAAGTTTAAAACACTGCCTTGTTGGTCTAGTAGCAAAACGCATCGCTTTGTGATCATGAGGTCCTGAGTTCAAGTCCTAGGTCGGACAAATGTAGTTTTTCTTATGAAAACTTCCAGTCTGGAATTGTGCCCGGCAATAGGTTCGCCGCCTATTAGATGGGACCTAACATCGTCGGAGAAAAGTGGGTGTACACAGTACACCTCTGCCACCCCCGCTTATGTGGCGTGGCATGGCGGTGTTTATTTTGTTTATTTTAATTTTATTACTCTTATAAGTTTCCACAACACGTAAAAATAATTGATGCATAGGCCGATGTTAGTCATCTATTCAAATTGTAAACTGGTCATGAATTTTAAAACTCGCCCTTTAAATTAAAAATCAAACACTTCAATTTTCCCTATTACCAACCGCTTTCAAAATGAGATTAGAAAAATGTCAGGCTTCATGTAGGTACCATTTCATTCATTCATTCATCTCATCACTTATTTATTTGGTACATAAACCGGTTACACTATGATCACATTTAATTTAACTTAAATATAGGATGTTTATGAACAGAGAAATAAATAAAAAGCAGAACATTAACTTGTGTATATTATAGAAGATCCCTAATACTACTTTACGTGGATGAAAGTTCCCCGAATATCTCGACTCATCTGAATTGTTAAGGAGAGATATTTTTTTTTGATCTGAATATGTGAGGAGCTTATCTTTTGTGCTCTAGAATATATTTGGAATTGTAAATCTCGTGTGCGCATTCGCATTGTATTTGAAAGATCGTATTTTTTATTGAGATTATCTTTTAAAATGCTGTGTGAGGAATATTTTGAATTGACAAGATTTAAGAACTGTTTTTTTTAGGTTCCATGGGTACAGAAAAATTAAGAACTTAATACCTAGTATTTACATCCTAGGGCAAATCAGAATGCAGAAACCGAGGAACACAATATGTCTTAGTAACCGTGGAGGGGCAAAGTTTTTTCTTTTTAAAAAATGTCTTATTCTTTAAGAAGTTACCTTTGTTTTGTATAAGAAGTAGCATTTGCGTGTGACATAAATTAAGTATTAAAGCGTAAAACTCGAAAACTTAGAGATCTCTTGATAACTTAGCTAAAGTTTCGCCAAAAAAACAATTTATTACATTCTTAAAATTTATGCGAAGTAAAAATACTTTGGACGCTAAATTTACCTAACGCTAGTAAAATATGGTCTTTCTTTTTCGTTTAGAGCGTAAAGTTAGAGTTACTCAAACCAACTTCGCGAGATGAATTAAAAAAATGGTTTTGATAGTTGATAAATGTACTCACACGCGCTCCTATGGGCCCTCGTAACGGTATTGCAGTGTTAGTAGAGATCATCAAGGTAAAGCAGTGTTTGGCTCGGTCAGCCTGAGATGGGTGACCATGATATTTGTATTTTCGAGCGTTTCCTTCGGAAGACATGTTAATCCGTTGGTCCCGGTTACCATTTCATGTGATGGTCGTTAAATTAATTCGAAAGCCTTGATAAGTTCCAACAGAAGGTGGCCATAAATTCTGGTTCATACAACGTCAGAATGTAATAATAATAATAATAAGTCCGCAGGGCAGCTTGTGGCGAGCTGTTGGTGAGTAACGACACCACGGACCCGAGTGCTTCAGAGAGTCGGTCAGGGCCCCCAACTCAGCGTGTCTTCGTCAGTCGAGTGGAAACCAAAGGGTGCCCGCAGGACTCTCGGCTCTGGCTAGCCTTAATTGGCCGTCCAGAGAGGAGCCGTGAGAGCTATATCGACGTAGGAAGATAGTGCTCCAGGGGTGGAAGTGTTAAAAGGCATAACGCCGCAAGTAACTTCGGAGAAAGCGCAGCACACCTCTCTACACCCCTGAGCCGCTCACACCGGTGTTGCCCTCAGTTGTCCTAGGACGACCGTTTGAGGGCCCATCTAGTAAGCGGCGATTCACCGCCGGCCACGGGTAATTAGGTATCACTAATTATGGCCGGTGTCTGTCCCCTTTGAAATAGTCCCGTTTTCGTCCATCAAACCTCATTTACATAGCGCTCGTTTTCTTTCCATAATTTACAATAGTCCTTGCACCTGCCAGGGTCAGTTCGCTGGTTATGTTTCTTAATTTTTAGCAAGTGATCTCAGCAGGTGGCTTACATAACATTAACTTCTCGCAAAGGGCCTCTACGTGTTAGACCCATGTCCCCATGCAAGCAATGTCATCAAAGATCCGAGTAAAGCCAGTGACTATTAGCGAGATACATAATAATAATAATAGATCTTTATTTCTTTGTACACCTAAGATGTACACATATCTATCGCGTTTTGTTTTTGTGGTATAATTGGCGGTGCAGAGGGCTTAGCGCAAATATTTTGACATTAGCGTGACATTATCCAGTTGTTATGCAATCCTCGTCATACGAAAATTTATTTAATAAACATGAACATGTTTGCAGATTTTACACGCAGTTTAATAAGTGTTATTTTAGGATAATTCACCTTAATACACTACACAGATAAAGCCCATTATATTATTATATTAATGTTTAGCGATATATTTTGCTAGCGATATATATTATGTGCTGGAGCAAGTGAATGAGTTTGTATATCTTGGATGCGCCTTCAGTAAGGATGGGAAATACACCGCTGATATAGAGAGAAGAGTGAATGCAGGTAATAGAGTGAATGGTGCGATGGGAAGGCTACTTGGGAGCCGGCACTTAAGCCAAAAGGCGCAGCTGGCCATGCATAACGGAGTGCTCGTCCCAACGCTGTTATATGGCAGTGAGAGTTGGGTATGTAAGAAGGAGAACGAAAGCAGGATAAATGCGGTCGAAATGCGATATCTGCGGAAGATGTGCGGAGTCACGCTGACCGACCGTATTCGCAACAGCGTAGTAAGAAAGCGAGTAGGTATGAAAGATAGTATCGGTGTAAAGATGAGAAAGGGTATGCTCCGTTGGTTCGGGCATATAGAAAGAATGCCAGAAGAAAGAATGACAAAACAGATATACAATGCGAAAGTGGAAGGATGTAGGTGCCGGGGAAGACCTAGACTATCTTACCATGACCAAATAGACCGTGTCTTAGCTGAAGGGCAAGTCAAGAGTGTGTATGAGACGAACTATGAGAGTGGAGGAAGCCAGAGAGGTATGTAAGGAAAGAACCTGTTGGAACTCTGTACTCTCTGCCTACCCCGCGAGGGAGCTGGCGTGATGATATAGATAGATAGATAGATAGATATATTTATTGATATTCTATCTATCTATATCATCACGCCAGCTCCATCGCAGGGTAGGCAGAGAGAACAGAGTTCCATCAGGTTCTTTCCTTACATACCTCTCTGGCTTCCTCCACTCTCATAGTTCGTCGTTCGTTCGTTAGTTTATTGATTTTACGGGTTCTTATTATATAAATTGGGTATTTGAGTAGTTTATTTTTCTATTTCTCAATTTATTCTTAAAACTTTATTTCTTGTACTTAATAAATTAATTATCACTTGCTTTAACGGTGAAGGAAAACATCGTGAGGAAACCTGCATGCCTATGAGTTTCTCGAAGGTGTGTGAAGTTCGCCAACCCGCACTGAGCCAGCGTGGTGGACTATGGCCTTTCAAGCTAGACCTAAGAAGAAAGTATAATCGCACAAAACGCTGCCGGTGCTGGTCAAAATGGTGCCACCACGGGGACAGGATATTCGAGCGTCAACACCATAAACATTCTGCTTACCATTATTGTCGCAGTCGTGATAGTTGCTGCAGTTTCCGGATTCTGTTATTTGTACAAGAAGATGCATATCAAGTGGATGGACCGGCAGATGTGCCACCGATCTTTACGCCGACGCCAGGCTAGCGTGGTTTTCAAGAATACTAGTGAATCATCACAGGTTTAGTGCAGTGCGTGATAATTGCATAAAAAGTGTAATAAGTTTAAACGTAACGTGACTATATCGCTAATAATTTATATCGGAAGTGTTCGTATCGTAGTATCGTAGTGTAGGAATGTGATTATTACGTGGAAGATTTTTGGTACATAATACAGCTTATATTTTAATTGTGTATTAACATTTTTATGTTATTGTATGTGTGTTTCTATTTTAAATCTCGTTCGTGCATAGAAATAAGCTTTCAATATGTGGCGTAATACAACTTAGCATTATATTTCATTTACTATATTTGAAAAGCACTCATGATTTGTGCACCGTGACTTATCGAACATGATAGCTTGCTATATAATACAGATATGTGCCTACATTACATTACCTATTTGCGTACATGCTTTCCCGTGATAACTTATAGAGTTAAAATGTATGTACCTCTTATTTTATTTATAGAATATGGCCGATGATTTGATAAATATATATGATGAACTAGTGCAGATACGAAAATATTTGATAAAAAGGGGACAAAGTAGACATCGAGGATCTACCGCTTCATATAAACGGAGTGAGGCCGAAAATTTGTATAAGAAATCTCAGTTATTTATAAGTAATGTGCGTATTAAAAATTAATAATTATCACTTGCTTTAACGGTGAAGGAAAACATCGTGAGGAAACCTGCACGCCTAAGAGTTTCTCAAAGGTGTGTGAATTCGCCAACCCGCACTGGGCCAGCGTGGTGGACTATGGCCTAAACTCTCTCAGTTTGAGAGGAGGCCCGTGCCCAACAGTGGGACAGTTTCTTAACAGGGCTATAATTATGTAAATCAAAGTGAGAAGTCAGAATTAGTGCATTCTTTAATCGCTGTTTATGATCAAATCGAAAGTATTTTTTTAGATATATCTCGATTAATGTGTACTACTAGTGAAGCTGAAACTATAATTATGGATTTCGACATTCGAACTGCGTGTAATTTGATTCCGTTTTTAGATGGTAGTAAGGACACGACCAAACGATTGATTGATGCTGTGGATGTGTATGCTGATATTTTAGATGATCCGGGCAAAAAAATTGCTTTTTAAATTCGTTCTTAAAGACCGGCTTTCCGAAAATGCTGAACTACGTCTTGCCGACACTTATTCTTTCATTAGCAATTTAATTAAGGAGTTAAGAAAACATTTATTAACCACAAAGTCTTTTACAGCCATTCAAACTCGCCTTCAAAATATTAATCAAAGCTGGAGATCGATTGACGAATATGGTAATGATACAGAAAAACTTTTTACCGATTTTACTATCTCTCAAGCCGATGACGATCACGTGCTGCTACGATGGTGCTTAGCCTTGCGCTTTTCAACCCATCTGCAAATTTCTTAATTGCCATTTTTTCATTTAGAGGCTTTAAAACAGAGTACCTAGCTGAATCTACCTCGGCTTGAGAGATAGTTAAATCGGTAAAAAGTTTTTCTATATCATTACAATATTCGTCAATCAATCTCCAGCCTTGATTAATATTTTGAAGGCGAAATTGAATGGCTTCAGCCTCAAGGATGCGATCCAAGCTGCTAAAGATGAGGAGCTTTGCGCACCCTCCATGTCTTCTGCACTATACTATCGAGGTAGCAATACCTGATATAGTCGTCGTAGAAATTGGCGAGGTCGTAATATTTTTTCGATTAAAAATAATACCCAACATTCAAATCGGATAAAACCAAGATCATGTTTAATGACCATGTCACGCCGGGACCGATCTACGTCGATGGTTCGATGCTCGAAGTTGTTCGGGAGTATGTCTACCTTGGACAAGTTGTCCAATTTGGTAGAAACAACTTCGAGAAAGAAATCAACCGCAGGATCCAATTGGGTTGGGCAGCATTTGGCAAGCTACGTCACGTTTTCTCTTCGCCTATTCCGCAATGCCTGAAGACTAAAGTGTACAACCAATGCGTCCTACCTGTTATGACCTACGGGGCCGAGACGTGGACACTCACAGTGGGACTGGTCCACAAATTTAAAGTCGCACAGCGGGCTATGGAGCGAGCTATGCTCGGCGTCTCTTTGAAGGATAAAATTCGTAACGAGGTAATCCGACAAAGAACCAAAGTTACCGACATAGCTCGCAAACTCAGTAAGCTAAAGTGGCAATGGGCTGGTCACATCTGCAGAAGGACCGACGACCGATGGAGCAAACGTGTCCTAGAGTGGAGACCGCGACTTGGTAAGCGTAAGGTAGGACGGCCCCCAGCTAGATGGACCGACGACCTCAAAAAGGTCGCTGGGACAGACTGGATGCGGAAGGCGGAGGACCGTGTGCAATGGCGCGTGTTAGGAGAGGCCTATGTCCAGCAGTGGACTGCGATAGGCTGATTGATTGATTGATTGATTGATTCAAATCGCCTTGACAATTGGAATTTTGATAAAAAAAAATGATTTTTTTATGTATCTTAAAACTTTATTATTAAGTATATTGATATTAATTGCAAAAATCCTAAAAAATAATTAAATTAGTTATAAGCAATTAAAAATTGATAAAATTTAAAAAAAGATCACGTGACTATAAACGCGCTATGGTTGGTCACCATAGTTGTGACGTCATAATGTTATAGCTATTTAATAACACTACAGCGTTTACGGCTATTGCACGTGACTAGACAATAATATTGAAAATTTATTGCTGAAAACGAGTTGTCAGTTGGTTCCGATTAGCTATGTGTGATAATAAGAAGTATATAATAATTATTTGATTTGTATACTTAGATAAATAATAATTAATAACAATGGTGTTAAGAAATACTTACATCGAAATGATCTTCACAACAAAAAAAAACGATTTTGTTTTGGGATTATCACTGTGCACTGCTTGAAACCTTTTATTTCGACGTTTGTCATTTTGGGGAAAATTTTGTCAGAGGTTGTTTTTGTAGTATTCGTAAATAATGGTACAAAACAAGAACGATAACTTTTGAGGTTCGACATTTTCAATATAAATTTAAATATTTAACAATGACAACAAAATTAAATAGATCAAAGCACTACTTATTATTTCTATATCAACTGCAATGAGTGAAAACTAACATTATGATGTCACACGCGCTTGTTAGATATTTAATATTTTACTAGTATTGATTACTAAGATAATACCATAATATTAAGTATAAAATTGATTAAAGACTTTTGAGTAAAGACTTTATGATGTATTTTGGTTAAATACCCAATACATAATTAGAAAAAGTATTTATAAACTTCCGTTGTTTTTGAATTTATTTAAATATGTGATTGTATTGACAACTTGATAATTTTATAAGATGTTTTAGAATTGTAAATAATTATTGTGAGTATTATTTAATGATTATTTAAATAATACAGAGCTATTTTTGGTATCACTATATTCATTGCCGTTCTTTAAGTTCTCGTTAAAAAGACTAAATTGTAACTGTGCTCTGATTGGCTTATATTGAAATTGTATTGGCTTATTTTCAAATTATAACCTTTAAACGTTCTCATCTATATTTAAAAAACTGATGGGTATAAAAGGCCACGTAATTTGAGAAACAGGTCAGTTTTTAATCGAGAGCGGATAAGCAAGTTAAGTACCTTTTTATTGTGACTACTGTTATATATTGTTATTATGCCCGTCTTGGCATCTGATCCTATGATGTCCGTATATATTGTATTTTATTGTGTGTGCCATTTGACTTGAGTAATAAACTTTATGTTTCATGTCGATAATCTGGGTTTCTTTAACTTCTAAATTGCTGTCCCTTTTATTTCCTTATAACATAATTTAGTATAATTAGTAAATAACTATACTAGTGACTGAACATAAAACATTAAATAACTTAGCCTATATCTTAATTCTACCATTTCTAACACGCTCGGGTTTGTTCGGGAGCTGTCTTCGGTACTGGATTCAAAAATTAATTTTTATTTTGAAATAACTTTTGATTTATTGCGAAAACAAAAATAGTTTTGTTATAAAACTTATATACGATCTTTCCATTTATCACAAAAAAAAAATTCAAAAACAATTCAGGAAATGAATCTAGGCAGGTTTTTCATGATTAGGGACTCTGCGTTTGCTCGTGAAGGTAAATGCAAATTTGTTTCCCTTTATGCCTATAATAGAAAATATGTATTTGTAAAAGATGTTGGTGCATCTATATCCGTAATCAGAAAAAAATACCTAGCAAATTACTTACCCATATATAATAATGATACATTGATTAATGGCATCGGAAGCCAGACTCGCTATTCGGGACAAGTAAATTTAAAACTTAGTTCAGAAAATAATTATATAATGTTTCAAAAGTTCCATACTTTTTCAGAATTACCTTTAAATGCTAGTGGAATTTCAGGGTTAGATTTTATGTCTAATTATAAATACAATATTGATTTAGCTGCTCATATTTTAACTTTAAATATTAATGGTAGAAGGTCATGTTTCAGATTTTTTTTTAATCGTATCGTTTTATCCGCACGTACCTAGTGAATCAATACATTAGATTGTTTGCGCGAGAGAAATTGAGAAGGATGTTTCTTAGCAAGGGCTATAATAAGACCCATAATACCAATCAAAAGTTTGAATGTTTAAGAAGAAAACATAATACTAGAAAATTTTGTTCCAGAATTTAACTTTTAAATGAGATCTGTATATTTGCCAAAAATAAAGCTAATGTTGCCAGAGCTGAATTATTGTTGTCATTATTAAAATTAAATCATTTAAATATGTAGGAAAAGAAATCAATTGAAATAATTTGTTCTAAATATTCAGACTTATATTTCTTACTGGGTGACAACTTAACAACTACAAACGTATATGAACAATCTATAACGTTAAAACCAAAAGTAAGCCCTATTTATGTTAAAACTTATATAGATTTCCGCAATCCTTGAAACCAGAAATTGAAAGGCAGATAAAACAAATGCTGAAAAATGATATAATAAAGTGAGTTGCCTAGTCCAGTGCTTATGGTTTCCAAAAAGTCTGAAGGATCAAAAAAGTGGCGTTTGGAAGTTGATTTTAGGAAACTTAATGATGTTATTTCAGATGACAAGTTTCCACTGCCGAATATCACTGACATTTTAGACTCGCTATCAGGCTCTATTTACTATTCACATTTAGATTTAAATCAAGGATATTATCAGGTCAGTTTATCTCTTGAGAGCCGTAAGTACACCGCCTTTACTACTAGTACAGGCCAACATCAACTAAACCGTCTCCCTATGGGACTTATTAAGACTTCTTGCAGTAATTTTAGTAGAGTTATGTCAATAGCTACGTCCGGTTTAACATATGAAAAATGTTTCATATATTTAAATGATTTAATTGTATTTGGTCGCAATTTGGAAATTCACAATAAAAATCTTATTGATGTCCTTGAAAGGTTAAGTAAAGTTATTTTTGATTAAATCCGAAAAAATGTTAATTCCTTAAGAAAGAGATTTTATATCTGGGACACCTTGTTTCTGCTGATGGTGATTTACCAGATCCCTAAAAATGTAGATGAAGTAAGACGATTTGTAGCTTTTTGTAATTATTACAGGAAATGTGTTCCTTCATATGCTCAAATAACTATTCCTCTAAACCGATTGTGTAGAAAACATGAACCTTTTGTTTGGACATAAGAGTGCCAAAATTGTTTCGTTTTCTCAAAACTTCTTTAATTACCCCTCCTATACTCCAATATTCAGATAAAAACGAGTTTATAGTACAAACTGACGCATCAGGTACAGCTGTTGGTGCAGTTTTATATAATAGCGATTTGCGTCCTACTGCTTAAACAAGTAGACTATTAAATAAATCCGTATTGAATTACCCAACAATCCAAAAAGAACTTATTGCCATTGTATGGGCGGTTAAGCATTTCCCTCCATACCTGTATGGTAGATGCTTTACATTTATGATAGACCACAAACCTCTAGTATATTTGCTTAGCATGAAAGATCCATCAAGTTGACTATTAAAATTTCGAATGGAACTTGAAGAATACGATTTTAAGATTCAGGGTTTCAGGTCTGGAAGAGGATGTTCGGATCAAGTCTTTTCACTCCGCAACATCGTAGAGAAGCATCTGGCAGTGGGCCGGAAGGTTTTCTGCGGTTTTGTAGATTTGGAGAAGGCATTTGACAGAGTTGTGCGAAAGAGACTTTGGGACATTTTGCCAGAGTATGGTATAGATGGCACTCTGTTGCGAGCCGTCCAGTCCACTTATGTGGACTGCAAGGCATGCGTACGGGTGGGTGGTAACAGGTCACCCTGGTTTGACGTTAAAATCGGCGTCAAGCAGGGTTGCGTGTTATCCGCTAGACTGTTTATAATATATCTGGACAAAAGTCTTCAAAGACTGAAAGCGATGAATGAAGGTGTACAAATGGGTGACTTAGTGGTAAACCATCTACTTTATGCAGATGACGCGGTTTTAATAGCGCCAACAGCCACTGATCTGCAAACACTAGTCACAGTTATGAAAGACGACTGCATGATCAATGGCTTACACTTGAATGTGAAGAAAACCAAGATTATGGTTTTTGAAAGGGAAGAAACCAGAACGAATGTAAGGATTGTGGTTGGTAACGATGTGCTGGAGAAAGTGAATGAGTTTGTATATCTTGGATGCGCCTTCAGTAAGGATGGGAAATACACCGCTGACATAGAGAGAAGAGTGAGTGCAGGGAACAGAGTGAATGGTGCGATGGGAAAGCTACTCGGGAGCCGGCACTTAAGCCATAAGGCGCAGCTGGCCATACATAACGGAGTTCTTGTCCCAACGCTGTTATATGGTAGCGAGAGCTGGGTATGTAAGAAGGAGAATGAAAGTAGGATAAATGCGGTAGAAATGCGAGCTCTGCGGAAGATGTGCGGAGTGAAGCTGACCGACCGCATTAGCAACAGCATACTAAGACAGCGAGTAGGTATGAAAGATAGTATCGGTGTAAAGATGAGAAAGGGCATGCTCCGTTGGTTCGGGCATATAGAAAGAATGCCAGAGGAAAGAATGACAAAACAGATATACAATGTGAAAGTGGAAGGATGCAGGTACCGGGGAAGACCTAGACTATCTTACCACGACCAAATAAACCGAGTCTTATCTGATGGAAAAGTCAAGAGTCTCCGTAACCGGCGAGCGTGTATGAGACGAACTATGAGAGTCGAGGAAGCCAGAGAGGTATGTAAGGAAAGAACCTGTTGGAACTCTGTACTCTCTGCCTACCCCGCAAGGGATCTGGCGTGAGGTTATAGATAGATTTTAAGATAATTTATGTCAAAGGCAAAGATAATAATATAGTAGCTGATGCATTTTGTAGAGTGTGTATGACATCGGATGAATCAAAGAGTATAAATGAGAAAATTACTGAAGTGAATGTTTTAACTAGAGCTCTGAGAAAAAGAATGCAAGAAAACGTGAAAAACAATTCACCGGTATATTAAGAAAACTGCGTAATTTGGTAGAAATGATTTTAGAAAAGAGCGATAAGATAGAAAAACTGAGACGACGTAATCAAATTAGTCTAAAAGATGAGTGTCTTGCGCTTGTTCCTAGTAAAATGGTATTATATGTAAGCTTAGCTTTAGAGCATTTTTCGCGAGCCGAATTTGAGACGAAGTTAGATAAATTTTGTGAAAAGATAAATATAAACGAAATATGCTCGTATTATTAGAAATAAAGAAAATTAATATTTTATAAAAGTATTATATAAGGAGCTCCAATCATTAAAAAAGTGGTCCGGATCACGAGTATGTGTTCTCAGAAGTGTAGAACGAATTAATGATGAAAAGACTAAGAACTTTATTTTAAATAAGTGTACTACATGTCAAAATACTAAATATAGTAGATATACCAAACAACCTATGGCAACTACTACGACAGCAACAGCTGATTTCCAAAAATATTTTTAGATTTAGTAGGTTCGTTAGATAGAGATGAAGATGGGGACTGTTAAATTGTTACTATCCAATGTGAATTAACCAAATTCATAGAAGCATATGCTTCTATATCCTATTCAGAATAACGAATCTGTAAGTGTCGCTCAAGCGTTTGTTGAAAATTTTATTCTTCGTTTTGGTACACTGCATTGTATTGCGACAGATAGAGGTTCTGAATTTATTTCTGCCACTATGATAGCAGTTTGTAAGCTATTAGAGATAGAAAAACTAACATCGACAGCATATCACCACCAACAATCGGGTCACTTAAAAATGCTCATAAGCATTTGGGAGCATTTTTAAGAATTTACTGTGGTAACAATGGTTATACTTGATCTCACTGGATATTTTTTTGGTGTACCAGTTATAATAATACTGAGATGAAATACGCCTTTCGAACTGGTTTTTGGAAAACTGTGTCAAATTCTAAACAATTTAGGTAGTAATGTGGATCCACTATAAAATCAAGATGATTATGCTTTACATTTAAAATATAGATTAAAAGTAGCACATAGAGATGCTAGGAATAATTAAGTTCAAACTAAGGAAAAGAGAAAAGAGGGTTATAATAAGAAATGTTATCTTATTGTCTATAAGAAAAATAATTTAGTGATACTTAAAAATGAAAATAGACATAAATTAGAAAATATATTTGAAGGCCCATATACTGTAATGGATGATTTGGGACCTAACGTGAAAATTATAAATAGTAACAAATATGACATTATTCATAAGGATAGAACTAAGCTTTTTCATAGGTAATGTTATATTGTTATTGTACTCGTTTAAAATAAAACCTTTTTTTTTATTTTTATCCCCAAGGTGTAGTGTAGTGTACCTGTGTAACCTATGCTAGGTTTACTCAAGATAACTTGGCATAAGGTAAGTATGTTTAAGGTGTAGTATTATTTAGAGTAAGCACTTTATTGTAATAAGTAGAATTTAAGTAAACAGAATATAGTTGGATATAGAAACAGTCAGACGGGTTTTAATAGAACACCGGACACTTCAAGCATGTAAATCAATGGGAACGAGTGACCATAATTTTAGCTAATTTGAGTATTTTTTGGCTTTAATGTTACATATGATTTTTATAGTTGGAATCGATTCAGCTGTCGATTTGGATCAAACTACTTGTCAGGTCTTGCGTTTATTACGTTACATATTGTATACGTATGCCAAATTAAAGCAATCGGAGAATCGCAAGTGTTTGAAAAGTAGATCACAAACTACTTTTGAACTAACGATAACTTTGAATTGGAAAGACAGACAGACGAACAGAGCAAGTAGTTAAAAAAAATAGGTACTCCACGCAGTAAATATTAATGTATGAACATGTCTTAAAATCATCCATAAAACTGGAGCGTTGCGCTCGACGCTCGACTGGCGCTCTCAACGCTCCAGTGAGCGTTTTAAATAAAGTGCCCAAGCCGCTGCTAGAGCGCTCTGAAACCGACTCGACTTTGAACTCCAGCGTTTTGCAACATTTTGAGCGTCGACTCAAGCGTTTAAGCGCCGACTCTAGAGTTTTTACAACACTAGTCGTGGGTGCGTTTACAAACATGAAAATTCACATACACAAATACCCATAGCGTAGCGAGTGACGTCAAGTGGAATTTTATTATAAAATCTAACACAGTACCCCATGAAAGACGTGTGAATTTTAGACAGACGAAATTGCGGTTGATCCAATTTATTTCTATGTCGCGTGTTATAGCAATGCCTATCACCTAGCTGATTAAATAGATCTAAATTTTTCCGTGTGTACATTATGTTTTCATAAATATACTGGCATGGGACCGTCATAATATTGGCTTCTTTAAACAATTCTCTCAAAGAGTCGCGACTATCTAAGTTATTTACAACGTCCATATAGCTAGTTACAACGTCCTTTGGTGAAGCCATATTGTTGGTCAAGAAGGATGTTATTAACGTTGAAGTGATCTAACATTTGAATAAGCATTCTCTTTTCAAACACTTTGCTGAGCACTGGCAAAACAGATACAGACCTATAGTTGTTAGGATCATTACTATTGCCGGATTTAAGCAGTGGTATTACTTTACTAAACTTCATTAAATCCGGGAACTCTCCCTGATCTACACACATATTAAAAATTAAAGCTAAGTGAGGCGCGATTTTATGAATAATTGATTTACATACTTTAACAGACATGCCCCATAGGTCTTATTTGAACCTAAACTCTACAGGACAAGGACCAATGTTTTTTTTAACAAATGAAACCGCAAGGCTTGAAGAGGACGTTAAATATTTAGTCGTCTCTATTGGAATATTAGTAAAAAATCTTTCAAATTCGAGAGCTACTTTTTTGTCTGTGTTAAAGAGACCGCGCGGAGTCTCAAGGGTGAAGTCTGTACTGTGTCGTTTAGACCTCCCGCTTTCATTATTAATAATTTTCCAGGTGGCCTTTATTTTATCATCTGCAGATTGATTTTTTTTACTTATGTGTGCTTTAGCTGCCTTACACACTCTTCTAAACGTTTTGGAATTATTTGTAACGTACCTTGCAAAGTTTTCATTATGATTTTGGGATTTGATATCATATAATTCAAAGAGCCGCTCCCTATTTTCCCGAATTCCCGTAGTAGCCCAATCACTGAAGATAAACTTGGACTTAATATATTTCATTTTAACAGGAAAGCTACTAACTAGTAAATTCCTTTTGTATAATCGAAAAGAAGTCAGCATAGGATCTACTAGGATCTTTTGAAATATACTTGAACACACCTAATTTATTACCTAAACGCTATCAAATTTATGCAGATTCTTAGGTGTTATATGTCTACATTTAGAGTTAATACCCTTTTGTGGTGTAATATTATTAAATGTAACTGATTGTCCTGTGTGATCTGATGGGAGATAGTTAACTACTGCTTGATCTATGTAATTGCAATTACAAAAAATATTATCGATGCATGTAGCAGAAGTTGCTGTTATTCAAGTCGGTTTGAAAAAAACGTTAATTAATTTAAAAGAATTAAATAAACTTAAGAGTCTGTCACTGTGCCATGTTTGTTCTAAAATATTTATGTTTAAGTCACCGCAAACTACAACAGATTTGTTACTCATGAAAGTTTTATTGAGCACATCTTCCATTACAGATTCAAATTCTGAAAAATTCTGACTGTTTGGGGGTCTGTATACACACACAATAATATGTTTATCCAGCTTAATACAAGAAATTTCAACACACTGTTCAACTGACAGCCCAACTATATCACTACGTTCTCTGGACTTCAAATTTTTTTTATGATACTCGTTGTTAGTTTTTAATACGAACATGTTGTGAAAAGAGGTGCGCGCCTGGGTTTGAACCCAAGACCTCTGACTTTGCAGTCCAACGGTCTAACCACTACCCTTTCAATGCTTTTCACTTAGCTTTGATAAAAAAAATATACGGCTTGACACTAGGCTACCATCTTATGTATCATTAAGAAATATTACCAAAAAAATAATAGAACCTAAACAGTATTGGATACTAAAATTAACTTTCCACAAAAGGTTTCGCCTGTGTTCATAATACTGCCGTGATTTCTGATCGTTTATTTCATAATACACAAATTAAAATGCGTTGAAAACACGCCATTGTATGCGAAAAAATATATTCTTGTGATTTAAAAAATTTCATGTTTTATTATAGAATTCAATTTCATTTGTATTTTTGCGGGCGGGCAAATCAAGTCTCCGTAACCGGCGAGAGTGTAGGCGACCAACTGTGAGGATGGAGAAAGCCAGAGAGGTCTGTAAGGAAATTACCTGTTGGACTCTGTGCTCTCTGCATACCCCTCAAGGGATTTGGCGTGATGGTATAGATTGAAAAAATAATATTTTATCTTAGAGAGACTACGCATAGATCCCGTAACTCCGTATTATTTAGAAGAATTTCAAACAGTGAGGGTTTTAGGGATGTACTGCGTACACCATAATTTCGCCAACTATAGGTGCTACTGTAATTACACTACACAAAGTACCATTTCAGACTCAGAAACTGGATGCGAGTAGCCGAGGATCATACCCAGCGGCGTGCACTTTGAGAGGCCTATGTCCAGCAGTGGACTGCTATAGGCTGATGATGATATTTTAGACTCCGGGGAGCCGTTGCGAATTTTTAATGAGAAAATCCCTGACAGGACCACATGCTCGCCAATTGTGTGTTTGTGTGTGAATGATGTACGCTGTTGGCCGCGAGGCCTTTACAGCTTCACCGGACTTAAAGGCGAGCGTGCAACCACTACGCTCTAGCCAGCCAGAAGGGCAAGAGGCGACATACTCGAGGGCGCCTCTTCGAGGCGCCCTCGAGTATAGTCGATCGTAGTCGGCGGTGCCTACGATTAACGGATTCGCATGGGTAGATGCGTTCGCGAAGTGACGTGTTGACGCCTTTTTAACAAAGGCGCGAATAGGTTCGAGACCTAGATCGGAGTGCTTCGCTCGCCAATTGTATTTTTGCTGTAGATAAAAGTGTTACTTATAGAAATTTTTGTTACTTGTATTAGGGTACAACTAATATCCCTTTCAGATAACAATGCACAGGTATTTTTGCTATCATATTGACTTTGCTCAATATTTTTTATTCTCCTAACAAGACAGACTAAGTTCACTAAAATCATATATAATGCCAGACTCGTGCAGGCGAAGTTGCTCGAACTTTGCCGAACGAAACTTTGGCCAAAGTTCTCGGTATTTTCCAACACAGGGCACGTACTAATACATTTTCGAGTTATTGTGACGTACATTTTTTAGTTTCGGCTTATAGTGTTAGATAAAGTGTCCTCTTGGCATCTTTATTTAGTAAATTTGTAGTATGGAAAGGATAGTGTTATGTATTTGAGGGTAATGTAATGACAACACGGTGGCCGGTTGGTAACTGGTTTATTCAGAATGCAATTTGTATTATAAATGTACGTGATATAAAATTATAACTATAGAACATTTCCCCCCCAAAATTCTTGACACACCCCGCAATCCGCAAAGTAATAAACAACAAGTTTAACAAAAAAAAATAGAATATATGTATGTTTTACAAAAGATTAAATAAAAACACTTAAAAACTAAATTAATAACAAAAACTTTAATTACTTAATTTATAACTTTAATTACTTTTTTAAATTAAACGTAGTATTAATTAATTTATACTACGTTTAATTTAAAAAAGAAAAAAAAAGACTTGACCATATCTCAAAAACAAAAATTGGAAAGTAAAATAAAAAAAAAATAACTTATTTACTAATCAGAGTCTGGAAAATAATGTCTTTTCCTGCCCAGTGTAGTTGCCGGTATAATACTTTCTCTTCGCTCGCTAAGCGAATGATCTATAACATTTCCGTGAGGTTCCTCCGCATCCATGTAACGTGGAGATGGAAGATATTTATCTTTCGGTGTATCGGGGGATGCAGAAGTCCTATTGCAATGTACTTTTGGACTATTAACTAGTGTAAGGTTGCTAGCCACTGAGGGGCCACATTCATCAAATATTATTTGATCGTTTTGTATATTAACTTCTGAACTTGGTATTTTATATATTTGATCAATATGACGCCTGTGTTTTTGTCCCCTAAATTCAATTTCAAACATTGCATTTCCTATAATATTACTAACTATCCCTTTTTCCCAGACTTCTTTATTGTTTTGCCACTTCTTAAACATAACTATATCTCCAACATTGATATATCTGTCCTTCCCATTATAAGCATTTATTTGTTTCGACTGATTATGTATTACAATATTGTAAGTATCGGGTCTCAATAAATCTAGGCAAGAGCGTAATTGGACCCATTAACATTTCACTGGGTGATTTTTGTGTTGTGCTGTGCACACAATTACGATAATTTAACAAAAATCTATTAAGGGCTATCTCGGCAGCGGTTCCTTCATGTATTGCCTTTTTCAAACATTTTTTTACCAAACCTACTGCATTCTCCGCGGCACCATTACTACGAGGATGTCGAGGGGCCGTCAATTTATGTGTAATGCCATTTTTCGTTAAAAAATCTGAATTTTTTTTACTAATAAATGCTGGACCATTATCCGTTACAATTACGTGAGGTAATCCGAATCGAGCAAAAAGTTCCCTCAAATGCCGTATTGTTATCTCTGATGAAGTAGAACTCACTTTAATTGCCTCGATCCATTTCGAATGGGAATCTATGTCAATAAGGTAGTATTGTTTAGCAAATGGGCCCAAATGATCTAAATGAAGCCTGTACCAAGGTGTAGTAGGCCAAGACCAAGGAAACAAAGTGCTCTTTGTTGGATTGTTTCTTTCTTTTGCACATATTTCGCAAGAACCACACATATTCTCAATATCTTCGTCAATTTTCGGCCAATATACATACGTACGTGCTAAAGACTTCATTTTGACAATGCCCAGATGGCTACTGTGTAACTCTTTTAATATTAAATTCTGTAAACATCTGCTTTCAGTCTTTGAAGACTTTTGTCCAGATATATTATAAACAGTCTAGCGGACAACACGCAACCCTGCTTGACGCCGATTTTAACGTCAAACCAGGGTGACCTGTTACCACCCACCCGTACGCATGCCTTGCAGTCCACATAAGTGGACTGGACGGCTCGCAACAGAGTGCCATCTATACCATACTCTGGCAAAATGTCCCAAAGTCTCTTTCGCACAACTCTGTCAAATGCCTTCTCCAGATCTACAAAACCGCAGAAAACCTTCCGGCCCACTGCCAGATGCTTCTCTACGATGTTGCGGAGTGAGAAGACTTGATCCGAACATCCTCTTCCAGACCTGAAACCCCCTTGTGCCTCGCACAACATTCCATCGGACTTCACGCGCATTCTCCGTTCAATAATTTTACCGTAGTCTTCAAAGACTGAAAGCGATGAATGAAGGTGTACAAATGGGTGACTTAGTGGTAAACCATCTACTTTATGCAGATGACGCGGTTTTAATAGCGCCAACAGCCACTGATCTGCAAACACTAGTCACAGTTATGAAAGACGACTGCATGATCAATGGCTTACACTTGAATGTGAAGAAAACCAAGATTATGGTTTTTGAAAGGGAAGAAACCAGAACGAATGTAAGGATTGTGGTTGGTAACGATGTGCTGGAGCAAGTGAATGAGTTTGTATATCTTGGATGCGCCTTCAGTAAGGATGGGAAATACACCGCTGACATAGAGAGAAGAGTGAGTGCAGGGAACAGAGTGAATGGTGCGATGGGAAAGCTACTCGGGAGCCGGCACTTAAGCCATAAGGCGCAGCTGGCCATACATAACGGAGTTCTTGTCCCAACGCTGTTATATGGTAGCGAGAGCTGGGTATGTAAGAAGGAGAATGAAAGTAGGATAAATGCGGTAGAAATGCGAGCTCTGCGGAAGATGTGCGGAGTGAAGCTGACCGACCGCATTAGCAACAGCATTGTAAGACAGCGAGTAGGTATGAAAGATAGTATCGGTGTAAAGATGAGAAAGGGCATGCTCCGTTGGTTCGGGCATATAGAAAGAATGCCAGAGGAAAGAATGACAAAACAGATATACAATGTGAAAGTGGAAGGATGCAGGTACCGGGGAAGACCTAGACTATCTTACCACGACCAAATAAACCGAGTCTTATCTGATGGAAAAGTCAAGAGTCTCCGTAACCGGCGAGCGTGTATGAGACGAACTATGAGAGTCGAGGAAGCCAGAGAGGTATGTAAGGAAAGAACCTGTTGGAACTCTGTACTCTCTGCCTACCCCGCAAGGGATCTGGCGTGAGGTTATAGATAGATAGATAGATAGATAGATAGATAGATAGGTAAACATCTTGGAATTATCACCCTATACCCAAATAAAAGACAATGGTGTTCGGAAGTAATAAAATTTTTCCTATTATAATATTCTTTGCAATCGTTGGGTACATATTTTTGTACTGGCCAGCCGTGAGTAACATATCCCAAAATTTTTCTGAGATTCTCGTCTTTTTTTGTTTGTAATGCAATTTTCTTAAAATCTAGAGGTTTAGAAGACTCTAAAAAGTGAATATAATTTGACCCTGAATACTCTTTTTCCCTACTATTATGTATACCATCTTTCATTGATTTGTCCAGCGGTATGTCTGCCGCCCTAGACAAGTAATCAGCCAAACAATTATCTTTGGACATAACTCATTTTACTGAGTTATTATATTCGCTTAATATTATAGACCATCTTTGTAACCTACCAGCCATCATTAAAGGTATACCCTTTTTGGGTCCGAATATAGAACATAACGGTTTACAATCACTAATTAATTTAAAATGCCTTCCATACACATATTCATGAAATTTTTGCACCCCAAATATAATAGCAAGCCCTTCCCGACATATCTGGCTGTAATTCTGTTCGGCCGGTGTGAGCGCGCGGCTCGCGTGCGCGACGGCGCGCAGCTGACCGTCCGGCATCTCATGCGCAAGCCAAGCCCCCACGCCGCGCGGCGATGCATCACATGATAGCACCAAGGGGAGATTCGGGTTAAAGTGTACCAGAACCTCCGAATTTTTTAACATGTCCTAAATTTTTGTAAATGAATTTTCACATTCATCTGTCCATAACCAAGTTTTATTCTTCTTTAATAAACTATATAAAGGTGCAATAATGTTATTAAGTTTTTTATAAATTTGGAATAATAATTATTTAAGCCTATAAATGCTCTGAGTTCACTAATGTCGCGCGGCCGAGCCGTGGCCAAAACCGCGTCCACTTTTTTAGTTTCGGTATGCAACCCTTCCGAATCGATAACATGTCCAAGGTATGACACCTTCTTTTGGAAAAAAAAACATTTTTCCTTACCGACACGCAATCCGGAATCATTTAAAATTTTAAAAACTTTATTTATGTTATCGATGTGGGCAGCCTGACCTGTAATGATCAAATCGTCTACAAAAACAGTCACATGTTGTAACTTGAATAAGGAATCCATGATTCTTTGAAATTTACTGCATACTACTAATTTAAATGCAGTCTTAATTCCAAAAGGTAAACGATTATAAACAAAGTTGCCCCTGTGGGTTACAATAGTACATAATTTTCTAGAGTCCTCATCTAATAATAGCTGCTGAAATGCGTTTTTTAAATCGATTTTACTATAAGTTTGTCCTCCTCTCAAGGCTGAAAATATATCCTCGATCCGCGGAAGGGGGTACTTATCGTCATATAGGACAGGATTAACAGTCAACTTGAAATCACCGCATATTCTAATTTTCCCGGATGGTTTTCTAACCGGCACAATTGGCGTGCCCCAACCGCCGACCTCTTCGACGGGGCTGATAATGCCTTCCGCCAGCATGCGCTCCAGCTCGGCGTCCACCGCCGCCCGCAGTGCGTGCGGCACTACGCGCGCCCGTTTCCATACAGGAATAGCTCTCTCGCATACTTGCAAATTAATGGTCCCGCGATTAAAAGTCCCTGGCTGGTATACCTGGCTCAAATACGTTTTATTATTTTTGCATGATGCTCTTAAGGATATTATCGTCCTCATTCTGTGACAAATAATTAATTGAAGGAAAAGTTATCTGTAATTTACGTATCCATTTTCTACCTATAATTGGTGGACAGTCGCCGTTATCCATTACATACAATTTTGACGTAAAAGATATATTATTGTTGACAACGTTAACTGGCATTATACCGATGGGCTTGATTTGTTTGCCGTTGTACACGGTGAGAACTTTGTTAGATTTAATAAGCGGCCTATCTTTGTATAATTGTTGATACGTATTTTTAGAGATAGCACTTACCGAGGAACCGCTGTCGACTTGCATATCTAATTGAACACCCTCCACATTCAACTTACAATACCAGGGCGTATCTGACTCTTCTGAATCCCTAAGTCTATACAACGTAGGAGACTTATCTTCTCCTTCCGAATCACTACCCTGCACTCGAAAAAGGCTGGAACCGTTTCTCTTGTTACGACACATATGACTTATATGGCCCACTTTATCACACTTGTAACAAGTAGCACTTTTATACACACACTTATCGGCGGAGTGCTGCCGCGAGCCGCACCGATAACACTTGTCGTAACCCTGCCTGCTGGCGGTGGCTCGCCCGTCCGCCCGCCGCCTGCCCTCCCGCCGCTGCCGCTACGGGATTGGACTGCGTATACTCCTGCTTGAGATTCCTCTCCTGCGTTTTGGTTACCAACGCCACCTAATTTAGCCTCGAGCTCCGCTGCCTCCAACGTAGTTGCTAAAGACACTGCCCTCGTAAAACTGAGTTCCCGCTCGACTAATAGCCGTTGTCTATATTTTTGGCTTCTGAGGCCGTAAGTGAATTGATCTCTCAAATTTTCTTCTAAAGATTCCTGACCTTTGAACTTACAGGTCATTGCCAATTTTTTTAATCGCAGCAGATATTAATTAACTGTTTCATTGACATTTTGTAAGCACGCCCTTAGCTTCATCCTTTCAGCCATGTCACTGGATTTTGGATTGAGATGGTTATCCACAATGGTGACTAGTTCGTCGAAAGATTTTTTCTCGGGTTCTTCTGGACTGCACAATACCGTCATGAGATCGTATGTTTCATTTCCCACTAACGTTATTAAAAATGAGGTCTGCACTGCATCTTTTATATTGTTTACTAAAAAAAATGCTTTTACTCGTTTAATATAACTTGGCCAAGAATCTGTGTTTGAATCGAATTCTTTTATGTTTCCAATAGCACGCGCGTTGTCCGCCACTTTGCAATGATAGGTCGTTAACTCGTCGCCAATTGTTATGTATTTGAGGGTAATGTAATGACAACACGGTGGCCGGTTGGTAACTGGTTTATTTAGAATGCAATTTGTATTATAAATGTACGTGATATAAAACTATAACTATACAACAGATAGTACATCAACTCAAAAGCGTTACGCCAACGTCAATCTGTCCACAGTGAATTCTCTGGCGTTTATGTTCACTTAAACCAATCTTTTTTATTCTACTAACAATACAGACTAAGTTCACTAAAATCATATATAATACCAAACTCGTGCGGGCGAAGTTGCTCGAACTTCGCTGAACGAAACTTCGGCCACAGTTCTCAGTACTTACCAACAAAGGGCACGTACTTGTATAGTTCCCGGATTTTGTGATGTAGGTACTTTAGTTTCGGCTAATAGTGTTAGATAAAATGTTCTCTTTGCATGTTTATTTAGTAAATTTATAGTGTGGAAAGGATAACACATCAACTTGAAAGCGTTACGCCTCCTTCTCTCTCTCTCTCTCTCTCTCTCTGGCCCTCAATCTCTCTCACTCTCTAACGATTTTTTCTTACGTGACAATTTCTGGCAGTTCACTCTACTGTTAGCCGCGTAAAAGAACTTCGTTCCAAAAAAATCATATCAATCAACTTAAAGTACTGAACCGATGTTATTAATTCTTTTAAAATTAGAAAGCTACATTATCCAGAAGTGACATAGATCCTGTAGATGGCGCTGTTGTAGACCGGGTGCGAAGCCGCGAGAAACAGCTAGTCTTAGGTAAAGTATGATCTTGGTATACTTCAGAACGTGTATGAGACTAAGCCCACACATTCCCACCACTAGAACTCCTGTAAGCCAGGATCCACAAGAACGCTTAGAGCCACCGCCCCAGCATTCCACGACCCCAAAGGCCCTCCTACAGGTGTTGGTGCAGGGGGGGTCCCCCGCCAGATATTGCGACAGGAGACACAAGGTAGCCCGTATTATAAAACCCCGGTCTATTGGGCTGAGGGGCCTGGGCGGGCTGTGCCTCCGTCCCGGCGCCGTTGCCATTGGCGAGCGGGATCGGCCCTCTCCCAATCCCGCTCGGCCTCCTCCTTCTGAGATATCACAGTCTCGCAAAAGGAGGATACGGCCCCAACGCCGAATCCCCTGCTAGCATAGCCGCTACTATTGCCGACAAGAAGAGTCCGGTCCGATCCGGTCGACCAGGATCCGCCGCTTGGAGGCCCACGCTGGGCACTCGACGAGCATATGCTCTGCGGATTCCTGGTCCCCACCACAGTGGTGACAGGTTGCCGTCTCCTCGCGTCCGATCTTGCTCAGATAATTACCGAAATAGCCGTGACCGGTGATTATCTGAGCAAGTCTGTAGGAGATTCGCCCACTGCTACGCTGTTGCTAGGCTTCGAAGGATGGCAGGATAGCATTGACGACGCGCTTGGGCACGATGTGCTCCTGGCTGAGCCTCACGCGCTGCTCCTTCAGGGCGCGTCGTCGTTCCTGCTGTCTGATTTCGAGCGTGTGCACACACTCGCTGCTTTGGCGGACGACGCGGTGCCGGTCGTAAACCCTCACGTCCATGTCCGCCAGGATGTTGAACGGCGGAAAGCGTGCCAAGAGGGTTGCCGTCTCGAATGATACGGTCCGGTATCCTCGTGCGATGCGGATGGCCATCCTGCGCTGCAGTCCATTTGATCTTGATACTGCAGTGTCGGACGCCCGACAGTCAGTGCGACCATACGGGCGCTCCATACAGGGCCACCGATCGCACAACCCCCCCGTAGAGGCGGCGTACCTCCTCTGACGGTCCCCTGAAGTTGGGTAGTAGTCTATGCATGGCACCCACTCCCCTCTCAACTCGGGGGACAAGGTGCTTGAAATGCTCTTCGAGGCCCCAGCGACTGTCCAGGGTAAGGCCCAAGTATTTAGGTACCGCTCCACCCAGACTGCCAAATCTTCAACACGAACCCACGAGTCGGGCAGTTCCCTGCTCCTAAGCAGTTTATGGAACCATAGCTCCTCGGTAAAAAAGTCGTGCCCTAAGCTAAGTGGGTACATGGAATATTTTCAGGAAATAACAATGAAATTGTGTGTAATTGTAGCCTGTACAAAAGATCAGAACTCTATATCCTTATATCTTCGAAAAATGTAACAGTTTCTGAGGAAAGAAAAAACGGTCGATTTTGATAAATCATTCATTGTTCCAACACTACTCTCCGGATGTCAGTGAAACTTAGCACGGAGATATTTCATATGACAGAAAATATAGTTAATATTTATGTTTTCAACAAATCAAACGGTTTGTTTAGAAAAGTAAAGCATCTATATCTTTACATACTACATATAATAAAACTCTAAGGAAGTTGTGTCTGTACAAGGAATATTTTTAGGAAATAACAACCCACGGATATCATTCTATAGATGTAGAACCCAATTCTATAATTTTTGGCTCTCGTGTCTGTTTGTCTGTCCAAGGGTATGAACCATCAAAACGCAAAAACTACAAGGCGGATTTTAATGAAACTTTGCGCGAAGATACCTGAAAATTTTGGCAAACATACTGTATAGTATTTATCCCGGAAAATCAAAAGGTTTCTCCAGAAAAGACGAAAATAAGCAAAACATTGGATTTCCAAAAACACGTTATTCCAAACCTGTTTGATGGGTTTCAATAAATTTTGTGTAATTGTAGCCTGTACTAAAGATCACAATTCTGTATACTTATATTTTCGATAAATCTAACAGTTTCTGAGAAAAGAAAAAGAAAGTCGATTTATATAAATCGTTCATTGTTCTAAAACAACTTAGCTACTAGATTGTCGCGGAATAACCATAAAACTTGCTTGTCCCGAACTGCAATGTTACGATGTAAATTATTTGTATTTGCCTACACATGAATTTATCCATGCATTGATATTGGGCTCAGGTTCGTGTCCTCACGAAAAACTTTTCAGTAGTTAAAAGCACTCACTCGAAATTGTTCATACATGTTTCATTTAAACACTCAAACATGGTTTTGTGCATGAACCAATGACGCATTCACGTTTTTTCTCGAGATAACTCTAAGGATGAATAGGCGGGATACGAAACTTTAACGACGATTAATATCTTACGGAAAGACTAACACAAAATGTACTGACAAAACTTTGCCACATACTTAGCTGGCAATTTACCGTTTTTAGGTTTTATTACGCTGGATTATAATATTTAACAGGTAGGTAGACAAGATTTAAATCTGAAATATTTACCTTTTTTGTTTTAGGTCTCGAAATAATATACGAGATACTTTTTATCCCGGAAATAATCACGGTTCTTGCGACATAACTGGTATTTATTCATATTAAAATGGCTAAACGAATTTAATTGAAACTTTATATGAAGGTGGCTTACATTGTAAAATAAAACAGACCACTTTTTATCTCGAAAAATAGCATGACTTCTGCGGAATATCTATTATTTATTCATACTAAAACTAAACGGCTGAACGTCTCAAAATCTGAGAAATCAAATTATTTATTTTTATTTTTACCTAGTTTGGAAGGCAATCGCTTCTCATACCAAAAATCTCAGAAGAAGAATAGATAAGAAGATTAGCTATTTTAATGTTTGAATCGTTTTGAAATCGAAATGAACTTAAAACAAACGCAGTAAAGTTTATTGCCATATATTTTATTTTAGATACTAAAAGTCATAAAAATGTAAATCTCCGAATAGATGCGAAGGTAGAATAAATGGAGACATGCTTAACAATCTGTTAGAGCTATTAAACAAGCGGAAAATAAAATAGGACAACTTTCTACAGATGTCTCCCCAGGTCTGTGTGAAGAATTCTAAACGAAACTAAATGTTTAGTATTGTTTCCTGCAGATGCATTACAGATTTATTTCTCGCCTTTAATACATACACAGCCTCACGCAGTCATGCACGCGCTATTGTACACACTTAAATTTCACACGATTTTAGACGACCGATGTTAAAGGAAAAGAGCCTTTTACAATATCAACAGGAAGTAACTATTCCACAGCAATACCGTGTAACGCGACTCTTCACTTAACAGTTCTTTTTTTATCTAATTTTTCTTAGCAGTTTTTCTTCTGTCGGTGCACCCAAATAACTATCCGTAACAGTTCTGAGGACCTAGCCAAGTAATAAGCGTTTTCTTTCTATATTATTGCCGCAAACGATAGCGCTAGTTATGACTTACGGGGCCGAGACGTGGACACTCACAGTGGGACTAGTCCACAAATTCAAAGTCGCACAGCGGGCTATGGAGCGAGCTATGCTCGGCGTCTCTTTGAAGGATAAAATTCGTAACGAGGTAATCCTACAAAGAACCAAAGTTACCGACATAGCTCGCAGACTCAGTAAGCTAAAGTGGCAATGGGCTGGTCACATCTGCAGAAGGACCGTCGGCCGATGGACAAAGCGTGTCCTAGAGTGGAGACCGCGACTTGGTAAGCGTAAGGTAGGACGGCCCCCAGCTAGATGGACCGACGACCTCAAAAAGGTCGCTGGGACAGACTGCAATGGCGCGTGTTAGGAGAGGCCTATGTCCAACAGTGGACTACGATAGGCTGATTGATTGATAGCGCTTTGTTCTGATCACGTGTCTTCTCGTTATAAATGTTATTCCCATGCACTGTTAGTTACGATAAAGATACGGCATAATAACGCGTTCAGCCGCGGCCACGGTGGCGTGCACGGCGGCGATCATCTCCTACAATAATATTTGTATGGAAATGTTCACACCAACGCGTCGTACGTTGTCGTGCGCAGAACACGTCGGTTTGACCGTATCTTTAGTGTATAGACTGTATAAAGCTAGCTACAATTTACAATAGTGGTCTTGGCCTGCAAGACACAATAGTAAACCGGTTATATACACAATATAAAGAAACATCTGACGGCTTAGCAGGAACAATTACACGTTATAGTAACGTAGCCGGAAAGCATGCTATTATCTTTATTTTTATAAAGTCACGTTTATCTTTTAAATAAAGAAAGAGGAAAGAAAACATTTATTAGTTAGGCTTTCAGTTAAGTACACTACAAAAAATGACGATAAAATAAAGAAAAACAAGTTACATGTACATACTATGTAGCCGCACTAATGGGGTAACACTTAGCATAAAGCTGTGTTGCAGCCTGAACCACAACACAGCGCTGAAGTGAGGGGCGCGCATAACGCTTAAAACGAAAAATTTAAAACTAACGGTAAACTTAACACGAACTCCTTTACCGCACAAAGTGGTCGAAAACAATACCAGCACAACTTACTACTTATGTATATAAAAACATTTTAATAAACCTGTAGTAAAGCAAATCATTGATTTGACTGTTTCTTATTGCTCCCGTGGGTTGTGCTATGATGTCAGAAATCGTCACTATATCGCACGTTTTATGGCCGTGAGTCACCGACACGGTTCGATAACAAGAAAAAGTACTTTCGAAATTGGGTATCAAAAGTTTTGGAGCGAGCCCTTTGATGTGATCGCGCGGGAACATCTCGAATATTTTGCCTGCTTATATTGCAATCCCTTCCTTTAAATGTTTGTGTTTATGTATTTTGGAAATATTGGATCGGTAAAGTAATGAAAAAAGAGGATGTCATTCTTTTTTAAGTAGTAAAATTGTAAATGCTATCTTTATACTTGTAATGTATATGTAATGTAACAGGGCGTGAGTTTATTCATATTCATATTTTATTTTGCGTTCCACAATGTAGTTTAGATGGTAACATTGATCAGCTTAAAAGCTAAGTTAGGTATCAATCATGGACCCTGTCGGGCACAGCGAAGTGTTTAGGTGAGAGGATTTATAATATATACTATAATTATATTATATACTAGCTGTTTCCCGCGGATTCGCACGCGTTTATTTTGTAATTTGACATAGATAGGTAGGACTTTTTGGAATAACAATTTTCCAAGACTTAAGAGACACCTCCATATCAATTTTAATTAATCCGTTCAGCCGTGGTAATATGGTGAAATAAAAACACCCATCCCCTGAAATGTAGCATTTCCCAAGGTAAAAAGTAGTCAACAGTCTCTGAGAAATCCTACATTTTCCAATGATAGTGTATTTGAAATCGGTTCCACCGTTCTGGATATTAACACGGACAAACTTTTTTTATTGTACCTGTATGAGCATAAAATATCTTGGGTATTTCAAAATCACCAATCCCAAATCAATATTCCCGTGTGCTGTGCGGGGCTCGTACCTGCGACTATTGGACTAAGTAACTAAGGCGGTCTACGCTTTATCGCTTAAACCAAACCAATTGCCAAGCTTTTCTTGGACCTTCATGCAGATCGGTTAAAACCCACCAAATGCATATAATGCAGGATAATATCGGCATGATCTAGTGTGTAAACAAAGTTACATATTTCATATTATTATTTCACGACTTAATATATTTTAATACTATCTACCAATCTACGAGTATACAGGCAGAGTGTACAGATTTCCAACAGGTTCTTAACTTACTGACCTTTCTGGTTTTCTCATAGTTCGTCTTATACACGCTCGCCGGTTACGGAGACTCTTGACTTGCTCTTCGGATAAGACATGATCTATTTAGTCTTGGTAAGATAGTCTAGGTCTTCTTCGATACCTGCGTCCTGGTCTAGGTACACTACCAACTGACAGCGGCGTGCAACCATTTGACCCTTTGTAAATACGTATATATCTTTTTTTACTACAGTTTTTATTAATATTTCTTTGTTGCTTTTTTATGTAATTGTACTTCTATATACATATAATAAAACTGTAAGGAAGTCGTGTCTGTACATGGAATATTTGTAGGAAATAACAACCCAGGGGTATCATACTATCGATGTAGAAGTTAATTATGCAATTTTTGGCTTTCCTGTCTGTTTGTCTGTCTGTCTGTCAGAGGATATGAACCAGCATCACGCAAAAACTACCAGGCGGATTTTGATGAAACTTTGCATGCGGATACCTTGTAATATTGGCTAACATTTTATATAGTATTTATTTCGGAAAATTAAAAGGTTTCTCCAGAAAAGACGAAAATAATCAAAACATTGGATTTCTAAAAAGACACGTTACTTCAAATCTGTCTGATGGATTTCAATGAAATTTTGTGTAATTGTAGCCTGTACAAAAGATCACAACTCTGTATACTTATATTTTCGAAAAATTTAACTGTTTCCGAGGAAAGTACAAAACAGTCGATTTTGATTCATCATTCATTGTTCCAAAACTACTTTTTAGAAGTCAGTGAAACATAGCACGCAGATATTTCATATGACAGACAATATAGTTAATATTTAAGTTTTCAGCAAATCAAACGGTTTGTATGGAAAAGTAAAGCATTTATATCCATACATACTACATATAATAAACTGTAAGGAAATCAAGTCTGTACATGGAATATTTTTAGGAAATAACAACCCAGGGATATCATTCTATCAATTTAGAAGCCAATTCTATAATTTTTGGCTTTCGTGTCTGTTTGTCTGTCTGTCCAAGTGTTACGTTGTTACATAGTTTTAAAAATATAAAATAAAAATAAAAAATCTTTACACACAAACAAACAAAATAACTAGTTGTTACATCGAATGGAAACCGCGCGCCTTAACTAGTGATAGCATCATAATGACCATATAAGGTATTCGTTGGCACCGGAAATCAAATTCCTTCTAGAACACCTAATAAGAAACGCCCACCACATAGAAGGATCTAGAAATAATACAATAGCGAACAACGGGACAATGATCCTATCTCACTCGGTTCGGTTATTGCTAACTTAGTCCCACAAGAATTTTATAAAAAACAGACAATAGTTTAGGGCGTGCCTTGCTTCGGTTGAGCCGTTCTTTCTATACCTCTGTCCTCGTCTCAGACGAAGGATCAAGAGATCTGGGAAGTGCGCACTGTTGCCAGGCAGGAAGTAGGCCGTCCTGGGGGGCAGTATATAAAAACGAGTTCGCGCAGGAACAACTTCTTTTCGACGCCAGAGCTCGCACGACAACAATTCAGTTCCGTTCAAACAGTGCGTTATTAAAATAAAAAAAATAAAAGTTTAAATTAGCAACATTCTTCACCCCCCTTGGTAAGTTTAATATAATTAATTTCAGTAGTTCAGGTTGCTGTTAACTAATTTTTCGTGGCTGGATTAATTCGATTACTATTCAACAAGTGATTTGTTCTACCTTTTAATAGTGTATTTTTCTATGGCTATATATATTTCTTAATAGTGGGTTAACAACGTAACCAAATGTGACAGCTAGTATCTTAAAAATTGTAAAATATAACCTTTTCTATTTAATCATTCGATAAGTTTTGAATATGTTTCACCGCGGTATTTTTTTTCATTTTTATTATCATATTAATTTCGTCCAAATCGGTCCAGCCTCCACAAGAACCCAGGAGAGATATGGCCGCGATAATTAATTCCCACTGTGCATTCCACGCGTGTGCTGTTGAACATCGGTGGCTTGTGAATATCTATTATTCTAAATATTTGTTGTCAAAATTCCGTAAATACTAAAATTCTAAACATACATAAAAATAATGAGCTTTTGGTTTTGTTAATCTATTAGAAATTGCCACCGCAAATAGTATAATGTAAACACAAAATTATTCGCTGGATTGATGTCACGAAAGAGGGTTTTCTCATTATACCCGAAAAAAAAAAAATATCAATGGTCATTGTTTCGATGTTTTTATAGACCTACACTAATGTGTAGAAATTAAAATTTTTTGTACCTCATAGCGTAGTGGAGTGGTGATAGTCCTAAATATAATGTTGGGGTTTGATTTTGGGTTGGGTAATAAGTTTTATTATATATTTGTTTTTCCTTATATTTCAACCGGACGTATATATCACCACTCCATTTCGTGAATATTTTAATTGCTTCGCGAAAGATGCCGACGCCCACTCCTGGTCTCACCTAGTGCCTGGGGGTCGGATCTTTCGCGCTACATGTGTCCAATTCGGCGCGTTCCAGAAAACTGGGGGTCCACCGTACGGGTTGACAAAGTACGGTTTGGGAGACAGCAGGCCTCACTTCTGCCCGTCGACTCCCGCTGACCTCGGCGGCTGAGGGCCTTCTACAGGGCACCTCCAAATTCCCCACCTAGCCGGTGGAGGCTGTTTACCGAAGACCCCCCACACGTCACGGGATCGAGCGGCCTAAAGATAAGTCCCCAGCGCCGATAGGTTTTTTTGTGGACCCGGAAACTCCCCTGTGCCGGGAATTCACGCCCCATTTTAATATTATTACTTATTTTAATTGTCTGGATTGTTCTTATTACGATTTTTAATTGTTTGCGTAATTAAATATATTTTTTTCCTGTTAACAATAAACAATTGTATTTTTTTTATAATTGTGTGTTTTATTTTTACCCGCCGTCAGGCGGTCGTAACAAAGTGGCGCCAACGTTTGAAGGGCAAAGCACAGAGAAGTTTTCGTACTATTGTGGTGTCGGTATTTTTCAATTCCAGGTGGTAAGCCTATGCGGACGAGGCTGAACGGGGTGGTACCACCGACCCGTTTCTCATTAAAGAGGAACGAGTAGCCGATTATTGTCATCTGGCTCCGCCGGGTAATCAAATACCATCTCTGATTACCCACATATGCGTTAACTGCACAGTGGGCAATAATTTTTTCTACTACATTTTTGTTTCGTTTTTTTTATTTTTTTATAACATATCATTACATTTCATGTTTTTTTAGCATTTGTATTTAGCATTTGTATTTTGCATTTGTGCGTAATTGACATTTCCTTTCAGAGATTTTATTTTTTATTGGTGCATTTATTGCATTTATTTTTTTATTGTTGCAATCATTTATTGTTTTGCAATTTTATTTTTTTTATATACTCTGAAAAGATAATAGCGGTTACGTACATTATTTTAAATCGTTTGTAATATTTTTTTTTAACATTGCCCACAAAAGTGTCACTTTCCGTCGCGTATTGTTTTCAAATATTTCAGTTCACTATTTTAAATTCATAATTGTCTCACAAAATATTAATTAATATGTTGAGCCATTTTAGCTTCAATTAAGGTGTTTAATAAAAATATTTATTTAAATTAGCTTGATGAGTCAATTTCTTTAAAAATAAGTTTTCTTAAAAATGGACCGTACCATTAAAGATTTACATTTAACTTAACCGGAGCTCACGTATGAAGTAGCCATACGCGGTTTTCTCTCCTTCGTAATTTTTTTTTTTGGTAGTATGTTGTCATACTTTTATAGTGTCTCTGATCCTCATATCAAGTCACTTATTATGTTGTTATATTCACGTGGGTTATACACGTTGAATTTACCTTATCAATTTCATTATGTTTCGTGGGTTCGACTCATAAAATGTTTTTTTTCCTTTTTTAGGGTTGCTAATCATTATTATGATATATTAGCATTCGTTTTATTTTATCATGTATCGGCAAATATTAAATTCAACATTATTTCGTTCAGTAATTAATTATGTTTGTCTTTAGCGGATTAAAACAAGCCTACACGAATTTGATGTTTTGATTGGGAGTTTTGTTTTAGTGTGTATGATTCCTTTATAGGTCTACACACGTTTTGTTTTATTTGCGTTTTGCAAATTTTTAGCGGAGTATGACAGTTTCTTGGTATAGGTCTACTCGTCTGCTGCCTTCTTTTCGTTACAGCGGGTCGTGACTGTAACAAATTCGCTAAAGACTAGACATACTTGCATACCGCTTAGTTTAGTTAATTTTGTTTTAATCAATTGTTCGTATATTAATCATAGTCGTCACCGTCCACGGTTCGATTCTTGTTTTCCTTGATACATAGTGTTTCGGAATATTAGTTTATTTTTTTTTCTTTCTTTCTCTCGTCTACAATAATTTTAAATTAAAAAGTTGTTGCGTTTCGGTCTCTGTCTACGTTGTCTTTGGTGAATTAAAATAAGCCTACACGAAAGTTGACGTTTGGTTGAGAGATTGTTTTTTTTACGTTTTGCGCATTATAGCGGATTATGAGCCTTGTATGGGCCTAATTCGTTTACTGTTTTGCGTTTTGCGCATTTATGGCGGGTTGCGACCTCTTGTATGGGTCTGATTCGTCTTATTGTTTTGCGTTCTGCGCGTATAGAGCGGGTAGTGACTCTTTAAGTAAGCCTACACTAATAGCGGGTCGTGACTGTAACAAATTCATCAAAGACCAAATGTATTTCACAGTGCCGATTCGTCCGAATGTTTCACGTTTCAGTATTCTTCTTCTTAGACGCTCCTTGTCAAGCAGTACTGTTCTCGAGTCCAATCTTTTAATAGAGTTGTACTCTGTCTGTATGGCAGTCTGTTAATTATAAATTTCCTCAGACAACTATGACAGGTCGTATGCTAGGTCGCATGGTAGGTATTTGTTAGTGGAAGTATGAAAGTGAGACAGTTACTGGGCAGTTCTGTCCTTCTTGGGCGCTTACCGCAGCGGATTTTACTAGGTAAAATCCTTTTTCTGGGAGAGGGGGTATTGTTACGTCGTAACATAGTTTTAAAAATATAAAATAAAAATAAAAAATCTTTACACACAAACAAACAAAATAACTAGTTACTGAGTTCTTAGATTTACGCGAATATTACACATGAAATAAAACTATTTTGTTCGGATTTTATCGCGGTTTATTTTGATTTTTAAGTTCCCGACGTTTCGAGTGCTTTGCAGCACCCATGGTCACGGGAAGGACTGAGGTGTTAGACGTCCAAAAGGCATAGTTGTTCCGGGGTACCCTCAAACTTCTTAATTATTTTTGTTTTTGTTGGTCCGATCTACGCAGAATGAGCTCACGGTGTCTTGAGGTCTTGCAGTGTTATGCTTGGTTTTCGATTTGATTATATTAATTACTGGATCCCAAGACGATGGAAGCACCCAGCCATCTTCTCTATTGAAATTAGGATGTTTTTTAATTTCAATAGCCTCGCGAACCATCCTTGGTAGGAATCGGTGTTCTTTCACGAGGATTTGTGGTCTATCAAATCTGATGTTATGGCGGGTGCGGTCAAGGACATGTTCACAGACTGCAGACTTCTTTGAGCGACGGTGGTCAGCTATGTGTTCTTTAACCCGAGTTTTTACTGGTCTTTTTGTTTGTCCTATGTAAGAGAGACCACATTCACAATCAAGCTTGTATACTCCTGCATCTTGAAGAGGGATGTGACACTTGACAGATGGTAAAAACTGACTGATCTTCTTTGGCGGCTTATAAAATGTTTTAATTGAAGCACGCTTCAAGATGTAGCCAATCTTGTCTGTGACTCCTCTTATGTAAGGTAGTACAGCAGGGAGACGCTCGACTGTGGCTGGTTTCACTCGGTCACTGTGACGTTGGCGTGGGACTCGAAGCTTATTGTCGTGCAGGACTTGCTTGACATGTTGAAGCTCGGCAGCCAGATGTTTCTTGTCACAGATCCCTTGTGCTCTCTGAAACAAAGATTTACCCACAGTAGCTAACTGTGATGGATGGTGGTGAGATTCACCGTTTAAGTACCTATCAGTATGGGTCTTTTTTCTATAAACCGTATGGCTTAAGGTGTTGTTGGGGTTACGGATTACTGAAACATCTAGGAAAGCTAGGGAATTGTTTGCCTCCAACTCCATTGTAAACTGAATTTTAGGGTTAATGGAGTTAAGATGATTAAGGAATACATTAATTTTGTCAGATGGTAATATTGTGAAAGTATCATCTACGTACCGCTTGTAGAAACTTGGCTTTACAGGTGAGGTACGAAGGGCTGTCTCCTCAAAGTCTTCCATGAATATATCGGCAACTATGGGAGATACAGGGGAGCCCATCGCCACACCATCTACTTGCTTGTAGAACTGCTCCTTCCACAGTAGGTAGCCAGATGTAAGGCAGTGTCTCAATAGTTCTGAGTATTCCGCTGGCATGTTGTTTTCCGCTAGTTTCCTTTCTACAATTTCGCAAATCGAAATCGCAAATAAAATACACCGGTTAGAAGATCTCAAGACTAAGCGCGCAAGATTTACAACATCCCTAAATTTCTTGAAGAGATGCAGAGACCACAATCTCATTCCTACGTGTGTCAAGATATCCACCAAGAAAGGCATACTAGGAAGCGCTAAGATCCTAAACCAGGCAAGTAAAAAGTTGTTAAGAACGGTGATTCATCAAACGCGTTCCGATCTATACCACCTCAGCAGAAATATAGAGATTTCATCCAATGAATTAAAGACAGTGTTAACTACATTTGATTTTAATAAACGCATTGATACTTTAAATAAGCGTGAAACATCTAAATATAATGAATGCAAAAATAAACACATAATAAAATATAATAAATTAACAACTAAATCAAATGTCAAGAACAAATCATTACGGTGTAACGAAACGCAACCGTGCACCATAGACAACGAATCACGCGCAGTCATCAATCTGTCAAAACAAACATTGGATGAAAACATCGTAAAGGTCCTATCTAAAGGTTTAAATTATGCTGTAACACCTCGAAGGATACCATATGAGGAAATTATCAGCGCCGTTGAAGACGTCCTATCCAAAAATAGTATAGGGAGGGAAGATTCGGAGGCAATACGTCAGGATGTCTCATCCATGTTACGTCGAAGTTCAGTGCCCAAACTAATATTTAGCGTTGAAAACCTTACGCAATAGGAAGGATATCACTATTCTCCGCGCGGATAAAGGTAATGCTACGGTCATAATGGATACGTCAGATTACAATGTCAAAATACAAGAACTTTTATCGGATGCAAACACATACAAAGAGGTCAAGACAGACCCAACCACCAGTATATTAAAACAATCTAATGATTTAATAAAGAAACACTCCGAAACATTGAATCTGGACGTCAAATCACTAATACCTTCGTGCGCAAAACCACCACAGTTGTATGGGCTCCCAAAAATTCATAAACCGATACGTCCAATTGTTAGCCAAATCAACACACCAACCTACAGATTGGCTCAGCACGTAGCGAAAGTGCTCTCGCCACTCAGAGGACACACAAGAGCACATGTTAAGGATTCATACCATTTTGTTAGTGAGATCAAAAATCTACATCTCACTGACAATGAAACTATGGTCAGTTTCGATGTCCAGTCACTATTCACATGCTTACCTGTACAAGACTGTGTCGAAATTGTAGAAAGGAAACTAGCGGAGAACAACATGCCAGCGGAATACTCAGAACTATTGAGACACTGCCTTACATCTGGCTACCTACTGTGGAAGGAGCAGTTCTACAAGCAAGTAGATGGTGTGGCGATGGGCTCCCCTGTATCTCCCATAGTTGCCGATATATTCATGGAAGACTTTGAGGAGACAGCCCTTCGTACCTCACCTGTAAAGCCAAGTTTCTACAAGCGGTACGTAGATGATACTTTCACAATATTACCATCTGACAAAATTAATGTATTCCTTAATCATCTTAACTCCATTAACCCTAAAATTCAGTTTACAATGGAGTTGGAGGCAAACAATTCCCTAGCTTTCCTAGATGTTTCAGTAATCCGTAACCCCAACAACACCTTAATACGGTTTATAGAAAAAAGACCCATACTGATAGGTACTTAAACGGTGAATCTCACCACCATCCATCACAGTTAGCTACTGTGGGTAAATCTTTGTTTCAGAGAGCACAAGGGATCTGTGACAAGAAACATCTGGCTGCCGAGCTTCAACATGTCAAGCAAGTCCTGCACGACAATAAGCTTCGAGTCCCACGCCAACGTCACAGTGACCGAGTGAAACCAGCCACAGTCGAGCGTCTCCCTGCTGTACTACCTTACATAAGAGGAGTCACAGACAAGATTGGCTACATCTTGAAGCGTGCTTCAATTAAAACATTTTATAAGCCGCCAAAGAAGATCAGTCAGTTTTTACCATCTGTCAAGTGTCACATCCCTCTTCAAGATGCAGGAGTATACAAGCTTGATTGTGAATGTGGTCTCTCTTACATAGGATAAACAAAAAGACCAGTAAAAGCTCGGGTTAAAGAACACATAGCTGACCTAAAACACCGTCGCTCAAAGAAGTCTGCAGTCTGTGAACGTGTCCTTGACCGCACCCGCCATAACATCAGATTTCATCATCATCATCATCTCAGCCCATACTTGTCCACTGTTGAACATAGGCCTCCCCAATCGCTTTCCAGCGTAACCGGTCCGATGCCACCTGCATCCAACGACTTCCTGCGATTTTCACAAGATCGTCGGTCCATCTGGCAGGCGGTCGTCCCACGCTGCGCTTGCCAATACGTGGTCGCCACTCTAGAATCTTTCTGCCCCAACGCCCGTCCGATCTACGCGCTATGTGGCCCGCCCATTGCCACTTCAGCTTGCTAATCTTAAGGGCTATGTCGGTAACCTTGGTTCTTCTACGAATCTCCTCATTCCTGATTCGATCGCGTAGAGAAACGCCGAGCATAGCTCTCTCCATAGCTCGCTGAGCAACTCTGAGCTTTTTTATGAGACCTATTATAAGAGACCACGTCTCTGATCCATATATCATCACTGGTAACACACATTGACTGAAAACTTTAGTCTTAAGGCACTGAGGTATTTTGGATGAGAAGATGTTGCGCAGTTTCCCGAACGCTGCCCAGCCGAGTTGGATTCGTCGATTGACCTCTCTCTCAAAGTTGGACCTACCTAACCGGACTACCTGTCCCAGGTAAATGTATTCGTCGACAACTTCAAGAGTAGAGTTCCCAACGGTGAGTGCGGTGGGTACGACATGGACGTTAGACATTATTTTGGTTTTGTCCATGTTCATTTTAAGACCCACTTGTTGAGATACTCTGTTGAGGTCACCGAGCATTCGTCCTAGATCTTCCAGCGACTCCGCCACGACCACAATGTCGTCGGCAAATCGAAGGTGAGTGATGTATTCGCCATTGATGTTGATGCCAAGTCCTTGCCATTCCAAGAGCTTGAAGGCGTCCTCTAAGGTGGCCGTAAACAGTTTCGGAGAAATGACGTCTCCCTGTCTTACTCCTCTTTTTATGGGGATTGCCTTCGTGCACTGCCCCTGTACTCGGACTGACATGGTGGCGTTATTATACAAGCACTTCAACACTTCAATGTACCGATAGTCAATGCGGCATCGCTGGAGAGATATAAGAACCGCCCAAGTCTCGATCGAATCGAAGGCTTTCTCATAGTCCACAAACGCCAAGCATAATGGCCGATTATACTCCTCGGTCTTCTGTATAATCTGCCGCAGCGTATGTATGTGGTCTATGGTACTAAAGCCTTTCCGGAAACCGGCTTGTTCGGGAGGCTGGAAGTCATTAAACCTGCGTTCGAGACGATTCGTAATGACTCTCGAAAACAACTTATAAACATGGCTCAGCAGTGTGATGGGCCTATAATTCTTCAGTAAAGTGTTATCACCTTTCTTGAAAAACAGTACCACCACACCCCTGTTCCATGCTTCCGGCGTTTTCTCTTCGAGCAAGACGGAATTAAACAGCCTCTGAAGGACTTTAAGTACTGGCGTTCCGCCCGCTTTCAAAAGCTCTACGGTAATTCCGTCTTCGCCCGGTGCTTTGTTATTTTTGAGTTGTTTGAGAGCGATCCTAATCTCGTACAGGCTGATGTCCGGGATATCTTCAGTGTAGTGTCGGGTTAGCTTGGCTCTTGGGTCTTTTACCAAGTCAACAACAGGTTCAGCTACTGAGGTATACAACTGCCCATAGAACCTCTCTATCTCCCTGAGCACCTCCGACCTATTCGACGTTACGTTTCCGTCCTCCATCTTCAGCTTCGTCAACTGGCTTTGCCCAATAGACGCGTCTCTTGCGAACACTTTAGAGCCCTTGTTCTGTGCTATGGTCTCATCAATACGCCTTGTATTGAAGGACCGTAAGTCGTGTCGCAAGGACTTCAATATCTGTCCATTGAGCTGCCTATAGGACTTAGCATCATCGGAGGTTTGGAGCGTCATGGAACGTCGCTCAGCCATGAGGTTTCGGGTGTAGTTGGATAGTTTTTGAGGTCTATTTTTACGGTGGGGCTTAAAATACTTGGACCCGACCGTATGGACAGTCTCTACCAGCCTGTTGTTGATTTCGTCCACTGATGCGCTGCTGTCTAGCAATTCGAAGCGGTTTGCCAATTCGAGTTGAAAGTTCTCGGGGTTTTGGATATGTGCATTACAAGGTCGGAGCGTAGACTTCATCAGACGCGATCTTTCCATTTTGACATTAATATTAAATGTGCCTCTGACCATTCGGTGATCACTGCCGGTTTTTACCCTGTGGATCACGGAGACATCATTAAATATTTGTCGCTTGGTGCTCATTATGAAGTCTATTTCGTTTTTGGTGGAACCATCAGGGCTCATCCAGGTCCATTTCCTATGAGGCGGCTTCTGGAAGAAAGAGTTCATCATAAAGAGTCCCTCCTTCTCCAGGAATTCGGCCAGCCTCTGACCCCTGGGGTTGCGCTGCCCATATCCAAATTGCCCCACTCTCAACTCATCATCGCCCCGTTTGCCCAGCCGCGCATTGAAGTCACCCATAACCACTGTATACCTATATATAACCACATCAGATTTGATAGACCACAAATCCTCGTGAAAGAACACCGATTCCTACCAAGGATGGTTCGCGAGGCTATTGAAATTAAAAAACATCCTAATTTCAATGGAGAAGATGGCTGGGTGCTTCCATCGTCTTGGGATCCAGTAATTAATATAATCAAATCTAAAACCAAGCATAACACTGCAAGACCTCAAGACACCGTGAGCTCATTCTGCGTAGATCGGACCAACAAAAACAAAAATAATTAAGAAGTTTGAGGGTACCCCGGAACAACTATGCCTTTTGGACGTCTAACACCTCAGTCCTTCCCGTGACCATGGGTGCTGCAAAGCACTCGAAACGTCGGGAACTTAAAAATCAAAATAAACCGCGATAAAATCCGAACAAAATAGTTTTATTTCAAAATAACTAGTTGTTACATCGAATGGAAACCGCGCGCCTTAACTAGTGATAGCATCATAATGACCATATAAGGTATTCGTTGGCACCGGAAATCAAATTCCTTCTAGAACACCTAATAAGAAACGCCCACCACATAGAAGGATCTAGAAATAATGCAATAGCAAACAACGGGACAATGATCCTATCTCACTCGGTTCGGTTATTGCTAACTTAGTCCCACAAGAATTTTATAAAAAACAGACAATAGTTTAGGGCGTGCCTTGCTTCGGTTGAGCCGTTCTTTCTATATCTCTGTCCTCGTCTCAGACGAAGGATCAAGAGATCTGGGGAGTGCGCACTGTTGCCAGGCAGGAAGTAGGCCGTCCTGGGGGGCAGTATATAAAAACGAGTTCGCGCAGGAACAACTTCTTTTCGACGCCAGAGCTCGCACGACAACAATTCAGATCCGTTCAAACAGTGCGTTATTAAAATAAAAAAATAAAAGTTTGAATTAGCAACATTCTTCACCCCCCTTGGTAAGTTTAATATAATTAATTTCAGTAGTTCAGGTTGCTGTTAACTAATTTTTCGTGTCTGGATTAATTCGATTACTATTCAACAAGTGATTTGTTCTACCTTTTAATAGTGTATTTTTCTATGGCTATATATATTTCTTAATAGTGGGTTAACAACGTAACCAAATGTGACAGCTAGTATCTTAAAAATTGTAAAATATAACCTTTTCTATTTAATCATTCGATAAGTTTTGAATATGTTTCACCGCGGTATTTTTTTTCATTTTTATTATCATATTAATTTCGTCCAAATCGGTCCAGCCTCCACAAGAAACCAGGAGAGATATGGCCGCGATAATTAATTCCCACTGTGCATTCCACGCGTGTGCTGTTGAACATCGGTGGCTTGTGAATATCTATTTTTCTAAATATTTGTTGTCAAAATTCCGTAAATACTAAAATTCTAAACATACATAAAAATAATGAGCTTTTGGTTTTGTTAATCTATTAGAAATTGCCACCGCAAATAGTATAATGTAAACACAAAATTATTCGCTGGATTGATGTCACGAAAGAGGGTTTTCTCATTATACCCGAAATAAAAAAATATCAATGGTCATTGTTTCGATGTTTTTATACACCTACACTAATGTGTAGAAATTAAAATTTTTTGTACCTCATAGCGTAGTGGAGTGGTGATAGTCCTAAATATAATGTTGGGGTTTGATTTTGGGTTGGGTAATAAGTTTTATTATATATTTGTTTTTCCTTATATTTCAACCGGACGTATATATCACCACTCCATTTCGTGAATATTTTAATTGCTTCGCGAAAGATGCCGACGCCCACTCCTGGTCTCACCTAGTGCCTGGGGGTCGGATCTTTCGCGCTACATGTGTCCAATTCGGCGCGTTCCAGAAAACTAGGGGTCCACCGTACGGGTTGACAAAGTACGGTTTGGGAGACAGCAGGCCTCACTTCTGCCCGTCGACTCCCGCTGACCTCGGCGGCTGAGGGCCTTCTACAGGGCACCTCCAAATTCCCCACCTAGCCGGTGGAGGCTGTTTACCGAAGACCCCCCACACGTCACGGGATCGAGCGGCCTAAAGATAAGTCCCCAGCGCCGATAGGTTTTTTTGTGGACCCGGAATCTCCCCTGTGCCGGGAATTCACGCCCCATTTTAATATTATTACTTATTTTAATTGTCTGGATTGTTCTTATTACGATTTTTAATTGTTTGCGTAATTAAATATATTTTTTTCCTGTTAACAATAAACAATTGTATTTTTTTTATAATTGTGTGTTTTATTTGTACCCGCCGTCAGGCGGTCGTAACACAAGGGTATAATGGTTTATACCCTTATTGATGGTATGATGGTTAATTATGTAAAAACTACTAGGTGGATTTTAGTGAAACTTTGCATTCAGATATCTTTAAACGCTGGTTAACACGTTATATAGGTATTTAACCCGAAAAATCAAACGGTTTTTCCAGAAAAGACGGAAATAAGCGAAACATTGCATTTCTTAAAATACACTTTACTCCAAACCTGTTTCATGAATTTCAATGAAATTTTGTGTAATTGTAGCCTGTACTAAAGATCACAACTCTGCATACTTATATTTTCGTAAAATCTAACAGTTTTTGAGGACAGAAAAAGAATGTCGATTTTGATAAATCATTCTTTGTTTCTAAATCAACTTACTACATTGGCGCGGGATAAACCATAAAACTTTATTACTATTTGTCTCGAACTGCAATATTACGATGCAAAATATGTGATTTTGCCTATAAATGAATTCGTCCATGAATTGATATTGGACTCAGGTTCGTCTCTTCACAAAAAACTTTCCAGTGGTTAAAAGCACTCACTCGAAATTGTTCATGCATGTTTGATTTAAACACTTAAACATGGTTTTGTGCATGAACCGATGATGCATTCAGGATTGTTTCTTCTGGAGAGAACTCTAACCATGAATGGGCCGGATACGAAACTGTAATGACGATAAATATCTTACGAGAAGACTAACACAAAATGTACTGACAACACTTTGCTACATACTTAGCTGGCAATGTACCGTTAGATACTATTTAGCTAGATTATAATCTTTGACAGGGTAGGTAGAGAAGATTTAAATCAGAAATATTTTATCGATAACTTCAAAATAAATAGATGAACTGATAATCCTTCTTGAAAAGCAAGGTATTGTATACGTTTTTTTAAGAGAAAACACTATCACTGGAAAATGGAGGATTTCTCAGAGATTGTTTAAGACTACTTTTGAGCTCGGGAAACGCAGGATCCATGGGGGATAGTTGTTTTTATTTCTCCATATTAACACGGCTGAACGGATTTAAAAAGAAACTTAATATGAAGGTGTCGCTTAAGTTTTGGAATAATGCTATCCCAAAAAGTCCTACCTAGCTATGTCAAATTATAAAATAAACGCGTGCGAAGCCGCGGGAAACAGCTAGTGTTGTATATAATTTGTGACACAATAAATGGTTGTTGTTCTACGTCATTTCACTTTTGAATTTGTATATCTGTGTGGTTTCTTTCATATTAAGTTTCTTTATAATTCGTTAGATATGAAGAAATAATAGATATGCCATAGAAGTAGTGCTATTTTTCGAGATAAAAAGTGTTCTGTTTTATTTTACGATGTAAGACACCTTCATATGATGTTTCAGTTAAATTCGTTTAGCCATTTTAATATGAATAAATACCAGCTATGTCGCAAGAACCGTGATCTTTCCGAGATAAAAAGTATCTCGATTATTATTTCCAGACCTAAAACACCTTGAAAGTGTTAGTAAGATCCATTTTGTCATTGTAGCATGAAGAAATAACAGCTTTAATATCCCGGGATAACCTTGTAGTGAATATATTGTATAAGCATTATTCCAAGATTGAAGAGACACCGCCATATTCAGTTTCTTTTAAATCCGTTCAGCCGTGTTAATATGGAGACATAAAATCAACCCCCAGAAATATTGCATTTCCCGAGCTAACAAGTAGTCTTAAATAATCTCTGAAAATACCTCCATTTTCCAGTAATAGTCTTTTTAAAATCGGTTCCACTGTTCTAGAAATTAACACAGACACACAAAGATTTTTTTTTATTGTGCCCATATGCACTTTAAATATCTTATTTATTTGAAAATCACAAACCTAAATCTATATTCTTGTACGCTGTGCGGGGATCGTATCTAGTGAACTATTGAACAAAGTAAGTTAAGCAGTCTACGTTTTATCGGTTAAACCAAGTCATCTTTGTTTTGCAAAAGTATTTTAAAGTCAACTTAAAAATGAGTAATTTTTTGTTGTACAACAATTTCAACAGGTCCCCAGGCTTCTATTCACCTGTGAAAGAGAAGAGGGAAATCGAAGGATTGCCAGGCTTTTTTAGCCTAAATATGATTAATATCTTTGAGCTCTTATGCAGGCCGGTAAAAATCCACTAAATGCATATTGGAGTGATTTTATATACCACTTGCACGGATAGTAGTAGAACAAAGTTAACTATCACATATTGCTATTTCACGACTAAAGATACTTCAATACTGTCTATCAATCTATATCATCACGTCAGATCCCTTGCAGGATAGGCAGAGAGTACAGATTTCCAACAGGTTCTTTTCTTACAGACCTTTCTCGCTTTCTCCACTCTCATAGTCCGTCTTATATACGCTCGCCGGTTACGGAGACTCTTGACTTGCCCTTCTGATAATATACGTTCTATTTGGTTATGGTAAGATAGTATAAGTCTTCCCCAATATCAACGTTCTTCCACTTGCTCATTTTATATCTCTGGGTTTCTTTCATATTAAGTTTCTTTATAATCCGTTCAGCCATTTTAGTATGAAGTAATAATAGATATTCCGCAGAAGTCATGCTATTGTATCTCTATCTCTCTCTCTCTTTCGCTACTCGTATTTTACTATGTTATATTTTTTTCGTAATAAAAAGTGTTTTGTTTTATTTTACAGTGTAAGACACCTTCATGTTAAGTTTCAATTTAATTCATTTAGTCAGCTATGTCGCAAAGACCGTAATTCTTTCCGGGAGAAAAAGTATCTGGAATATTATTTCTAAAAATTGTTAATAAGATCCATTCTGCCATATCAGTATGAAGAAATAAAGGCTAACCCGGAAGAACCGTGTGTGAATATATTGTATGTTTTGACAACTTCCATCAGACTTATTTCTGTATCAACTATCTCTATCACCGGGTTCAGTCTTAGCCCCTCTTAGCCCGCACAGGTGGTCTTTCTAAAATATAAACTAAAATATAGCGCAATCTTATTTAACACACACCACTAACGCTGTCTCAGAAAGTGCTAAATTTCTCTCCGGTAGAAAAAATTCTGAATGCATCATCGGTTTATGCACGAAATCATGTTTGAGTGTTTTAATCAAACGTGTATGAACAATTTCCAGTAAGTGATTTTAACTACTGCATAGGTTTTCCTGAGGAGACGACCCTGAGTCCAATATCAATTCATGGAGAAATTCATGTGTAGGCAAAATCACATAGTTTACGTCGTAACATTGCAGTTCGGTACAAACAGTAATAAGGTTTTGCGGAATATCCCGCGACAATCTAGTAGCTTTGTTGTTTTGGAACAATGAATGATTTATCAAAATCGACTCTATTTTTCTTTTCTCAGAAACTGTTACATTTCTCGAAAATATAAGTATACAGAGCTGTGATCCTTAGTACACGCTACAACTATCCCAAATTTCATTAAAATTCATCAAACAGGTATGGAGTAAAATGTCTTTTTTAAATTTCAATGTTTCGTTTATGTATTTTTTGAAAGAATTTTTTGAATTTCCAATATAAATACTATTCAATATGTCCAATATTTTAGGATTTCCGCCTGCAAAGTTTCATCAAAATCCGCCTGGTAGTTTTTGCGATATGATGGTTTATACTCTTGGACAGATAGACAGAAAGACAAACAAACACCAGACACGAAAGTCAAAAAATGTAGAATTGGCTTCAACATCAATAGAATGATATTTATGGGTTGTTATTTCCAAAAAATATACACATACATGACTTCCTTACAGTTTTATTGAATGTAGTATGTAGAGAGGTATGTAAGGAAAGAACCTGTTGGAACTCTGTACTCTCTGCCTACCTCGCAAGGGATCTGGCGTGAGGTTATAGATAGATAGATAGTATGTAGAGATATACATGCTTTAATTTTCCCTACAAACTGTTAGATTTCCTGAAAACGTTAGTGTTAACTATTTTGTCTGTCATATGAAATATCTAAGAAATGCTAAGTTTCACTGACATCTGAAAAGTAGTTTTGGAACAATGAATGATAAATCAAAATCGACTTTTTTCTCTTTCCTCAAGAACTGTTAATTTTTTTGAAAATATAAGTACACGAAGTTGTGCCCTTTTGTACAGGTTACATTTACACAAAATTTCATTGAAATCCATCAAACAGATTTGGAGTAAACTGTCTTTTTAGAAATACAACATTTTGATTATTCTCGTCTTTTCTGGAAAAATCTTTTGATTTTTCGAGATAATTACTATACAGTATGTTAGGGCAACATTTTAAGGTATCCGCATGGAAAGTTTTATCAAAATCCGCCTAGTAGTTTTTGCGTGATGACGGTTCATACCCTCCGACAGATCGACAGACAGATAAACAGACACGAAAGCCAAAAATTGTAGAATTGACTTCTACGTCGATAGACGGATACCCCTGGGTTATTATTTCTTGAAAATATTCTATGTACAGACACGACTTCCTTATAGTTTTATCATATGTATATATATATGTATGAACTATTAGGAAGACTATTAGGAAAGACTATTAGGGATTTTAAATTAAAAGTAATAAATATTTTTAGATTGAAATACTTAGCTTGGAACTTAGTTATGTTATTATCTGAAGGAAGTCAGTAGTAATAGATTTTTGAATAGATATATTATTGTTACGACTTCAATACACCTCGATATCTCGTAAACCCCTTATGGGGGAATGTTAATTTTAAAATACATAACACACTCTTAGGTTCCCTAGCAATCTGTCTAGAAAGATGTAGAATCCGCGCTTAAGTGCTGAAACGTCTAGAAGGTTCCTCCCCTTTAATTATCGCCGGCTATTGTTCGATGTACTTCTATTGATATACTTAGAGGATTCGCGTCTGTTCTAGAACTTTCATACGAGTATAAAAGGAACACAGAGCGCGGGGATGGACACAGTCTCTTCTCGGAAGCGATAGTAATCAAATCGGAGAACAAGCGATCTAAGTAAAATACACCGGCGACTTTGAAGCAGTATTTAGGTACTAACGAGAGTAGTGCTAGTGTGTGTTTGTGTGTACTTGCATTCGACGTACTGTTTTGTGTGTATTATTCGGCATTTAATTACCCCGCTACGTAACATTGGTGTCAGAAGCGGAATGCCGATTCTACCGCGTGAAGATGAGAAAGGTATTTCAAGGACCAGACACCAAGTAAAGATGGATGCGGCACGTCAGCGGAACCTTCTAGAGGAGGAGGAGCAGGCCGAAGGGTGTACTTCGACGACAGTAACGGCAGCACCAGGAGGAAACTCGGCAGATCTGGCAACGCTGATGGCTGCCATCCAGGCAATTCGGCCAACCAAGAGGCAAGCCGAGCAACCAAGAGTCCAACCGGCAACCAAGAAGCCAGCTATCGCAAGCTTCAAGAAGTGATCCAGGCCAACTAACAGGCCAGCCGCTGCGACCAAGAGGCGAACCGCCGCGAGCTACTAGACATGATCCAGGCCAACCAGGACGCTGTGCTTGGTAAAATAGATACTGTGGGAAAGCAATATTGTGGGAAAAGCAATCTCCATCATGTCATCGTTAGACAGCGACCGGCCAGCCAGTCACCGTCCTCGGTAAGACAAACGTGAAGCTCAGAGTTGGCGGTTGGAGTTGTATCTCCAGCATGTGTCAATATCACCGATGAGTGCGTTTTGGGTCTGGATTTCTTAAGAAAGCAGTGTATAGTGTATATAGCTAAAGGAGTGCTAAGATTTCCTGACCAAGAAGTTTGCCTTAGAAGATCACAACTATGCACCCTTTATTACCTAAGGAATACCACACTAGCGCCAAGATGAGAGAATTTAGTGAAAGTGAAATTTCCAGCAAACGTTAAGAAAAATAGATGTTTCATCGTGGAAGATGCTGGCAATCACCCAAAGCTAATAACAGCTAGAACACTTGATGTTCCAAGGAAATACTAAGGTGAGAATTGTGAACCTGAGTAACGAGGAAATCCGACTGAAGAAGAACAGTGTGGTTGGAAAATGCGCAGAAGTAAAGTACCTGAGGTGGCTGAATTGCTCTTCGGATAAGCAGGCTGTGACGGAAATCAAAGAAGATCACATTGAAAAACTTCTGGAAGCTTCTCAGGATAATTTGTCACCTTTAGAAATAAGGCAAGCGAGACGTCTATTGCTGAAATTTAGGGATATCTTCGCGACTAGTAGTGACTGCGGAAGGACAGGACTTGTGAAGCACCAGATCAACACAGGTGATGCTCGTCCTATAAAACAGAGACCACGGCGCATACCATATATATATTTATTTATTTATTTTTATAAGGCATATCAACAACATAAACACAAACATTACTAATGACAATTTAGAACAAAACATTTCTAGTGCTTACATCAATTACAGATATGCACAACATTTTTATAATTACTACAAACAATCATATACTATTACATAAATTTAAAACATACAATCTCGAATAGTCCTTAAAATAATATCAGAATGAAAGTAGTGCAAAATACTATATCTATTAATATATAACTATATGTATATATAAAACAAAAATAAAATGAAGTAGGTATAAATACGGACTGAAACAAAAGATTTACATAACTTTATTTTTTCTATTAAAATTAAAAATCTTATCCCTGAAGTGCGCAGAGTGGTCATTAAATATATCTAAATCGCACAGTTTCCACCAACTGTTGTAAGTTGTCATCATTCTGGCTATTGGAGAATGTGAACCTAAGTTGGTTCTATACCTCGGTATTTTGAAAAATGTTTGGTTAGCTCTACGAGAATTTAGTTTAGGAACACATATTCCTATACGCTCCAACTGGTCACGGCATGGTGAGGAGCCTTTGACAATTTTTTGTAAAAACAGTAAATCATGCATGCGTCGACGCTGATATAATGCAGACATGCCAAAGAAGGTGAGCCTATCTTCATATGAGCATCTACTGGAAATGCCAGGACTTATAAATGCTAAATGCCGTGTAAATGATCGCTGCAAAGACTCTATGCGATCAGAATGGACTGCATAATGCGGGTTCCAGATAATACTGCTGAACTCCAGCACACTTCGTACAAGTGCATTATACAGCGTTATTTTCGATCGCACCTCTTTGAATTCTTTTGAATTGCGCTTAATAAAACCTAACATTTTAGCTGCTTTGTTAACAATACTATCATAGTGGGGAATGAAACTAAGCTTAGAGTCCAGAATGACGCCTAGGTCTCTAACTTGGGTAACTACAGTAATTGCCGCGTCATTAATGCAAAGAGTCGCATCTAAAACTTTTCTTTTCCTCGTGAAGTGAATATGCTGACATTTTGTAGCATTGAGTTTCATTTTGTTTGCGCAACACCATTCATAAATACGATCTAAGTCAGACTGAATCAGTTCAATATCTGCAAGGGATTCAATATTACGATATATATATGCATATATGCTAGGGAAGCGGAGGTAACTGAAATGATCAGGGATATGGCTGACAACAAAACAATCGAACCTTCTACGAGTCCATGGTCATCACCGGTGGTCTTGGTAAAAAAAAAGGACGGCAGTACCAGGTTCTGTGTTGATTATCGAATGTTGAATAATATCACAAAGAAGGACAGCTACCCCCTGCCCCGAATCGATAACACGCTGGACATTCTCAGTGGTATGAAGTGGTTTTCGACCATCGATTTGAAAAGTGGCTACTGGCAGGTGGAAATAAGCCCGGAGGACAAAGAGAAGACAGCATTCAGCACCGGAATTGAGAACGGATTATGGTAGTTCAATGTTATGCCATTTGGATTATGCAACGCTCCAGCAACATTTGAACACTTCATGGAAAGAGTGATCGGTCGGTTTTCTCGGTGACGTATGCCTGGTCTACTTCGATGACGTTATTGTCATGGGGCGGGGTTTCAAGGAAAACTTGAGGAATTTGGAGAGAGTATTTACCCGGATTCACGAAGCTAACCTTAAATTGAGTCCAAAAAAGTATTCTCTCTTTAAAAAGGTGGTCAGCTATCTTGGACACATCATTTCGGCGGAGGGAATGAAAACTGATCCCGAGAATGTGAAATTTGTTCAAGAATGGCCCATACCGAAAAACAACATGAAGTTCACGTATTCCTGGTATTATATACGTACTACAGACGGTTCGTCAAGAATTTTTCAGACGTTCATCGATTGACAGAAGAGAAACGTGACTTCGTCTGGGACTTGAATTGCGAGCATGCTTTCGGCGAACTTAAACAACGCCTGTGTGAAACCTCTTTATTAGAAAATCCAAATAGGGAAGGCAGATTGACACTGACGCCAACGCAACGTGATGATAGGGTACTTTAGCGAGGCACTTCCTAAACCGGAAAGGAATTACTGTATTACTCGGCGTGAATTACTTGCAGTGGTAAAGATCTTGCAACATTTTAGCTAGTATCTTCTAGGAAGACAGTTTATACTGAGAACAGATCATGAAGGTCAAGTAGCAAGATGGCTCGAGCAACTACGGGAATTTAACTTTGAGATCGAACACCGGAGTGGCAAAGAACACAATAATGCTGACACAATACCATGGACAGAAGACTGCAAGCACAGCCAAAAGAATGACTCGCGAGAAGAAGTCCGACTCATAAGAACTCATGGTCTCGACGATGAATGGACCGAAACAACAATGAAGAAGGCACAATGAGGAATACAGTGATCTTCACCCTATTGTTGAATACAAGAATAATGGATGCAAGACCCAATGGGGTGAAATGTCTGCTTATAGTACCACTACCAAGATTTATTGGGCTCAGTGGGACAGTTTAGTCCTGAAAAATTGTGTGCTATATAGAAAATGGGAGTCCAATGATGGTAAAGAAGTGACTATGCAGATGGTGGTGCCAGAGTGCAAAGTGGTTCCCCTTTAACGTCATATCCATGACGGCGTTTCTAGTGGACATCTTGGAGTCAAGAAAACGTTGGTTAAAGTGCGGCAGTGGTTTTATTTGCTACGTTGTCGAGAGGATGTTGAGGATTGGTGCCGTAAATGTACTGCATATGCTTCAGTAAAAGGTCCGCAGACAAGAAGTAAAGGTAAACTGAAGTTGTATAATGTCGGTGCATCATGGGAACGCATCGCTATCGACGTTGCTGGACCGTACCTGGCGACCGATGATGGCAACAAATACATCATAGTTGTGAAAATGCTACTTTACTAAATGGCCGGAAGTTTTCTCGACACCTAACCAAGTACAATCGGCTACAACCGTAGCAAAAAAACTGGTCAATGAAGTGGCCTGCCACTATGACGTTCCTTTAGAGCTACATTCAGACCAATGACGGAACTTTGAATCGGATCTATTCCAAGAAATGTGCAAGCTACTCGGTATCCATAAGACCCAAACAACTCCAGCGCATCCGCAGTCGGATGGCATGGTCGAGAGGTTCAACCAAACTCTGGAAAATTACTTGGCAAAGGTTGTGGATGATCACCAGAGAGATTGAGATCAATACATCCCGCTGTTTCTGATGTCCTATCGGTCTGCGATTCATGACAGAATAGGTCACACTCCAGCAAGAGTGAATTTCGGCCGATAAATGAGGCTTCCGGTGGACACGATAACAGGCACACCACCAGATAGTCCTAGTACAAAACCAGCTGAATGAGGTGCATAAACGAGTAAGAGAACACGGCTTCAAAACCGGTAATAAAATGAAGACTTAATATGACCGAAGCCCGAACACCAACGGTTTTGAAGAGGGGACCTTAGTGTGGCTTCATAATCCGCTCCGAAGAAAAAGAAAATGTTCCAAACTTTAGGCTCGGTGGGAAGGACCTCTGTGGTGATCAGAATTAACGATCTTACCTATAGAATTAAAAAGAGGCACAGGGGAAAACCGAAGGTAATCCATGATAAATTAGCGCGGATCTAATGATGGTCGGGACGAGCATAACTAAGAGGTAATGTTACGACATCAATTTACCCCGATATCTCGTAAACCCCTTATCGGGGAATGTTAATGTTAAAATGCATTACACATACTTAGGTTTCCTAGCGACTTGTCTAGAAAGATCTAGAATCCGCGCTTAAGTGCTGAAACGTCTAGAAGTTTTCTCCCCTTTAATTATCACCGGCGCGCGGTCCAATCGGAGAACAAGCTATCTAAGTAGAATACACCGGCCACTAGAGCAACGATATACGGATACTACGAGTGACTCAGCGACTTCGGTCAGCAGTATTTAGGTACTAACGAGAGTAGGGCTAGTGTATGCTTTGTGTTTGCGTGTACTTGCGTACACGCAAACACAAAGCATACACGTAATCAACGTACTGTTTTGTGTGTACAGTGCCTAATAAAGTACTTCGCACGTTATTCGATTTAATTACCCCGCTACGTAAAATTATGTTAGTTATATTTGTTTTTTCATATATATTATTATAAGTGTATATTATATGTCAATTTATATTATATTTATTATTATAAAAAATAGAGTCTATGTATATCACTGCTTACTACACAGTACTACAGAGTGGTTCCTGAATAGAACCTTTCAAAATAAATTTATACATTTTTCATGTATAGGTACTTAAGTCACCTTTAACATGAATTTTATAATAAAACGTGACCCATTACTGTATACGAAATAGATAATTTCTCCATCAAAAACGTAGCTACATCTTATCATCAGCCTTACAAAAAAAAAATCTTGAAATTTCAAACATAATTTAAGTAAGACTATATACAACTAGACAGAGCTTGTGGAATTTTGCTCAAAGTTCAAAATTTATTATCTTAACAACCAAATTCAAGATATTAAGTTAAAGTCACTGTAACGTTAGACCATAAGTCGTCTCGTATCTTTGGGTTGACCATTCAGTGTTAGAAACTTGGATATATCCATTCTAGAACATCTGCAGCTTACGAAATAAATCCTATTTTTAATTTTTTATCGCGGTTTATTTTTGAGTTTTAAGTTCCCGACCTTTCGAGTGCTTGCAAATAATTAACAATTTTCAGGGAAACCCCGGAACAAGTAAGCCTTTTGGACGGCTAAAGTCTCAGTTTTTCCTATGACCATGGGTGCTGCAAAGCAATCGAAATATCGGACACTTAAAAATAAAAAAAACTGCGATAAAATCCTAAAAAAGTTTTATTTCATGTGTACTCGTAATGTTTGCGTAAATTTAAGAACTCAATATCTTGCTAGCCTAACGAAGTTCGCATACGGTCGATCATTATAAATGATGATAAACACCGTCACACCTATATTACCCCCGCGGAGGTGGCAGAGGTGTACTGTGTACACCCAGTTTCCACCGACGATGTTGGGTGGGCCAATTACCAGGCACAAATCCGGGCTGATATTGGATTTTTTTCTATAAAAACAGGAACCTTACGGTATTTTTTCAACTCGTAACGTGATTTAATATGTAGATTGCTATTAATTATATTCATCGATCAAATATAGGTAGATGCACACATGCTGCTCGAAAAATAGCACCAGTTGAAGGGAGACAAAAGTGGGCGGTACTAAAAAACTGACCTTGTTCCGCTTTTAGACGCTTGTTTACTGCACCATATACATGCCGAGGTGGGGAATTAAGAAACTGTAAAAATTATACAAATAAATTATCAAAAAAGGATGGGGTGTCCTATTTTCAGTAAGTGTCAGTTCAGATTGATGATATTCTATACTGTGTTGTCTTTATTCATGTTAAGATCATGCTTTTTCAATTATTTTGTTCATTTATAACATCGTATGTAATCCTCAACTGTCTCTTTCTCTCTTGAATCCGGAAGCGAAACAAAACTTAATCTCTAGATCAAGGTTGCTAGAACAAAAACATGGAGTCGTCATTACGTTGCTTTATTTTATCGTATTACATTTTTTTTTAAGTTTCGATTGTGTAATAGTTTTTCACGAAATGAGATCCAAAGAGAACGATGCAGGGCTATTGTAGCACGCACGAGAGGGGACGAATATTAAAAACCTAGCGCGTTTACTGTGGTTTGTTGAAATCACTTGTGTAAGGAGGATATGTATATAAGCGCGAAAGGTTAAGGTAATAGGTTAAGTAATGGCTGTTCCAATTCTACAGGTAATATTAATTTTTGGTTAATCTATTAATACCAATATTCAAATTAAGGCACCCGTCAGCCGCGTTTTTTCTGTGTATGTAATGCGCTGATCTCAGAAGATACTACACGGATTTCTATTCTGTTTTAATTCACGATAAAGGTTTGCGTGTCTATTTTGTAAGAGTGAATATTTTGTGCCAAATAAAACTATATAACGTCTGTCCGTGCTATTCGCGTGCATTTTTTCTTTTTTGACTATTCTGATTTATAAATTACCTTTTTAATAATTAAAATTTTTAAAGCATTGTATGTTGTGCCTAGTGACCAATAAATAAAATAGATTATACCATTACTAGTTTCAATATCTATTTAGATTGACATTCAACGGACGATTTAGTGCAGTAGTTAGGAGCTTAAGCCGCTTTGCCCACTATATCTATTTCGCGGGTTCGATTCCCGCACGGGATAAATCTACGCAATTTTTTGTTTCGGTCTGGATATTTGTGCATGCGAATTTTCATATTTGCTAACGCACTCACGACACAGGAATAAATCCTGGTGGAGGGCTACGATTCTTAAATTATAAAAGAATTACAATATCATAAAAGTGCCCACATTGTATTTAAAACACATTAAGAAGTTCAAAAAATATATTTGTGTGTTCTGTACAAATAAAAAATATTATACTAATGTTATGTTAATAATGACTCCACTCATTTTGTGTTGTATCGACGAGCTTTGGTCGTAAAATTTTATTGCTTTTTGCCCATTGCTTTGCAAATACAACTTTAAGTGATTGTATCACTAATAACACTAATACAGTAAGGTACAATATGCCCTAATTTATGTTTATTTCATAACTATAACTACTCACGTGGCATTGAGGACGTTTTGAGAGTAACTTTTGAACGGGAGTGTGTATCTTGTTATGATATATCGATGATTATATTAGGTGTTTTTGTCACGCCAAGAAAGCACAGCCCTCTTTTATTTAACTCTCTCTTTCTCTCCCTAATTTATATATTTTATTTTATAATTTATCATTTTTTCAAAACAAAAATGTAAAGTAAGGATTTAAATCAATAAATTTCATTTAATATTTTAGGCAAAATAGTCAAGTATTAAAAATAATTATAAAATAGTGAATTATAAATCATAAAAAATATATAACTTAACAACTTACTTTCTAATTTTTCATTATTTAAACTTGCCACAGTTTCTGTTTATCGACTTTCCATTATACAATTGTAATAATGACAATATAAATCCCGTGTGAATTAAAACAATAACAATAAATAAGTTCAAAAAAATATTTACACGTGTTTAGAATTGAGGTTATACAGCTGACTGCCCACAATGCTTGCTGCTCAGATCTCGATACTTGCATGCATACAAACATACAATCTTATATAATGAAAAGAGACAGAGAGAAAGAGAGGACAAAATTGTTAGGAGAGGGCTTAATTCTTTTTCCTTACGTGACGATTTCTGCCAGTTCACTCTACTGTAAGCTGTGTAAAAGAACATCGTTCCACAATCACATTTTTGTCCGACCCAGGACCTCGCGATCACTACGCGCATTATTCGTTATTAGCGTAATAAGGCGTTATAAATAAATCCACCTATATCCTACTGCTGCGCCAAGCCCTTCTCTCACAAATCTAGACGAGAAAATATAGGCTATTATCCACCATGCGTACCTAGTGCGGATGGTGCAGGCAAGTTTGTGGCACCTGTTGTTGGAATTTATCAAGCTGCCCATAAGGCTTCTAATTTAGCTTACCGCGTACTAAAGCTTCAAAATAGAAATGCCACAAATCCATGCACAGGTCTAAGCTTAAACTAGTCGTGTCCTAAAAAGATTAAAAATATGGTCATCCTACGAGTCATTTCTTGCAGTGCCCTTCAGCGTAAATTACGGTCTAACTTTGTGCGTAGGTAGGTAAAATTATTTTAATTTGTAATCTGCAACAAAATCGGGTCCTACTAGGATAAAAACAAATTTAAGGGAAAAGGTCAGTCAGGAAAAGATACTGTTAAATGTTTCAAAGGAAAAAATGCAATTATATTTTTTATTACTACTACTACTATATCATCACGCCAGATCCTTTGCGGTTATATAGCAGTGAGAACTGGATATGCAAGAAGGAGAATGAAAGTAGAATAAATCCTGTGGAAATGCGAGCTCTGCGGAAGATGTGCGAAGTGAAGCTGATAGACCGTATTCGCAACAGCGTAGTAAGAAAGCGAGTAAATATGAAAGATAGTATCGGTGTAAAGATGAGAAAATGTACGCTTCGTTGGTTCGCGCATATAGAAAGAATCTCAGAAGAAGCGCCTTCCATGCTATCAGTAAAGTTTTTTTTCTTTCTATCTATACAGGTAATTATAAATAATTTTTAGACGGGCAATAGATAAAATATTTATTAAACACATGAGCTTGGAACGTTTAATTTTGCCCTTTGTCGTCCAGTACGGTAGGGTATAATACGAAATTAAGTTAAGGCCAAGTTTTTCGCATTTTTCGATTTCAATGACTATTTTTAAAGACTACCTTGCTGATCTCATGTCAGTTAGTGCTATTGGCAATAAAGTGGTGATATGTTGATGGATTTAACCATCAGTAAGGGTTTTCTAAATTATATTAATGTTGGAACTCTGTACTCTCTGCCTACCCCGCAAGGGATCTGGCGTGAGGTTATAGATAGATAGATAGATAGATATTAATTCTGAAATTAATTATTTTATTGTAAAGCTAAATGATACAAAATGTGCGAGGCGCGCGTATGTTTTACTGCCTCGCCACTGCCCTCAACCACGCCTCCCGTGGGCTACGGTGAAGGCTAAGATGTAACAGACAATTACTATAATAACTATATTTTATTAAATCCTAACATCGTCGGTGAAACGTAAAGTTATCAACACACCTTTTTCTCCCGCGCTTGCAATAGGCGCTATGTATATTTTTTTAAACTATCCGTAAGCATCATCAATAATTCTTGTCTAAATATTCCCTTAACGGATTCCGTAAAATCTTACAGTAGTTAAAACTAATGGTTTTTCATAATGATCCAAAAAAATCAGTTGTATTCCCCTTAACAGTTACGGTCTCGCTAAAGAGATTAACGCAAGCGCTCCCCGGAGGGATAATTTGCCGTTACAACGCGTCGCTATTACGTGCTCGCACCCTTACAGATTATAGCCTTCTTATATCTGTTTAATAATGTAAGCTATGGGGAGGCTGTGTGCTGATCGATTATAGGTGCCATGTTTGTTGATGAGGCTGAAAGCAGATAAAGTGAGAGAAGTCTGTAATGAACGAATTACAGAGACCTTTAAGAATAGAATTCGTCGGAAGCCTGTAAGTACTCTTGGTCTATCCGGCGTGGGAGATAGCTTGTGGGGATAGACAGATATTGCCATATAGTATGACGATGGAGTTAGATGGATGTTTGCTAATATATATTTTGCTTTATCTTGATCATATGATATCAATCCAGCTGATTTTGGCAAAGGCAAAAGCATTTACGTGACGAGTTCACTGGTGTATTACTATTCTACTGTGCTTTTTGGTGTACTTTTTAGTGAATTACTTATCTAATTTTGCCCGTAAAAGTGCAGGCGCAGCTTGGACGCCTTGATTGATTCGTCATTAAAGATCGATATCTCTGATGTCTATGCTGCAGTACTAAGTGTGCAGGGAAGTAGGCGTGAAAATCAGAAGTGCAAGCAAGTAAACTTTGAATTACCTGTCTGTTCATTATCAACCTCTTTAGCATGGCCCGTTAACCTTTTAAAGGTTGTGAGTAAAAGGTGGATGTAACAGCACAAAAATGGTCTTCATGGCGATACTCAGTCCCATTCAAAAATTACACTAATAAACATCCCCAAATTCACGTGAGTAGTTATAGTTATGATAAAAACATAAATTAGGACATATTGTGCCTTGCTCGTATCACTAAAAGATATATTTGCAAAAATTCGAAAGCTTGTTAATTTTTGAGTACCGTCCACTTTTGCCTGTCTTTTTCTGGTGCCATTTTTTGTACGGTGTGCGTGTTTCCACCTATATTTAATCGATGGAGACCCCTTTGTTTTTCGACTGATAACAGTGATGATGAAAAACCGCAATAACATTTGGTTATGGCTCTACCTCATGATTGTCACTAGTCATACACCAACAGTCTAAACCCAATCTTAAGCCTACATATGACTCCCTTCAAATCAAAATGTCACAGAGCCAGAATTAAAGGGACCTTTTTCAAACGAGCCAAATATATTTCCAACGCATTCGGCGTCCTGTGACGTTGACGTGGGGTCCAATTAAACCCGGTTTGTGACACAGTGACAACGTCATAACTTCGTTGATGTTCTGACCCTTGGGAGGATTGCATGGTGGAAAACTTGGAAAAATCTTTTTGATTATTTAACTCACTGATATTTGTTCTTTTTTGTGTGTTATCTCCTGTTACTAGCACTTCTAGGAGGATTAAGATATTTTTCTTCTATTATTAAGAGTCTCCCTAACCGGAGAGCGTGTATGAGACGAACTATGCATGTAGAGGAAGCCAGAGATGTATGTAAGGAAAGAACCTGTTGGAACTCTGTACTCTCTGCCTACCCCGCAAGGGATCTGGCGTGATGATATTGATCTGAACTGAAGACCTATTCTTCACTGTAGGACAAAGGGGTCCCAAAGATGGTTATTACGACCAGTTCTGCGCTATATGCATTTAGCTTTTGCCTGCAACCCTCACAAGGTCATCGGTACATCTTGTAGAGGGCCTGCCATCGTAAAGGCTTCACCAGCAGAGTATACCGATGAAAAGGCTTTTAGCTTTGTGGGACTGCGGTATTCTTAGTTTAAGTACCTTTCGGCTCGGTCAGTGTCAGGCGGGTCACCGTTTATAGCATTCCTATTTTCGATCTTCGTCCTTTAAAAGTTCTACCAAGCCGTTGTTTTTTGTTACCACTTCCTGTCGTAGATGTAATGGCAAAGTTGGAAGTCTAAAGGGTTGTTTTATAAGTTTCAACAGAATGTTGCTACAAATCTGTCACCTCCAGTTGACACTAGAGCTAGTGATGACTTCTTCTAGACTTACGTGATGGAGTATAGCCCAGACTCTCTCGATTTATGACAGAAGGCCTTTGATAACAGTTTATTTTGGTATAATAGCAGTACATTTATCTCCTTTTACATTGTATAGATACGGAAAATAAGTGGGAGTTACAGAAGTGTACACCCGATGTAATAGGCAATGTGCATATTACGATTATTCCGAGCACAATACAGACTTCAGACTGATACTGGAATTTACATCGAAAAATTGTCTTTGTATCATCTAAAATGCACCTAATTTGTCACCACAAATGAGGTCGATCCAGAGAGGACTGTAAGGAAAGAACCTGTTGGAACTCTGCACTTTTTTCTGCCTATCCAGCAATAGATTTGACGTGATGATATAGATAGACAAACGAGGCGGTCTCATGTTATTTCATGTGTAATAATCGTGTTAATCTAACAACGCAATATCCACCTGGAATGTTGGGCGCCATGTCTAGAAATTCCGCTCATCCAGGAAGTTGCACACGCGAATATAGTACGTATGAACTCCTGAATAGTGACATTGGCCCATAACATTGAGGCATTGGACATAATCCAAGTACATTAACGTTTCCACTCGGCACTATGTTTAATAAGATATAAATAGTTATCATGTTGCGGTGCACTATTATGATTGCATGGATTTGCTTTATGTACAAGAATCATGTATTCTCGACCATACATCCGGAAATTATGATAGAGATGTTCGCTATTATACTGATACACTTGTAATCGCGATGACCTTGATGCCTATGAGGAGAGATGGTCTGAAATGGCCAAAGATCGCGTTAAGTGGAGAGTCATGGGAGAGACCTTTGCCCAGCAGTGGGATGAAATAGGTTATTAAAAAACAAACCTGCTTGGTCAAATGGCGAATGATGCGCGTAGCGATCACAATGTCCTAGGTTCAAATCTTAGGTCGGACAAAACTGATATTTTTCTATAGAAAAATGTTCTTTATTGGTCCGGGGTCTGGCACTATACCTAGTAAAATGGCAATAGCAATGTAGGCGACACGTTGTTTATTTTTTTTACATTCACATTTGTTCCATCCGTATTTGGGTTTGTTTGATTTATCTAGACAAGTACCATATACCTAGGTAGCAAAGTAACTTCTCAGCTAAGTAAAACATCTCCGTCGTATTTTCGCAATAAAAACTTCTATCTATCTATCTATAACCTCACGCCAGATCCCTTGCGGGGTAGGCAGAGAGTACAGAGTTCCAACAGGTTCTTTCCTTACATACCTCTCTGGCTTCCTCCACTCTCATAGTTCGTCTCATACACGCTCGCCGGTTACGGAGACTCTTGACTTTTCCATCAGATAAGACTCGGTTTATTTGGTCGTGGTAAGATAGTCTAGGTCTTCCCCGGTACCTGCATCCTTCCACTTTCACATTGTATATCTGTTTTGTCATTCTTTCCTCTGGCATTCTTTCTATATGCCCGAACCAACGGAGCATGCCCTTTCTCATCTTTACACCGATACTATCTTTCATACCTACTCGCTGTCTTACTATGCTGTTGCTAATGCGGTCGGTCAGCTTCACTCCGCACATCTTCCGCAGAGCTCGCATTTCTACCGCATTTATCCTACTTTCATTCTCCTTCTTACATACCCAGCTCTCGCTACCATATAACAGCGTTGGGACAAGAACTCCGTTATGTATGGCCAGCTGCGCCTTATGGCTTAAGTGCCGGCTCCCGAGTAGCTTTACCATCGCACCATTCACTCTGTTCCCTGCACTCACTCTTCTCTCTATGTTAGCGGTGTATTTCCTATCCTTACTGAAGGCGCATCCAAGATATACAAACTCATTCACTTGCTCCAGCACATCGTTACCAACCACAATCCTTACATTCGTTCTGGTTTCTTCCCTTTCAAAAACCATAATCTTGGTTTTCTTCACATTCAAGTGTAAGCCATTGATCATGCAGTCGTCTTTCATAACCGTGACTAGTGTTTGCAGATCAGTGGCTGTTGGCGCTATTAAAACCGCGTCATCTGCATAAAGTAGATGGTTTACCACTAAGTCACCCATTTGTACACCTTCATTCATCGCTTTCAGTCTTTGAAGACTTTTGTCCAGATATATTATAAACAGTCTAGCGGACAACACGCAACCCTGCTTGTCGCCGATTTTAACGTCAAACCAGGGTGACCTGTTACCACCCACCCGTACGCATGCCTTGCAGTCCACATAAGTGGACTGGACGGCTCGCAACAGAGTGCCATCTATACCATACTCTGGCAAAATGTCCCAAAGTCTCTTTCGCACAACTCTGTCAAATGCCTTCTCCAGATCTACAAAACCGCAGAAAACCTTCCGCCCCACTGCCAGATGCTTCTCTACGATGTTGCGGAGTGAGAAGACTTGATCCTTGCTTGACTTGAAAACTTGCTTTCAAAAAGATTTTTTTTTTGGAATTATCTATCATTATAACGTCAATCAGTCTGATTGAAGTGGTTTTTGTAAAGTATTTTAGATCGATCTATAACATCGATTGTACTAGTATAGTACTCAAAAATGTCGGGCAACTCAAGAGACTCCGTAACCAGCGAGCGTGTGTCGTCACATACGCGCTCACCGGTTATGGAGACACTTGATTTGCCCGATAATATCGAGTAATATACTCGATGTTTTAGAAGAGAGTGAACTATGAGAGTGGAGGAAGCCAGAGAGTTCTGTAAGGAAAGAACCTGTTGGAATTCTGTACTCTTTACCTACCGCAATGGAACTGGCCTACCTTGTCAAAAACTAACGAGGCTAAACAAGAGGGGGTTTTTTTTATAGTTCACGTGTTCCTATAAGTTATTATCTAAGCCACCACCGCTTCAAAACAACAACAAAACTTTTCTTATCTCCCCACCCAACATTTATTGATTGTATTAAATCGTCTGGCGAATTTATCTCCTTTTTCCCGTTGACTGGATACCCATCCCACGTCTTGCGCGCCCCGTCCATCAATCACTTGGATTTGCATGTGAACGAGACTTGGAAACTATTAGTATGCGGTGCAGAGGGTACAGGACACAGGTTGAAAAGATGGTTTGGTGTAAAGGGTGAAATATAATTATATATGTATTTTGACCCGACTACGGCAAAGCCAAAAAAGGGTTATGTTTTAGCAGTCTGTGCATGTCATCAGTCTATGTTCCATCGAAGCGCCTAAATTGTGTAATTTAGGCGCTTAGGTACAACATTAAACTCGGATACTTATCCGATTTTAATGATTGAGATGTCAATCAATTTATTTGGTTATTATCGTCCCGGTGACATGAGATACCTATGTATACCGATATATAGTTGTTTATTTCCACAAGGCAGCACTCAGTGGACTGACAAAAATCGAAAGCTTGTGAAACGTGCGCACACACGAAGTTGCTGCACACACAAAACGTGCGCTCACACGAAGTCTCTGCAGACGCCATGGCTGTCGAGACGGTACGTCACCGCGCCAGGCTAGCAGATCTTAGTACAGCAAATGTAGATTGTAATGTATGGGCAGCAGCAGCCTCCGCAGCAACCACCGCCACAGCAACCTCCGCAAGGCCCGCAACACATTTTGGACTATTTAGATGAAGAGTACAGTAAGCCGAAAAGATCGAGGACGCGTATCTCAAGTATGCGGAAAAACCACAGGTTTTTCTCAAGTTTCTTTAGAAGCTTTTGTTTTTGTTAATCCTATTTGTGTGTATCAAAAGATTTTATTCAAACGATTATTTCATCAAAGGATTTTATTGTATATAAAAAGTGTGGGTCTCCGCAATTCCTGTTTTTTTTATTCTATAGTATCGAGTGGGATCTCAAATAAAAGAGGAGACAATACTGAGTTTATAAATATAGATATAGTAAAATATACTAAGCAAAAATGAAAAAAAGAAACACTATATTTCAGCATTTATTCCGTAGTCTGGTTACAGTTTTTTCAACATTTTTGTTTGTTTTCAAAGGTATATTTCGTCACAGAAAGCCTTAGATTCAATATTCTTTCTATACTTAAACACGTTGGTCTAGTGGTAAAGTGCATGGCTTTGTAATCATGAGGTCCTGGGTTCAAATCCTAGGTCGGACAAATGTAGTTTTTCTAACGAACAATTCCCAGTATGAGTCCGGCGTCAGGCATTGTGTCCGAATATGGCAGTAGGGTTGCACGCTATTACATGGGACCTAACATCGTCGGCGAAAAGTAAAAGTGACAGATTCCGGAATAATACTACTGGGCAGCTTTCGTCAGAAAAACGTCATTTCTCCGATGTAGGATTTGAACCGAGGACAGGGTGATCACTAAGCGATACGCTTTGACACTAGACTAACGAGGCAGTCTTAATACATAATACAATTAATTAGACTATTTTATTATAAGCAGTTCTAACCTAGTGGTTAGACCGTTGGACTGCAAAGTCAGAGGTCTCGGGTTCAAACCCAGGCACGCTCCTCTGTCTATTCGAAAGCATGTGCGTATTAAAAATTAACTATCACTTGCTTTAACGTTGAAGGAAAATAACGTGACGATACCTACATGCCTTAGAGTTACTCGAAGGTGTGTGTAGTTCGCTAACTACTGGGCCAGTGTAGTGGACTATGGCCCTCTCAAACTGAGAGGGTTTAGGATAGCCTACACCCTCTCAGTTTGAGAGGAGGCCCGTGCCCAATGGTGGGACAGTTTCTTAACAGGGCTAATATTATTATACTGCTGTCCATTTTTTATTGTTTGTGTATTCTAAAATGATTTTGTTTGTGCATAACAAAGTTACTCTATCCCATTGATGATGAAAAGTCATGAAAAGTGAAAATCAAAAGCAGAGTTACAGTTTCAGTTACAGTCAGCATTCAACGCGCCGCGTTTGGTTATATCTTATAAGGTCACAGAAAATAATTTTCTTTAAAAGGGTAAGAAAATAACTTTCTGCGTTCACTTCATATAACCCGTATGCTGCACTAAGAGCCAATCGAGTTCTGACAAGTCATAAATGTCTAGAATACGGCCACTTGTAAAAAACCAAAATATAATTTTGTAATAATACAAATTTTTAAACTGTCGGTTTCGCTATAAAGTAGTTTTTTGGAATTTCTGGGAATGTAGTTTAAGAGATTTATAGTTTTGCAAAATATTTATGACGATGTTAGATTTTTTCGATGGATGAAATGTCTAGAATACGGCTACTTGTAAAATATCAAAATAACATTTTGTAATAATACACGATTTTAAGCTCTATCGCTTTCGTTATAAAGTAGTTTATTGGAATTTCTGAGATGGTAGTTTAAGAGATTTATGGTTTTGCTAAATATTCATGTCGATGTTACATTTTTTCGATGGACTTTTTTTACACGTGGTACCACACTAGGATTTATTCCTGTGTCGTGGGTGCGTTTACAAACATGAAAATTTATATACACAAATACCTAGACCGAAACAAATAATTTTTCCCGTGCGGGAATCAAACCCGCGACTCTTAACCACACCGCTAAATCGTCCGTCTGATAATGTTTGATTTAATTTTCTGTTGTTTTTTTTAAAGGAATAATCATCGCTCTTACAAATCTGGACTTCGTAAAAGACTCCTGAAGAAAACAATACCTAAACATTCAGAAAGGCCAGTCCAATAAAACAATATAAGGCTGACCCGCTGAGTTTCTCGCCGTATCTTCTCACTGTTAGGTCGTATTCCAATCCGGTGGTACTTGTAAATGTTTATTAAATTTTAACGTTTGTAAAGAATTTTACTGGCCTATACGAATAAATACTTTTATTTAATTTTTTAAACACTTTAGACCAGGGATTCCCAAAGTGGTTCACCAATATTGAACCGGATTTAGCTAGGTTGATAGAAAGTCACCAGGTTCATCCATCACACTGTTTTTTTTATCTTAACTTGGCGATTATATGTCTTTTTTCCATAAAATAATTACCTACTTAAGTATTTTTACGTAATTTGTATTAATAATTATTAACTACACTTGATATTTATGGAATGTTGTGCGAGGCACAAGGGGGTTTCAGGTCTGGAAGAGGATGTTCGGATCAAGTCTTCTCACTCCGCAACATCGTAGAGAAGCATCTGGCAGTGGGCCGGAAGGTTTTCTGCGGTTTTGTAGATCTGGAGAAGGCATTTGACAGAGTTGTGCGAAAGAGACTTTGGGACATTTTGCCAGAGTATGGTATAGATGGCACTCTGTTGCGAGCCGTCCAGTCCACTTATGTGGACTGCAAGGCATGCGTACGGGTGGGTGGTAACAGGTCACCCTGGTTTGACGTTAAAATCAGCGTCAAGCAGGGTTGCGTGTTGTCCGCTAGACTGTTTATAATATATCTGGACAAAAGTCTCCAAAGACTGAAAGCGATGAATGAAGGTGTACAAATGGGTGACTTAGTGGTAAACCATCTAATTTATGCAGATGACGCGGTTTTAATAGCGCCAATAGCCACGGATCTGCAAACACTAGTCACAGTTATGAAAAACGACTGCATGATCAATGGCTTACACTTGAATGTGAAGAAAACCAAGATTATGGTTTTTGAAAGGGAAGAAACCAGAACGAATGTAAGGATTGTGGTTGGTAACGATGTGCTGGAGCAAGTGAATGAGTTTGTATATCTTGGATGCGCCTTCAGTAAGGATGGGAAATACACCGCTGACATAGAGAGAAGAGTGAGTGCAGGGAACAGAGTGAATGGTGCAATGGGAAAGCTACTTGGGAGCCGGCACTTAAGCCATAAGGTGCAGCTGGCCATACATAACGGAGTTCTTGTCCCAACGCTGTTATATGGTAGCGAGAGCTGGGTATGTAAGAACGAGAATGAAAGTAGGATAAATGCGGTAGAAATGCGAGCTCTGCGGAAGATGTGCGGAGTGAAGCTGACCGACCGCATTAGCAACAGCATAGTAAGACAGCGAGTAGGTATGAAAGATAGTATCGGTGTAAAGATAAGAAAGGGCATGCTCCGTTGGTTCGGGCATATAGAAAGAATGCCAGAGGAAAGAATGACAAAACAGATATACAATGTAAAAGTGGAAGGATGCAGGTACCGGGGAAGACCTAGACTATCTTACCACGACCAAATAAACCGAGTCTTATCTGATGGAAAAGTCAAGAGTCTCCGTAACCGGCGAGCGTGTATGAGACAAACTATGAGAGTCGAGGAAGCCAGAGAGGTATGTAAGGAAAGAACCTGTTGGAACTCTGTACTCTCTGCCTACCCCGCAAGGGATCTGTCGTGAGGTTATAGATAGATAGATAGATAGATAGATATTTACTGAATTTTGTCTATTTATTTTGTTAAATTTTGATGAAAAAATTCTATCTATCTATCTATATCATCACGCCAGCTCCCTCGCGGGGTAGGCAGAGAGTACAGAGTTCCAACAGGTTCTTTCCTTGCATACCTCCCTGGCTTCCTCCACTCTCATAGTTCGTCTCATACAAACTCGCCGGTTACGGAGACTCTTGACTTGCCCTTCAGCTAAGACACGGTCTATTTGGTCATGGTAAGATAGTCTAGATCTTCCCCGGCACCTACATCCTTCAACTTTCGCATTGTATATCTGTTTTGTCATTCTTGCTTCTGGCATTCTTTCTATATGCCTGAACCAACGGAGCATACCCTTTCTCATCTTTACACCGATACTATCTTTCATACCTACTCGCTTTCTTACTAAGCTGTTGCGAATACGGTCGGTCAGCGTGACTCCGCACATCTTCCGCAGAGATCGCATTTCGACCGCATTTATCCTGCTTTCGTTCTCCTTCTTACATACCCAACTCTCACTGCAATATAACAGCGTTGGGACAAGCACTCCGTTATGTATGGCCAGCTGCGCCTTTTGGCTTAAGTGCCGGCTCCCAAGTAGCCTTCCCATCGCACCATTCACTCTATTACCTGCATTCACTCTTCTCTCTATATCAGCGGTGTATTTCCCATCCTTACTGAAGGCGCATCCAAGATATACAAACTCATTCACTTGCTCCAGCACATCGTTACCGACCACAATCCTTGCATTCGTTCTGGTTTCTTCCCGTTCAAAAACCATAATTTTGGTTTTCTTCACATTCAAATGTAAGCCATTGTTCATGCAGTCGTCTCTCATAACTGTGACTAGTGTTTGCAGATCAGTGGCTGTTGGCGCTATCAAAACCGCGTCATCTGCATACAATAGGTGGTTTATCACTAGATCACCCATTTTTACCCCTTCAGTCATCGCATTCAGTCTTTGAAGACTTTTATCCAGATACACTATAAACAGTCTAGCGGACAACACGCAACCCTGCTTGACGCCGATTTTAACGTCAAACCAAAGTGACATGTTACCACCCACCCGTACGCATGCCTTGCTGTCCACGTAGGTGGACTGGACGGCTCGCAACAGGGTGCCGTTTATACCATACTCTGGCAAAATGTCCCAAAGTCTCTTTCGCACGACTCTATCAAACGCCTTCTCCAGGTCCACAAAACCGCAGAAAACCTTCCGGCCTACTGCCAGATGCTTTTCTACGATGTTGCGGAGGGAGAAAACTTGATCCGAACATCCTCTTCCAGACCTGATGAAAAAATTATGTCAAGTTTACTCTCACCTAACCAACCGCAAAGTTTTTAAATTGGTAAGTATTTTGTATCAATAGCAAAAAAACTAGAGATAGGATTTTTAAAGTAATTTGGCTATGGGGGTCTGAGGTATCAGTTCATTTTGGAAAAGGGGTCTCTTGCCTAAAATAGTTTGGGAATCCCTGCTTTAGACTAACTTTCCTTTTAGATTTGCACAAGAAGACTTACTAAGCAGTGGATTAGTATAGCGCTGATTTATCGGACTGTTACTGTAAGGTTTCGAAAGATTGGTTAATCTTTCAGTTTTCAGTTTACTGTAGGTACTTCTAGTCCAAGTTTTTAGGTTAACGAATTGCAACTATAGATTGCGTTTTCCATTCTATGCGGGAAATTGAACAGTCGAACGAAATGACAAACAAAATGGAACAAACGCCAACTATGATGTATGCGTTTTGTTAACCTCTAAACTTTTGCAAAACAAATAACTTAAAAAAAATAGGAAACTGACTTCTAAAAGCAAAAAATAAATATTTGAAGTCAGTGCGGATTAGTGTAGTCAGTTACTTAGCACTGACTTCAAATATTTATGTTTTGCTCTTTGAAGAAGATTTATTAATATACTTATATTATATTATTCTGCTGAGTTCTACAGTAAGGTACCTACATTATTAACATAACACCCATAGTAAATAATATATGCTGTTTGCCGTTAAGTCCCTTAGTCCATACCGATTTCACTAAAATGGGACCACCTCAAAACTACACTTAACCCAACGCAAAAAGAATCATCATAATCAGTTCATAAATAAAGACATAATAAAAAACACAAATTAATTGAAAACCTTCTCCTTTTTTAACATCTGGTAAATATTCTGATTAGTTCAATGAGATATATATATATATATATAGGATTAACACAATACTTATAAAAAGCATACGTACAGACGAACATAGAACCTTCTCCTTTTTGAAGTCTGTTAACATATAAACGCCGTGATATTTATATTTCCTATGTAGGACTGGCAAAGGCGTAGTTTGTACACCCACATAATGTCGCAATGTAATAGCAACGAGGACATTACCATTATTCCGGGCACAATTTCAAACTTTGGACTTCTCTATCTCTTGATAATTATCGAGAGAAAAACACACTTTGTTCAACCTAGGATTTGAATCCAGGACTTCATGATTGCGGCCCCCATTATGTGCCACTAGACCAACGACGCAGTCTATCAATTAACAACAAATGAGCAAGTTTACTATGTATCTTTATATACTCTTGTGTATCTTCATATTTTTAGCATAACCCTTCATTAGGAAAACCTCATGTCGTGGGTACATTTATAAATATGAAATTCCCATACACAAACACCCAGACCGAAGAAAATATTTGTGAGTCATATAAAAATTTGTGCCGCGAAGGATAAGACCCACGAATCAACCCAGAAGGCCGAGAGGCTTAAGCTCTTAACTACTAGACTAAGTCGTGCATCGTCTTTGGATCTTTATATTATGTATTTTTGTATTTTACTTTAAACGTTTTTATGTTGTATCTTTGTATTTTAATCTAAGAATATTTATTTCTATTTTTTAAAAACGCAGCCCCACACTTGGGTTTATTCCTATGTTGTAAGTGCAGACTGGAAGAAATAATTGTGGATCACACAAAGACTTGTTCCGTGCGGGAGTCGAAACCGCGTTCGTTAGACACAATGGGCGGAACGGCTTAAGCTCTTAACTATTGCGCTAAATCGTCCGTCAATCTTATACATTACGTCACAATTAACTTGAGGCTCTCAATTAAACTCAGCCTTAATGTGATTTTAAGGTCCACAGTAAAGCGAATTTATGAGATATAAAACAGGGAAACCGTATATTTTACGGTCGAACTTTCAAAGTCGCATCTAAGCTTTACGCTAAACGGCTAAAACTCATTGATCTGTCTGGATTTTATGTTTGTTTTATCTTTAGGATGTCTGGGAGTAACATTGTGTTAGTATGTAGTAGTTAGTAATGTTGCTAGGACTTTGTCTAATCGGGTGGTAAAATAAATAATATTCTTGATTACTTGTCCATCAAAGTAACTGCTGATTTTTAAGGTTTTGTACCTCAATCGGTAATAAGGAGCGATTTTAAAATGACTTTGTTGTCCGTCTATTTGACGGTTAAGATCCTTTTATTAGAAACGGATAGATGTATTAAGTTGAATTCATGTCAAATACTAGGTTCTACAGTTCCATAGCGTAAAAATGGAGCTTCCAAAGGTACGGTCAAACCAACGGGTTCAGCCGCGTACGCGGTGGCGTCTCCGGCGGCGACACGGTGGCGATCAGTATCTACCTAAGATTGCGCGTGCAGACGCCGCCCAGATAGCGCGTGCAGGACGGAAGACGCGTTGGTGTGAACATTTCCATATAAATATTACTGCAGAAGCTGATCACCACCGTGCACGCCACCGTGGACGCGGCTGAACGCGTTTGTTTTGGCCCCACCTTTAGTCATTGCAAACAAAAGATGGGGCCATTTACACTAACCCATCAAAACCTAAAGTGTACTTCCCGTAGATCTAGAATGATGGCATTTGACAAGAACAATGGTTTTACTGTACAATTAAAGGAAACATCTGAAATAGTTATTTGAAATTATATTACAGAAGAAAAAATCCTCTAATTTGATGAAACAACAATGGCTCCATTTATATTTCCATTAAGTGTCGACATGGTAAAAGTTCAAGGCTTTAAAGAGCAACGGCTGGTGTGGTCCTCCATCAACCTAATCAGAACCGGAGTCGCAAGGTGCAATTATCATCTTCACAGGTGGAGCAACACTGAGTCTCCTTATTGTTCATCATTTCTGGTGCAGATTGGCCTGAAACGAAAAGATACGCTGAAAAGGGGTTAAAAGTAGTAATGGATTGGCTCTACAGAAACCTTCTTACAGTTAATCTTGAAAAAACAAAATTTATAACATTTACACACTCATTATCTCATAACCCACCGCAAAATTTCTTTTTGAAGGCACATACCTGTCACTTTTTCCCCCCCGCAAACGATTGCTCATGTACAGTGGTAACTCGAACCGCAGAAATTAAATATCTTGGCGTTCAAATTGATCAACGACTAACTTGGCATGCGCATATACAGTCACTCGCTCCTAGACTAAGAAAACTAATTTATATATTCAAAAAATTACGACAATCTGCAAATAAAGACACACTAAAACTTATCTATTTTGCGCTTTGTCAATCTCTCCTAACATACAGCATTGTAGCGTGGGGAGGGGCATCAAAAACTGCCTTTCTTGAGCTCGAAAGAGCCCAAAGAGCAGTCCTAAAGGTGATGACCTCGAAACCGTTTAGGTACCCAACTACTGATCTCTACCATGAGTGCCAAGTTCTCACTGTAAGGCAACTTTATATACTCCGAACAATATTAAAAAAACATAAGTCACTAATCTTTAGGCCGCAATTGATTAAAAGTAAACGCAGAAATCATCCAGTGTGTAATATGGTAAAACACAGAACGACCTCGGCGAGCCACCAATACTACGTCTTACATGCCCGACTATACAACAAAGTCCACAAAACTTTGGATATTTACTCTTTAAATTATAGGGAAGTAAAATGCAAGGTTACAAAATGGCTGAAAACTTTAAACTATAGTCATACCGAAATGCTGCTTAACAGTATGCTTTAAGCACATTTGATTATGTAAAGAATTGCACTCCTATATTAACCTACATATCACTATCAATACCACATCTACATAAACTCACATCTCACACACGTAACACAATACACACGTAACATAACATACACACATCACACACCACCACACATAAAAAACTCAGACAAGTTAAAAAAAGGATTCCTTACCGTAACTTTAATTAGTGTTATGTAACCTGTGAAGGAATACTGACTCCCAAAACACAGGTTGTTACCTAGTTTGGAAGGCAGAGGTTACCAAAATGTATGTCATTAATTACCAGTCTGTATTTAGCCACTAGGAATCTTTGTATTGTGATCCCTTATTACTGGTACTGAATAAATTATTATTATTATTATTATTATTGTGAGCGTGGAAACTCAGTGTAGACTATGCAGCTCATCGTGGATGACTGTCCCACTCAAAAATTTTGCGGCGTATTCGAGGATCTACAACAGATGACACCAGAGTAGCCTCCAGTGTCAGCTGGTGTAGCCCCACGAATAGCTCCTCCACTCTGATATTACGTTTTGATTGTGGTTCGCATTATTAAAAATACACCGCCATACAATGATAATGATGATGTTAAAAGGTGTTTATAATAAGAATGTTTTTGTAATTATACAGGGTATTTATCCATTTCATAAATAAAACATAACATTATTATATACGAAACAATTTTCGTTTATTTTTGCAAAAAGCATTTGATTACACGCTCATATTAGGTAAATACCTAAAGGTTAAAGTCTCACCACGCATCATTATTATTTTAAAATAATTTAAACAGTACTATAATAGCAATAATAATATTAATTATAATAATTATTCATTCTACAATAACATTATCACGTATGGCAATAAAAATAATATTTACAACTTTTACAAAATAAATAATATTAGTGATGATGTTCTGACGAAATGAGCAACGAAATTAAAATTTATTATTTTTAATAAAATCTCAACCGTAAACAGATATTTTATATATTCTATAACTTTAAAATAATAAAATAACACTCAATATTTTTTTAATTAATAAAAATAACACCATTCGTGCACGTGGTTCTGTGTATTATAATTATGTTCTGCTATTTCACCCATGTGGCTATTCTAGAAGCCCGTGGTTCTCAACTTTCTGATCCGATCTGAATGGTTTCCGATCTGGTGGTAGATGTAAAAATTTAATAATTTGGCGTTTGTAAGTACTTCTTATTAGCAAACAAATAAATGTTTTCAACTTTGACAGCAAATTAGTACATCTATTATGTTCAGATGAAATGATGCTCGAGATTTGTAGAATATGTTGGTTGGTTTTTTAAACATTTGACTCATTTATTTCCTAAATAAAAACGATGAATACTATACTACTGAATGATGAATTTTAGCAATCGCAATATGCATAATTTTTATGCATGCACTAAATGATAACGATATTTTTAGCAATACTCACATTATTATGGCCCTAAAAGATGTACGTAGTTCTTGGGTAAGTGACTAGAGTTATTTTTTTATTTGCATTCTCACATTTATCAAAATATACATATCTAAATGACATAATTCAAAATTGGACGTTTTTTTAATAATACACAGAACTACGCCCTCGCCATTACTGAAAGCCATAAAAATATCAACAATGAACTATCACAGTATGGATAATAAAGTCAATATTAAATAAGAAAGGAGCTTTATAACTGAGAAAAAAATCTATACAGAGAGTGTAAAAATGAAAATAATATTTAAAAAATAAATTACATTGAACAAAAAATAATAGTATAAACGATGTTATACAAAATTTAACTAATCTCATGGCTAGTGTAGTAGTTTTATACCTGACTTTAATCAATTAAAACTGTGAAGTTTCCCGAGAAAACAACTATTTTCACGGCCAAATTCATTAAATAAAAATATGTCCACATTTATAGCACGCTATCATTTATTAATTATACAGATTATTATTTCATCGAAACGTTTTGGACAGTTATAAATGAATAGATCACACCAAATAATATTGATTAATTTTCTGATATCGTGTCGCGATAGAATAATGATATTAGTTAGGTTATATTCATATTATTGTGTCGCAGCCAACGTCACAACAATGAGCATAAAATTAAGTGTACATCCTTTAACGACTTTGGATCCAAAGAACCTATTCAGAACTATAGGTTCTTCTACTGAAGTATTCAATGTTTCTTTACTTATTATCAATAGCCAAATAAATTTTATCCAACATCAAATTCCCGCGAAATATCATATCACACCAATGTGAATTTTAGCATAAATCGCAGAGAAAAGCTATTCTATACACAGAGCTACTTAATACTTATTTTAAAATACAATATTGCTGTTTTTTTTATCTAGTTTATTGCAACTGCTAATGGGTTTCGACTAATGTGTGAAAAAAATCTATCATTTGAAGCTACGATTAAAAACTGATACCATGGGAGAGAATCAAAGGACTAGCAATTAGGTTACTAAAGATTCCAAGACGTTACAGTTTATAGTGATGATTTATAGCAGCTACTTTTAATTTTTTTAGCAATAGTAATAAATGTTGATTAGTGATATTACTTCGTTACCGTTTTGCACTATATGAAGTGTTTGTGAAATAAGGAGAGTAAAACATATTGATGTATTTTGCTAAGGTTATACGTTTAAAAATAAAGTACTATTTTGGTCTAATATTGTTGTTTGTGTATTAATAAGTACTAATCCAGTGATTTCTATTGCTCAAGAATCTTTTCAGTCCACCAATTGCTAGTTTTCTATCTATATTATGGGTCGATATTAAATTTTATTTACACACAACTATTAAAATTCCACATTGAAATCTACAAAATTCTAATACATTATTATTTGAAAATACAACAATCTACCAAATTTCAACTAACTCAAAAATAGATGAACAGAAACAAATGGACGGATCTCAAATAAAAAAGAAATGTTTACAAACGTCAAAATAGCTTTAAATGTATGAATGTTGAACGAATTTACAGTTAGTAACAAATATTTACAATATTAGTATTTTTCGTAGGAAAAATTGGGAAAAAGAAGATTTTTTAAATTCAGATATGATTAATGTTGTAAGAAAGTTAGTTGTAATATCTATAGAAGTCACAACCATTTATTATTACTTTTTTTACATTTACAGCCTGTTTGTGCCTTTCCATATATTTCAACGCACACGCCGTTACAGACACTAAAAATTGGCTATATACTCATTACACTACATACTATTATTTAAATACCTAATTCCTTCTAAGGTTTTCTTTAATATTTATTTGTTTTGAGCCTATATTATTACTTATTCAAAAGGAAGACACATTGAATTTACAATAGCAAATGTTAGCAAAAATGTTATTTGGGGTTATTAAAATTGACATATTTGAAAACAAATACGTTTTATTTAAACTTAAAATTGAAAATAAACAATATTTGGGAAACACTGTCACCGATCGTCTAAGTGGAGTCAGCTTACCGAACCAGTGGTAGATAATTTAAAAAAAGGATTTGTAATTTTACCCCTGAAGGGTTTATACAAAATAAATGATTTGAATTTATTAGTAATGTTTTCCATTCCAAATAACATTTTTCTGACATTTCAAGAACATGGAAATATAAGCTTATGCGGTTAACATGGACATTGACACGACTGAGATGAGTATTAAAATACCTTCTCGAGGCAGAAGAAAACAGGTAAGTATTTTTAAGTGATCCGATTTTATTAAAAGCGACATAAAATAAATGTTTAAAAGTTACTATACAATAAAATGTATTTTATTGCACACTAAAATAAAATGACGAAAGGTTTGTATCTGTATTGGATATTTTATATTTTTATTTTTTGAAATGAAATATAAAATTGTGGAGATATATGATTCAAAATGAATTATCCATCGAATTAGAATTTAAGCGTTATCTGTAATATTATATAAATATTATTCTGGAATATTTGAGGGAAAATCAAATCACCATATATTATCTTTATATTTGCCGAGCGTATAAAGAAATAACAGCTGTCTACTGAATAACATTTTTACAGAAACCTTTAATGAAATCGAATCAAAATTCATAGTGTACAGTTCCATATGATTTATTAGTGAAGTTAGTAATCCAATACAGCTATAAATATTAAAAAACGATGAATTTTTGACACAACACTGACACATCAAATCTAACGGGTTTGATTTTAATCGTAGCACATCAATTAATTATTTTAAAATCCTTTTTTTTCTCTATTGAAGCGTTATTTGTCCCCATTATAGTATCTTCCTATAATAAATTTAAATAAATAGTAATATTTAATCCTAAGCGACTGTTATTACTAATTTATTTCTATACTATCTACGAGTTGACTATTTAATAATTTCTATTTGTAAAATTTCAAACTTTTAACATAGTGTTAATACCAATAATATACCAATTTAATAAATATTTTTTTGAAAACAATACACACAATACCTATATTATAAATATTTAAACAAATTATATTTTTATATAAAATTTGAATATAACATAGCTACATAATATTAAATTATACTATACTTAATTAATAATTACGTATAATACATATAATTTTAGGTTACTCCTAAATAAACTCTACATCTAATTAATTATACCTATCAATAATTTAGTAAAATAGTTTAACTAATATTTACATTATTTTGGGCTTTAAAAATAATTCAAAATTACACATTCTTAGGCCCGTAAAAATGATCTTAAAACTGTAGAATGACTTCAAAGGCTTTTTTGCTACGGAATGATTCTATATTAAATTTTGGACTGAATGACTGAATAAATGACGTTTGACTATACTAGTTCGGTTAGTTAATTCAGGAAATACAGACATGAAAAAATATAACATTATGATATATATATTATAATATATATATGTCGTCAGATGGCCAAACCAACTAGCACAAGAGCTCAATCTTTAGGCTCAGACATGCGCGGGGTTAGGTTTCCAAACAGCTAAACACAATAATTGCCCATCAGTTATTTAATCACATAACTTATCCACATGAAACACAATATCAACCATTTAATTATCAAAAGGGCAGGACGACCATTTTGACACGTCGTCATCGCATCGTTCTCCATGTTCTGTTCATCTTCCTAATTCAAAATTCCGTTGACTCTCGCGTTCCGTCAGCACGCGGCCGTAGTGCTGACTAGCGGACGACCCGCGCACTATTTGCCACAGATAATAACCGACATATACATGAATTTTTCTAACGTTACTCCAGTTCCGACTTTTTAAATATATAGCGAAAGAAGTTAGTCGCAGGAAGACCAGGTTTAGTAAAATTATTTCAAATTTAGATGAGGATGCAAACCAAGGGTGAATAAAATTAATAATAACATGAAAAAATACTAAGGTGAGTAAAAATATCCTAAGTTTTCTAAAGCTGTGATACTAAGGAAACATATCCGTTTGTGCTATAAATTAAATTCTAAACCATAATGAGGATAGAAATTTTTTTTTCTTTGGTTTAGAATCACTATGAAAAATTATAACGATTTACAAACTTTTGCAAAACAAAAAGAGACGAGAAGCCTCTTTTTTTGCAAAAATCAAAGTCGTTAAAACTTAGACGCGTTTACTGTATAAATTACACTTATGATATTCTCTAAATCACATCAACTTTGGGAATAGGTAAGTACACAAAAACGTCCTTAAATATTTCGTTGAGACTTACTAGGCCTCTCAAACCGCCGTTCCTCCCGAATTCGATGGTATTCAAAGTGATGCGAGATCCGAAGCCCTTCTCGAAGGCATCGGTACTCGCAGCTGCGCTGAGCCCCGTCTATCTAGCCTCTCCAATGCATCGAGATCTGAAGCGCTTCGCCTGCAGAAACTACAAAATGCACATGCTAGAGTATTTTTGAACGCATTACGAAAGTCTCTATTGAAATACGCGTAGATAATCGGATTCAACGCAGAGTTGAAATAACCAGTCCAAAACATGATCACTGTCACAACATCGGGGCACTTGCAAGAGTCACACAAGGAAGTTGACACGTAGTATAAGAAGAATGGCAACCAGCAGAGGATGAAAGCACCCATAATGATCCCTAGAGTTCTAGCTGCCTTGTGTTCTCTCTTCATTTTAAGGATGTTCCTGTCTTTAGTTGGAGTAGTGGCATTGATGTGTAAAGCTCCATTCTTATCACCCACTTCTCGGGAATGCCGATGCATCAGCATAGCGTTTCCAGCTCTGGCATGCAAATTTTTCTCTTGCCTATTTGCTTCTCTGAAGATCGCGTAATAAGTAAAGAGCATTATGGTGCAGGGGATCCAGAAGGATATTGAGCTAGATATGACTGCGTAAGGTTTGTTTACTTTGAATTCGCATTGGTCGAATTTCTGGTCTTTCAAATAATCGCTGGTTGTGTACCAGCCCATGAATATTGGTACGTATGATATCGTGATTGGACTTAGCCATGTCGCTGCTAACATGACGAATGCCATCTGAAACAAATAATGCAAGCATTGAGGAAACCGATACACGGTTTAATGAAAACACATGGCGAGTCGTAGGACTTAATTCTAAGATTAACTTTAAAAATTATGTGGCCAGTGATATTTAAAATTACTTATTATGATGTGTTGCTGACTTAAGCAAAAGTTAAATCAGCATTATAAGGGAGCGAGTCTAGTTTCTCCTCTCTCTCTCCCAAAGATGGGCTCATAAAAGCGTAACACAAAGGAGCGCCTATGCATTCTTCACAGAGATTTTGTAACTCCTCTGAAGTGTTGATGGCGGTCACCATGGGGTTTTAAGTTGGTAAAAGTCCACATACTCTGCGAGCTTCCCGTGAAAGTTATATGCATGAATTTTCCCCATACATACAAAAAAGTGTCAAACATCAATTTAGTGTAGAAGCGATCGGGGGTTAGTAATAATGTAGCATCTCTGTTTCATCAAAATCAAAAAAAAAAGTTTATACAGTTTTTAGAGTCAGTGATATACATAAAATATTGATGACTTCCATCTAATATTCGCTTCATAAAACTATTTGTCACTTGCCGACAGCTAATCGTGAAATATCAAAATTGTTGGCAGCCTCATATTTTACGTAAACTAGCGCACGACATAAATAAAGCTCAGAATTCGTAATGGTTAGCATTAATTTCGTATGATAATTAATCAAATTAACTGATTTGACATTTTTGGTACATAAAATCGCATTTCATTATTTCATTGCAATTTATTATTTATTGCCTACTGTACAATTTTCAGGTTATTTATGTCATCAATTTGCCAGATTCCTTGTAGGATAGGTGAAGAAAACACGATTTAAATAAGTTGATACACTACCGATCGATTATTTTTAAAACTTTTTTCAGAATCATCACAATAGAAGTTATTTATTTATTTATATTAAATTGCAGGAATTATGTTAAACTATTTTAAATCTACATAGTATTTACGATTGAAATCGCATACGCTATCGATTGGTTTTGGTTTTTTTATTCAATAATTCCACTATGAGCGTTGCTCTAAGATGGTTCGAGTGGAGAATTGGATAAATGTAGAACTATATACCGAATCACTGTAAGTTAAGTAAGTAAAGTAACTGAATGATACTACTCGTAGATTGGTATAGTACAATTCCAGTAATCCGATCGTTCTGCAGGGGACGTCTTTCGGCTGATGATCATACTGAAGTGAAGCTTATATTTAAATACTCATATGAGAAACATAATATGTAAATACTAATAATGATCTCTCTCTGCCAACCCGAAAGAGATTTGATGCAATAATATAGATAGACTAATAATGATTAACCAACTAACCTTTTTTGTCATCTTAATAGGATACTTTAAGGGCTTCACTATAGCGTAGTATCTGTCGACGGATATGCAGCATAGATGCAAGATCGAGGTCGATGTGAAATACACGTCCGAGGAATTCCACAGGTCGCAGACAGTGGGCCCGAACACCCAGCTGTTGTAGAACTGCACGCTGAAGTTGAATGGCATCACGACCATCGCTACCAGGATATCAGCAAACGCGAGGGAGACGACGAAGTAGTTGGTTATCACTCGAAGTTTCCTGTAAAAGAGAATTTTGATAAAGCACTTAATTTGTATTAATATTTCATGCTTAGTTAATTAGATTAGATTGTCCCAATTCCTTCCCTAAGACCTTCTCTCACAAATAAGGGTCAGAGATTATGTAGCGAATAGGTCACACTCACACGTGGACCCACTGCAAATTAGTGGAGGCAGGCTTGTGTTGCTGCTATTGAAACTCTCAAGCTCAAAGCTTCCGACGTGGCTTAATGACTACATAAGTGATAACCACGACCGAAAAACCCGACGAAAATGGCGAAGCGTATGCGAAGTTTAAAGGTGTTAAAAAACAGAAATACTACAAACAGTGTACCATATTTGACTGATCAAGTCGAATGCTGATCGCTAGAACAGCACGATCGTGTACCGCAACGAGCGGTTTGGTTCCGGAGTCCGTTAACTACTTTCTATGCCCAACTTATGATGTCCTTTCCCAAAACATAATACTCCAGTTATATGTTAAATTCTGCGTTGTGGGTATTCGTCCTTTTAACACTGGCTATCAAGCTCAAAGTACCGGAGATAACTTAACCTTCGGAGAATACTCTTTTTATCTAAATCATCACGACGAACACTTACAATGTGATTCCAACATCTTCTTGGCCCACAAATCCATTAGTCATCTATTTTATCTTATGTCTCTTTGCTGGCTTTTGAACTTTTTAGATATAATTATTCATATAGTCATAGTCAAGAGTCTCCGTAACCGGCGAATGTGTATGAGACGAACTATGAGAGTGGAGGAAGCCAGAGAGGTATGTAAGGAAAGAACCTGTTGGAATTCTGTACTCTCTGCCTACCCCGCGAGGGAGCTGGCGTGATGATATAGATAGATAGATAGATTATTCATATATTTTTTATGCAGGTTTACCTGCACTGATTAGGCCTGAGGCGAGAAGTTGGGATCGGTTAACTGGAGGATTGAGCACAGGGAATTCAACGTTATAGTTACGTTGGCAAGAAATCGTGCTGCCACCTTCATATTTATTTAAAATATTTGTAGCGTGAGAAGGACTGCATATCAACTCGATAGTTTTGCGCTAACACCAATTTGGTTGTGCTAAATTACTAGTTTTTATGAAGCTGCAAGTATACCTGTGCCTCATAACACTGACGATAACCAGCATGTTGCCGAGCACCGCCATAATGACGATGAGCAGCAACACCGACATCCGCAGCTTGAAGAATATGTCCTGGCCCCCATCGTCGTCAACGCCCGCGACCGTGTCGTTGCTGGTCGCGTTCAGAGCCGCGTGCTGGGTGAGATTTTTGAGATCCATATGGGGTAGCCTGGAACATCATGTCGAATTAACACTTTTGTTAAAAAAATGCGCGTAATCATCATGCTCGTACTTTAACGGCCAACACTAAATAAAGCAAAAAAGCATACCAGAATAGTAATTTACACCAGTGAAGTCTTTACGTATACCTCCATTTTTGCCGATACCGGCTAGATAGATTTATTCATTTGCAGAAAACAAACTCTGTCCTCAAAAGAAAGCCTCCTAGCTGTTTAGTGGCGTAAAATTAGAATATAAACAACGCCTATATTGTCTAAGCGCTGGTGACGATGGTGTACTGTGTAAAAGTAGACCTCTGCCACCATTTGCTAAGAAAAGAAATTACAGGCATTAAAATTTAGGAGTTACTTGTGTCTACCACACTAGGCAAAGCCTGTCTCGTGGAAGTGAAATTTATAACAGCGTTTTTATCAAAAACTAAGGTGCCATAAAATGTTAATAGATTTGACAAAAAAAAAGTGTGTTTGTGTGTGTGTGCGTGCGTGTGTATGAGTGAGTGTGTGTGTGAGTGAGTGTGTGTGTGCGGGCGTGTGTGTGTCTGTGTGAGTGTGTGTGTGCGCGCATGTATATATTGTCATATAGGGGAAAGAGTACTAATGTTGCCCCCCCCCCCCCCCTCCAATTGTTGGCACTTTGAATTTTAACCGCGATTATTAAGGATTTACGGCTTATAACTGTAATATATTATCGGTACTGCGGACGCATCTGTAATCTATGGAATATGCCACCCATAGCGTAATGTAAAAAAATACGTAATGTACGTTGTCAGTTCAATTTTATAATGGTAGTAAAGTAAAACCTTTAGGCTACGTGGAAGTACTGGTGCAATATAAAAATATTTTAAAACAGTTAGATCTGTATGTCTTTGAGACTGGTATGACTAGTCTGTTGGGACGACAATGGTTAGCTGAACTGAATATATCCATACCCTCATTTGCTAAGAGCTGAACATATGTCCACAGAACAAATAAAAAATATTGTTATGGATATTATTTCTAGGAATAATGAACCATTTGATGGTGGCCTTGGGTGTTTCACGGGCGGTCGGACAACCCTGCGCCTGCGGCCAGGGGTGGAGCCTGTTTTCTGCCGCGCACGGCCACTGCCGTACGCCCTTCGCGAGCGGGTGGACGCAGAGCTCGAGAACATGCTGCGCGTCGGCGTCATCGAGCCTGTAGATTGCTCTGACTGGGCGACCCCACTGGTAATTGTGCATAAGCCTGATGGAGCTTTACGGATTTGCGCTGATTATATCTGTTATCTAGATTAAATGGTAATTAATTTTACAAAACTGGATCTTTCGCAAGCATATAACCAAATTTTGTTGGATGATGTTCAGATACAACCGCCTGGTGTACGGCCTAGCATCCAGTCCAGGTATTTTCCAAAGAATAATGTCACAATTATTTGAAAAGGTGCCAAATGTCACAGTATTTTTAGATGATATTTTAATTAGTAATTCTTGTTTGCAATCCCACATAGATACAATCGACAAAGTATTGACTATTTTAAAAAACAGTGGTATGAAAATTAAGAAAGCAAATGTGAATTTTTAGTAAGGAGTGTCAAGTATTTAGGGTTTGTCATTAGTGAGCAGGGAGTTAGAGTAGACACAAGTAAAATTGATCCTATTATAAGAATGGACCCGCCGAGGAATATTTCGGAATTGAAGTCATTTTTGGGTATGATTAATTTGTGTATGGTAAAATTATTGAACGGAGAATGCGCGAGAAGTCCGATGGAGTGTTGTGTGAGGCACAGGGAGGTTTCAGGTCTGGAAGAGGATGTTCGGATCAAGTTTTCTCCCTCCGCAACATCGTAGAAAAGCATCTGGCAGTAGGCCGGAAGGTTTTCTGCGGTTTTGTGGACCTGGAGAAGGCGTTTGATAGAGTAGTGCGAAAGAGACTTTGGGACATTTTGCCAGAGTATGGTATAAACGGCACCCTGTTGCGAGCCGTCCAGTCCACCTACGTGGACAGCAAGGCATGCGTACGGGTGGGTGGTAACATGTCACCTTGGTTTGACGTTAAAATCGGTGTCAAGCAGGGTTGCGTGTTGTCCGCTAGACTGTTTATAGTGTATTTGGATAAAAGTCTTCAAAGACTGTGTGCGATGACTGAAGGGGTAAAAATGGGTGATCTAGTGATAAACCACCTATTGTATGCAGATGACGCGGTTTTGATAGCGCCAACAGCCACTGATCTGCAAACACTAGTCACAGTTATGAGAGACGACTGCATGAATAATGGCTTACATTTGAATGTGAAGAAAACCAAAATTATGGTTTTTTAACGGGAAGAAACCAGAACGAATGCAAGGATTGTGGTTGGTAACGATGTGCTGGAGCAAGTGAATGAGTTTGTATATCTTGGATGCGCCTTCAGTAAGGATGGGAAATACACCGCTGATATAGAGAGAAGAGTGAATGCAGGTAATAGAGTGAATGGTGCGATGGGAAGGCTACTCGGGAGCCGGCACTTAAGCCATAAGGCGCAGCTGGCCATACATAACGGAGTTAAATGGAGATCGCGAAACGCGAAATGGAGATCAAGGAATTAAATCCATATTTTAATAGACGACTGGAATTATACTCCGAATTAGGTTGCGTGATGTGGGGTCACCGATTAGTAGTGCCGACAGCTTGTCGAAATAAGGTATTGCTAGAATTGCATGACACACACATGGGTATAGTTAAAACTAAAAGTGTAGCGCTCAGTTACGTGTGGTGGACGAGGCCATCGCGGCGATGTGTTGGGAGTGCAGGGTGTGTGCAGAAACAGCTGAAGCGCCGCCGCACCATGCACCTAATCCGTGGCCCTGGCCGAGTCGTCCTTGGATGAGGCTACACATTCTATATTTTATTATTTTTTGTTCTCATTCTTTGTTCATTTTCTTTTTGTATACGATAATATTTTAAATAATCTTTTAAGTTCTCACTATTTGCATGCCGTGGTTGCCTATAAATATGACAACAATTAGTTTAAGGTTTTTATTTAATTAAGTTTTCGAATGTTATTATTGTATGTCATGTTGGTGATCCTAAATAAATAATTTAAAATAAAAATAAAATAAGAGAAATATGGGCAAGATTTGGTATTCCAAAACAAGTTGTAAGTGACAACGGTCCACCTTTTAGTAGCGAAGAGTTGAATTTATTTTTGGTACATAATGGTGTAGTGCTACATTAATATCTAAACAGGGTTTAGATCTTAATGTAGCAATACAGTGATACTTGCTAATATACCGTAATACAGAACATAGTACCACGAATGAGAGTACCGCAAAAATACTATTAGGAAGTTCTTTGCGCACACGGTTAGATCGCTTAAAACCATCTCGAGAACAACAGATACAGATGGCACAAGAGCGACAGCGGCGAGCAGCTGGTGGAGGACACCGTGTTGTACAAGTGGGTGATGCTGTATGGTATCGGTCTTATCGTGGGCATACTAAGTGGTTAGAGGGTGAGGTTATAGAAAAAAAAGGTACAACGGATTATAACGTTCATACTATCGACGGCACAGTGGTACATCGACACATTGATCAACTCAAATTTAAATCAAAAAGTGGCCCTCAACCATCATCAGAGCATTGCAAGGCATCACGGGGTCTTATTTTAATTACCAGGTTACCAGAGGGGTCTGCTGACTTGCGAGGTTCGAGGGGCTCAGGTGCAGCGTTGGCGGGCAGCACGCAAAGTGAAAGTAGGTCAGGCGGCAGTGAGGGCGTTAGGGAGGATCATATATTAGATTCTCGTGGGGAGGCGCCAGCAATTGTTGAGCAACGCCGTTGTCGGAGGCCACCACAAAGATACGGGTTTTGTTAGCTAACATGTAAAATTACTGTTACTTTAAGTTTCTTTAGTTTGTAATTTTATTCACTTGTGTGATTTTGGGGTGAAGGTGTAATATATTATCTGTACTGCGGACGCATATATGTAATCTATGGAATATGCCGCCCATAGAGTAACTCGCAAATAATCTGTCGGTGGTCTGAGAATAAAATCAGTTTGAAATAAACGATGTTTGATTTAACAATAACTAGTCGACTAGTAGTTTTTAAAAAATCCACCATACCTTAATTAACAAAATTCAATTAATAGAAAATATATTTTCTAAGGATTTTTCTTTCACTATTTTTAGTAAAAGAAAAATCCTTTTTGCCAAGCGGGAGCGCGCGTGACGAATTGCTATGAATTCTTACAAAAAGTTGCTAAGAGTGGGTAAGTTTCTTGCTATATTTTTTACTTAAATCATGTTATAGTAGGATAATATTTATGTTTTCTGACATAATATGGATTTAAATGTTCTTATGACATGGTTTTCTACTCATTTACACACCTTAAAACAACATTTTTAGGGGGCTAATCACTGTACCATAAGGCTTATATGAAAGTACTATTAATTGGCATACTTTCAATTTATAAGGTTGGAAGAGTACTTTTGGAATATTATCTTAAAACCATTCTAAAATGCTTGCAACCACAGGTTGGCACTCCCAATTATTGTACTTTTTGCCCTGTTGGCACTGCCAATCATTGTACTCAGTGATGTGCCAATCATTGTATCGTGTTTGATTTGACATACTAGTGATGCCCAGATTTCTAACCAACTTCGGCGAGCTTAAAGGGTAAAATGTTTTATTGAATGAAATTAAAATTAGGTGCCTATTTAGCGTATGCATATTGCCCATCATCATCGTTAGTGTATTTATGACTAGTGTCTTATTTATAAATAATGTAAAGAATAATTAAAATAATAGTTTATAACTGGTGATAACAACATAATTTAATAGTTTTTCTGACTTAGCGGGGGTACCTATACGCATAGTTTTTGTAACAGCAGTCAAAAACAAACGAAAAAAAGTTCTTCAATGAATTCGGGGCATACTGCAAGATTCTATATCGTGATATTTTCGGAATATTAGGTATAACATGTTATTTTTGAAGGATTTACTTTTGTATGGGAGCACTGTTATAGAATATGTAAATGATCTTGCCTAATATTTTGTCTTATTCATTAATTTCCCATCACTATTACTAAATGGTGTACATTCATTGGTACCACTTGCGTGTGTGATTGGCACTGCCAATCATTATACGTTTTTGTTTTAATTGTGCTTTGCGCTGCATTGTGCTTTTGGGAGTTATTCCTTATTTTGTATAATTTGATATAGAAGGGATAAAAAATTCATGAATCTTTGCAAATTCTAACGCCATATTTCATTAGTCGATTACTATACGCATTTAAAAGCTATTAAAGCTCAAACTTGAAAGATTCCTTAAAGTGCCAATCATTGTACTTTTTCCCCTATTATTGAACTATTTTAATAAGTCTTTCGATTTCACAATATGACTGGTAGTACGCGATAAATTGATAAATCATCCTGTACTGTCCCACTGCTTGCCAAAAGCCGTCTCGGAGAGAAATTAGGTCATACTCAGCCTCACAGACCCATTGGTGAAAGTAGGTTCGTGACCAAATGCTGTTGGGATACCAAATCAAGTTTAATTTGTCTTAACAACTACCACATATTGTAACTGGGACCAACAGCTTAAAATGACTTCCAAATAACGAAGAAGTTCTATGATGGACATGCCACAAACGATCACCTATCTCGATCGAACCGTTTGCTTCATAACTTTTGTGATCGCTAAAAAACCTCGCTATAGCAGCGTTACGAGTACCTTGATAAATTATAGCAGAAACATAGGATGTCGGGTGTGGAATTGTGTCGACACCCGACGTCTCCGAGCAGAATCACGTTGAATCTTTGTAGCGTGTTTCTGATCATAGAAAATAGTAGGGTTTGAATAGATTATATACGCGTCGCGTAATGTCGGTTCGCGTCGGATTTCAATAGTGTGTTTCTTTCCTTATCTCACCTTTATCTCACCCGGTCTACGTTTCTCTCACTAGAACCCCGACCGCCGACCAAATAACCGGCGTAACAGCGCCCACCGTACATTATTACAAATAATTTCTTTATGATTCGTATATCATATGTTTCGTCAGAAACATTTTCTTCTTCACCGTTTCGATTTTCAGGTGTCCAATCGATATTTCAACACGCATCTTCGATAGTCATCAATATTTCATGATTTCAAAATGTTCTTGTGTAGTTTCATCGCCATTTTTCTGTAACAAAAATAATGTATGAATTATTTAGGTGGTAATAAAAAGGAGAATGTGTGAAGTGCTTAGGCCATAAAAAGGTAGACATGGTCCGCAATCAAAAATGGACCGCCAGTAAGCGTAAGTAAGTTTCAAATCCATCCTATTGTCAAACGAGTCACGAAACAAAAAGGGATAGACCACATATAGTCTTCACTTTGTGTTTATGAAAAATGGATTCTCAATACATGTACTAGATTTTTAAATTCACAATGTCAAACAGTGAGCAGTCATAGCCACTAGGCTATGACTACTCACTGTTTGACATTGTGAACCACTAGGTTAGACCGTTGGACTGCAAAGTCAGTTGCTCGGGTTCAAACTCAGGCACGTACCTCTGTGATTTCGAAAGCATTTGCGTATTAAAAATTAACTATCACTTGTTTTAACAGTGAAGGAAAACATAGCGAGGAAACTTGCATGCCTAAGAGTTTTCTCGAAGATGAGTGAAGTTCGCCAACCCGCACTGGGCCAGCGTGGTGGACTATGGCCTAAACTCTTTCAGTTTGTTAGGCCCGTGCCCAACGGTGGGACAGTTTCTTAACAGGGCTAATAAGATTTTGATGATGAATGCCAAACAACTTGCTTATTAGATTTTAATAAATTAGTTCGGATATATTCGTTCATTTTTATTGAGTTGTTGGTATTAGGGCAAAAAAGTATTCACCAAACGGGGTATCTAGAGTAGTGTAGGAGTACGTGTTTTATCGACGTCAGGTCCCAATGCAGTAGGGGCGAGTTTATAGCCATTGCCATGTGCACAGGCACAATTCGAGATTTTGGGACACTCCAGAATTAGGAAACTAAACATTTTTCGATAAATAGTCAGTGTCACTGTTCTCTCTAGTATATGAACCCCCGACCGCTAGCCACAACATGCACCACGACGTAGTTAAGAGGCATGATAAATACATATCATAAATATGTTATGTGACAAATAGAGAACTATGGGTGAACTATATTAAGTTTTGTATTTTATTAAAATTTCTCCCTTTTGTTTCAAACATTTAATAACTATCTCTACATTACGTCAGGCCCCTTGCCGAGGATACACAGTACAAAGTTCCAACAGTACACACCTCCCTAAAATATTTTCACTCTCATAATCACAATGATATAGAAAAAACCAGCAAAAGAAAAACGTTTTTAACTTTCTCTTCTCAAATTTTAAGAGAATTGTTCCCATCAAAATTAATTATGTCTATTATTCAGTACGGTCGTGTTTAACGGCAGGCGGACGAAGAAATGATTCCTCTAAAAATTAATGCACGAATATAATGAGAATCATTTGTTAATAAAATATTACGGTTTAAAAGAATATTCCAGTTAGAATTTTAGTCCGATTATACTAATAAAAGACCTTTGGGACTGGGCGTTGGTTTAGACGAGGGCTAGGTCCGGTTATTAGGAGCTTATCCTGCTCTGTGTACTTAACCAAGTATTTGCAAGTTCGTTCCCCGCCCACAAATATTCATTTCGGTCTGGGAATTTGTGTTTGTAAATACCATGTTTGTAAACACACACATGACACAGGAATAATTCCTTGAGTAAGGAATAAGTATTTAAAAAAATAAAATTAGTTACTTTGATTGCCGCGTTGGTCTAATTGCGAATAGTTCGACTGGTAATCACGAGGTCCCAAGTTCGAATCCTAAGTCGATCAAAGTGTGGTTATTCTATTGAAAAATTCTGACTAGTACTCCAAAGTCTGAGATTGCAGAAAGCCCGTATTAAACTATTCCCTCACACTGCTACTCCCGCTTAAAAAGTAGGCGTGATGGTGTTTTACCCAGAATATAGAGACTTTCGTTAACTTATCTAGCTCGGCAACCATTAAGTTCTAGAGATTAATAACTTAATCTTGTGCTAGTACGCCAGTCTTCTGAATTACAGTGGCTAATTGGCGCTAAAAGTTAAGTGATATATATCCCTGGGTTTAAATTAAACAAAACATGTTCACTGAAAGTAATAGCTATTCATCATCATTAGCTTTCTACAACTTAATGCCTCGGTCACACAAACTCAAGTCTCATCCCTCTTGTGCCATCCTTCGCGGTCCTGTGCCGATCTATCCCAAGTTCTTCCTCGATATATCATTTACCCATTCAGTCATTGGTCTGCCCACTCGTCGTTTGCCTGTTCTAGGCCACCATTCTGTCACTACCTTACTCCATCTATTGTCATTTCTTCTAGCAAAATGCCCTGCCCATTTCCACTTCAATGAAGAAACCCGTTTGACAATGTCTTAGGCTTTTGTCCGTCGTCTAATCTCGGTGTTTCTTAGTAGTTATTTACCTGTAAAATATTATAATAGGTGAATAGTGTGAGTATAACGACCGGATCTTGAAGAAGTCGGTTTAAGTCGTAAAGATTCAGGGTAAGGATAACGTTTTATAAACGGGTTATTTTTATTTTAATAATATTTAGAAAATCTGAGGCACTCACCATGGATTTCTATGCACATACCATTTGCCGTTATAGTAGATAGCGAATAATGTGCTTTGCGATCACAAGGTCCTGGGTTCAAATTCTACGTCGGACAAATGTAGTTTTTTTTTTTTTATTGAAAATCTCCCAGTATCAGTCCAAAGCCAATGGCAAGAAGCTCGCCCGACCTAACATCGTCAGCAAGAAGTGGGTGTACACAGTGCACCTCTGCTACCTCCGCTTGGGGAATATAGGCGTGACGGTGTTTATTAGTTTTTTTATTATTATCAAGAAGGCATGCTGTTACGTTCTTCTTTATTTAGTATAAAAGGATGAAGGATGATGACATATTAAGTGAATACTTTGAACCGTGAAGACCTTGGGGTGTCCCGGGAAGCGCGTTAATTGTCTTGGAATCCGCAACAAATTTAATTAGAAAGAAAAACGGAAGCAGTATGAAAAAATAAAATTCCATTTCCCTCCTTTGCAAAGCGGCAGACACAAAAAATTGGCACATCAGCCATAGATAAGGAGACTACAACTAGGATAAGCCCAGAACTATAGGATGTAAAGCACCATGGATACGAAAAAATATTAACAGGGCCTATTTGTGGGGCTCATATTGGATTCCAGTAACACATACGGCAAAAACGCTTAAACTCTCGGAAATTATCGCGAGATTCAGAGTGCATCAATTTACTTTTTGCAGTTATGGAAAAAACAAGAAAAGTGACTTGTGCTGGCTGGCAATCGAATCAACACACGAAAAATAACCCTTTTAGGCAGGTCCAAGGTATTATAAATTTAATTCTTAATGAATATCTATCTAAAGCATCACGGCAGATCCCTTGCGAAGCTTACTTCGCAAGGGATCTGCCGTAATCTGAGCAAAGTGTACAGAGTTCCAACAGGTTCTTTCCTTACAGACCTATGTGTCTTCCTTCACTTGTTATGGCTGAAATTAATGAAATGCCAGGGTAGATTTTGTATTTGTATTCATTGATTTTGTATTCATTTCAACATAAACTGCAAATCTCTATTTATAACAGTATTGAGAAAGCATCAGACGTACTAAGAAGGGCGGCAAAAATAAACCCGAAGTTTTTATAAAAATGAATACATATTTCCAAAGAGTCGTTGACTGATTGACAGTGTCACTAATTAGCTTGTCATTATCGTTTGAATATGCAGGTGATTGGACATTTTTAACATAATTACGGCCACATTAAACAAAAGAAAATTTTGCAGCCTCAACTCGCTTTTTTGAAGGATAGAATCTGGAACAAAGTTATTCGGCAGAGAACCAGAATTATATAAGCTAAAATGACAGAGGGCGGGCCACATTATTCCATGATCCGATACTCATAACCGCTGGGGCAAACGAGTTCTTGAGTAGAGACCACAGACTGGCAAATATTGTATTGCTTACAAAAAGTTAATTTAACGCAGGCTTTGAACTTAGTTCTAATAAGAATCTCTCTAATAATCTCATATTGTCCCCGTTATAAAATTTCCCTTTTCATCATCAGTTCACCTCACCTTTATTTAAAAAAACCTTATAAAAGTAATTAGGCGCCATGAAAATGTCCAAATGCAGGCAGTTTCTAGACATCCTTCCCTTGTGTCTATTAAAGCGTCTACTGAAGGACTTAGCACGAACAGAATCAGATCAGACTAACGATATCGAGTTGACTATCGTTTGCATAATAAAAATGTACTCAATAAACATGAAAATGGCGCAAGTTTTTATTACAATCTATACTTAGGTCAGTCGGAGAGCTAAACTATTTGACATTATCGTAACATTGGCAAAAAAGCGCGCTGTTACATTCATCTTCTACACATACAATAATTTATATATACATGTAATAAAACTGTAAGCGAACCAAATCTGTACATTAAATATTTTTTAGAAATTTTAATTGGGGTACACGTCCTTATCGATATAGAGACCAAAATATTTTTTTTAAGAATTATTTTCTATCAGACAGAGGTCTGTCTCTTTGTGTTTCAATGACGAAAAAAATTACCCAACGAATTACAATGAAATTTGTTATGGTAATAACTTATACCCTAAAATATCAAATACTTTTGATCCCGGAAAAGTGAAGCAATCCGGGATAAACCATAAAAAATATTATTTTTATTATTGTTAGTCGCAAACTGCAATGTTACGTTAAAATGTGTGATTTCACCTACACATGAATTCCTCCATAAACTGATAATGAACTTGGGTTTGCCTCCTCATGAAGAAACTCTTCAATGATTAATAGCACGCGGCTGAAATTGTTTATACTCATTTTATTTAAATACTCAGACATGGTTTCTTGCATGAACCGATGATGCTGTCAATGTTGTATTTTTAGGAGTAAACTCTTTAACGATGAATGAACCTGGACACGAAACTTTGCATATACGTATGTTTAAGGAAAAAACTCACGATTCTTGCGGGATAGTTTTTATTTCTCCAGGCTATCACGGGTGAACAGATTTTAAAGATACTTGGTATGGACGAATCTTAGGTGAGTACAAGATCTGTGTCTTCCCAGAAAGGCAGGTCTATCTATGTCAGAAACGCGTGTGAGGTAACCACTAGCTATCATATAAATTTGTAGTGTAGAAAGGATGGCATATGAACTTGATACCATGGCACAAACGTCAGCCAGTTCTTGCTTAGCCCTCTGAAGGACTAGATTAGTTCAAGGTCTGGGTATTTGATGGGGGACGTAAACCATCAGGGCCCGCTGAATCATTTATAAGAGGGGCATGGCTAAGTAATACTTAATGTAAAGCCTCTTTTTAAAATAATGGTTAAGGACCACTTTCTTTCGACTATTCATTAATGAGTTACCTATTTTCATGCCGTTTCTCTTCGCCTTAATACCTACCTTCTGTATATGTTGTCATATATCATATATTTATGAGCATATGAACCTATATTATTTATAATAATTACGTAAAATAAAAGTAACTTATGAATGTAAGCCACCTACTGCCCTCTATTTTGGATTCCTTTTTCTCGTTCTTTCGGTTTTGGTTATTTGGGAAAGATCCATATTAGCGATAACGCCGCCAATTGCACCTCTGTCTTTTGATTTAATTTTAATATATATTTTGTATTGATTTTCTTTATTAATATAAAATACTTGCCGTAATTATAATATTTAAATAATGTACTCTGTTTTTCTGTGATCTTTTGAAGAAAAAGAGCTGATCAGATTTTAATAAAATTAGGAATGGATTAAGATTGCACCGTAAAGAAGACAGGACACGGACTTTTAGTTTAAAAAAAATAACGCAGACGAAGTCACGAGTAACAGCTAGTTTGGTATTAATTTCATAAACATCAGTGAGAAGACGTCGATTCCAGAAATAGTCTTTCCGAAACATTACCACGAGCACTGGCTGTGAGCTGTATGCATCCAGCTTTCACCAGCGACCTTCAATACATCACCGGTCCATCTTACGGTAGGATTGCCTTCTTCACAACCCGGACAAGAGCGCTGAGGTGTTCTTCTCCAGAGGTGCCACCCCGCGCCCCTCCCTGATCCACCCCAGAAGGAATCTCGGTCAAGTGACCATGTTCGACCAACCCATTCCCTGGGTCAAACAGGTCAAATATCTAGGAGTCACCCTAAACAATACCATGTCCTTCGGCTCGCACATCAAGCGAGTCTGTCATCGAGCATCCTTTGTGCTCGGCCGTCTCTATCCACTAATCTGCAAGCGGAGTAAAATGTCCCTTAGAAATAAGGTGACACTTTACAAAACTTGTGTGCGACCCATCATGACGTACGCATGTGAGGTGTTCGGGCATGCACCCAACTCTCCCATCGATAGACTTCAAGCGGTTCAGTCCCGCTTCTTCCGCAAAGCCGTAGGAGCCCCGTGGTTCTTACGAAATGTCGACTTCCACTCCGATCTCGGTCTCGAACCTATTCGCGCCTATATTAAAAAGGTGACAACTCGACACTTCGCGAACGCGTCTTCCCATGCGAATCCGCTAATCGTAGCCGCTGCCGACT